>NW_023590607.1:0-334974 GCF_014843425.1 Jatropha curcas | reverse complement strand
CATCTTAGTTGTTAGTCATAGGTTATCTTTTTATGATCACAAGGCTCTTATTTTTGGTGCCAGTGGTGATGTGAAGTTGCCTGTTTTGGGTGCAAAGCAAACTTCACTAATGGGATTTGCCTTCCATAGTGAATTGGTCTCCATCTCCATGGACAAAGACTTGCATGCCTCTGGTACTTGAGTGCCTTGATAAGCCTTGCATACATACCCCACAAAATTCTTGAAATCCTGCATTGAAAGAGAGGATGAAGTTATCTGCTTCGAAATTGATGCCTAATGATCAAATTAACTTTAAAATTTGTCACCTTCTGCAATTTTATCCAAGCTTTTTTTTTTTTTTTTTTTTTTTTTTTTTTTTTTTTTTTTGTTTTTTTTTTTTTTTTTTTTTTTTTTTTTTTTTTGGCAATTAAACCCTATTAAGCAAACTTATATACAATTTCATCTGAAGCATGATTGGGGCAGCTAAGTAAGGCTCTTTTTCTTTTCCAAATTGGTATCCAAACTTGCTTTATAAAATTGAAAATGATGGATCAAGCACTCACTTAACCCACTTGAATTAACTTTAGGTTGAGCTATTGAGGAAAATTACACTCTTAAATATTAAATTTCGATAGCTTATTGTAAAACGAATTCGGGATGGATTAGATAAACCTGCAAGATCCACAATTTTAATTCTTTAAGCTACCGTTCTTGCTTCAAATATATTTGTCAAACAATCCCAGCTAAATTGAATTCAATTGCACAGAAAGGAAAAACATGGAGTTAAATTGCGAATAATCTGTAAAATTGATCATTAGGCTAAAATTAATAACTATGGACTAACCTCTTGGAGAGGTTGATTATTTACAACAACCCATGGTACAAATCTATGTTGTGGATTAAGCTGGGCAGTCTCAGCAGCAAATTGTTGCTCAAGCTGCAAGTAATTAACTGAGAAAATTGTATACTACTGTATTAAAAGGAAATAAAAGGAATTGAGCTGAATCTAAGAATGCAAGGAAACTGACCACATTGCCATATCCACTTGTGTAGCAATCAATGGGTTCCTTCCCAAGCCCAGCCATTTCAAAGCAATTAACCCACTCATTGAGTTTATTCTCTAAGGAAAGACGTTCTATGCAGTGTATAAGTCTGAAATGCGTCTCCTGTCATATCAAGAAATAATTTTTTTTGTTTTTTTAAATTAGCTACTATGAGTCTCTAGATCAATATTTATTGCTCGGACTAGTTTTAGCAATAAGAAAATTAGTGGGTTAAGGACTACTAAAATTGATAAACAAAAAAACAGAAATGTAGAAAGAAAGATTACCACATCAGGATAGATGGTTATGGCGCAAGCTTCAATGGCATTCAGGAAGCATTCATTTGGTCCATGCTGTTGTATGCAATAATTAAAAGAAAAGTAAAACCCAGGGAGTGAGAAGAGAACTAACTATTCATAGTAATAATAATAAAAGAATAGCCATTTTTGACAGGTGAATTGATAACTAGGATCTTGGGAGAGGAGCTGTCAGTGTAAGTTAGTCATGGTTTTGTTCAAAAAATTTAAAGGACATTATGGGGTCCGAGGAGGATGCCCTCAAACTCATAAAAATGGACCCTCCAAGTCCAAGTTGCATTAATTCCTCTTTAATCATTGTCTTTGTCTTATTTACTATAACTAGCAATACAACAACTTTAAAATTATAGTTCAAACAGATAAGATTCATTTTTAACAATTCACTTCTTGATTTCATTTTTCTGGTAATTCTGGTAAAAAATTAAAAGAATAATATTTTCTTTGTTTCCTTGACTTGATTATGACTTATGATATACTTAATTGCAAATTTTCAATCTTGTTTTTTACTACTAAGTTTATGTTTTTAAGAAACCACCTATAACCCAACAAATGTGACTTACGACTCAATTATGGGATATCCAGATTAAAGTCCAGTGTACTTTAACTATTAGATCAAACTATCTTGAAAATTTTTTAATTATTGCTTGAAGTTCGATTTAATTAAAATTGAACTTTTGAATCGATTTTTAGTGAGAATTTTTAACTAAAAAACAAACTTGACTAATTTTTTCACTGGGATAAGAAGTATTGATTAAATCATTCAATGAAAATTGGTTTTTGTTCTTATCTACCTCTCTTGTGCCTTGACCAACTAATAAATGAGTTAAATTGATTTTGGTCGAAATTTCCTTCTAATATATCAATTTTACATAATTTTTAATCATAAATAAATTCAAAGAGCAAATTAAACATTATTTCTAAATCATAAATCAACAAAACTAGCTAAATTAATTTTTGTACGAGATTCAAGAAGATTGCAGAGAAGACAGTTGATAATGTAATATATATATATATATATATAGAGAGAGAGAGAGAGAGATTAATATATATAAACCTGGCAAACGAAGGTAGCATCGGATTGCACAAAAGCATTGCCCCAAGGAATCAACCTGAGATTAACAATGGAGATAAGTCCTTCATCAAACACCTTCACCAAATGATTGACTATGAAATCTGCACAATAAGGGCACAGAGTTTCGTAGTACAAAGACAGGGTCACAGCATTTTCACTGCTAATTGAAGCTGAAGGAGATGCGAAATAATTAGTAAGAAGAAGAAAGAAAACGAATATTAACGGCGACGACGGAATTAGAGAAGCCATTTTCAATCTTCTTTAAAGTAGAATGAATGCTGTGTTTGATTCTATTTATTGATTTTTTGAGATGAGCAAAGATAAGCTGCTTCGTTACGCTCTATCTTACAGTGGGCCTCTCTCAACGTGCTCTTTGATTTTGCTTTTTCAACTTTTTCTTTCTTTTTCTTACTTGTTCTTAGTGACGACTAAAGAATCTTATTTACATTAAATTGGATATGGCCAATGAAGAAAGTGGAATCTATTTGGGATATTGCTTTATAGAAAAGAAAAATGGTGGACCAGTTTATTTTGCATTGACCTATCCCTAAATAAAGAAAAAACCGAAATTGGATCTAAATCAAATATTTTTAGTTTTCTATATTAGTTTTATAAAAGCACAGATAAGTTTAATTTTAAAATTCTATTTCATAAAAATATCTATGAGTTTAAACTTAAGAGCTCAGATTCAAGTTTGAAAAACCAAACTCGAGCTCAGTTTATTTATAATTTATAATTTTAAAAAGAAAAATTTACCCTTTTTAAACTCTGATTTGTATGTTAGATGAGTTGGATAAACTCATTAGACTTATTCAATGGACTTAAATGATATTTTTTTGGTTAATAGAGCCTCAGCCAGCTCAAGTAGGACTTGGTTTATTTCTACTTATCCATTAATTTTGAGCGGCACAAGTTACAATTAACATGTAATTTTGAGATGGGAAAGCGGGAGTGTTGTGTTCCTATTAGTATTGGGCCAAACTGCCATGAGGCCCAAAAAATCAGGTTTAACTGCGAAGACTCTGCGGCCCATTTACAGCCCTAAAGTCGTCTTGTCACTGACACTGTTACACTATCTTCTTTCTTCTTTGTTTCTTTCCAGTTTCTCTTCAAAGTTCTGTTCTTAGTCAGAACCAAAACCCTTGTACCCTAATCTTTTAATCTATACTAATGGCTTCTGTCAATTTCAATTTCTTTGATAACTGGTTCAAGAAACCTCCAAATCCGCTGCCTCCTGTCAATCTTGTACCGCTAATTAACTCTCTCACAACTAAAACCTCTCAATCCACCAACTTCGCTTCTATTAGCTTCTCAAACCCGCTCAAGAAACCCAAAGAACCGGAAACGGAATCTAAAGAACCGGGTTACTGGCAGCAAATGCTGGACCAGTACTTCTATGAGTGCGAGAACCTACCCGATTACCGTCACACACCAGAAGTTGAGAAGATCTTGAACGAACACCCATTTTTGGAAAAAAAAGAAAACCCAACTGAAGAAGAAATCAAAGAAAACCAGCAATGGTGGGAGGACTTTGAATCCAGCCCGGTTGTCAAGTTTTTGGCCCGGGCGGAGGAAATTGCCGATAAGATTAATGAATTGGAGCTGAAAGAAAACTCGATTCCTTATAGATGGGAGGATAGGAAGATGTGGCAAGCAGTGCCGCACGTTATTGGTCCTGATGGCCGGCCAATGCCGCGAAAGGCAATAAAGACGAGGAAAGAGAGTGATGATAAGTTTTGGGATTTTGCAAGGCAGTTCTTTTTTGGGCTTTGGGGGTTTAGACAGAGACCTTATCCATCTAGTCGACCCATTGATGTTGCTCAGGCTATTGGCTATAAGCGGCTGGAGAAGCGATACTATGATTGTAAGTTGAGATAGGAAACTTGTGATTTACTCTTAATGCTGTTCAGTTTTGAGAATTTCATTTCCATTTTATGTCTGATTTTTAATTTTCTTAATTTGTTATCATAGTTATCATGAGAAGTGGTGGCTTTTACTATAAGGATCGCTTGGGCCGGACACGAGGGCCAATGGAGCTTATTCAACTTAAAACTGCATGGGGTGCTGGGATAATTGATAAGGATACTTTCATATGGGGTGAGGACATGGATGAATGGGCACCAATACACATGATTTATGGCATGGAGCGTGCAATTGCTACTTGGGAAGGTCTGTGTGGTTTCAGTTTTGCATTTTTATTTGTCTGCTTATACAGTAAAGTAAGTAGAAGACTGCAATTTTTGATATATACTTATTTTGATCACTGGCAATGGTAGCTCACTGGTCCTAGATCAGTCAAGTTACTTAGCATGAGATACTGATATGGGCTAAGTATTATGTTGGATGTGATTCTAAAGATTGTATCGCTTGATCCTTATTCTTTATTATATCTCTAGAAGTGGAAATACTGCTGGGGAAAAAAAATCAATTCTGTAATTCTAGATAAATCTATGTTTATTTTCTGTGTTGCCATCTGATATTTCTATAATATAAAGAAATTTTGTGTTGTAGTTGTAATGTAGTAAGTACAACATTGGTAATAAAGTTGTCTCTCTAAATGCCAGCAGGGAATCAAAGCTATTCTCATTTGAAGATTGAAAGAAAGCTTATCTAGGGTCAGTTAAACAACTAATTGAAACATGGCAACTGAAGTGATCCAACCCAAAAATTTTGTTGACCGCGTCAGTTTTATGTAAAAACTGTGCTTTTCTTGTCTTTGCCTTTGTCTTTGATTCTCTCATGTTTCAGTGATATTTTTTATATTGAGTGAGCATTTCAAATGTTTTAAGTCTTGGATTATGGTTTATCTCAGTTAGGCTCGGCGCTGCAGCAACAGCTTTTCTACACAAGCTTCAGAAAGGAATTCCTCCTTGGGTTCCTCTGAAAGGACGAGAAAAGAAAACTTACAAGCAGCTGCAAGAAGAGGCCATAGAGAGTAAAAGGCGTGACTTGGCTGTTTTGGAAGCTAATGATGGCATTTGGCCAGGAGTTAGAATTCCCAGCCATGCTTTATTTCTTTGGGCAAGTGGTTCTGAGATGACAACTATTTTGGAAGCAGACCATATGCCAAACAAATATATTCCAAAAGATCTCAGGTACAGATCTTGCATCTTTTGCTTGATGGTCAAATTGTCTCTTATTGATAAGGAAAGGTTGTCTTGGTGCCTCTCAACTATTTCATGCATGTTGTTTATGTGAAACAGTATTGCACCGCTGTAGATACCCATCTCAACTATTTCACTTTCTTCGTTGCTTTTGTGTGTCAGGCTTGAATTGGCTAAAGTTATCCCTGGCTTAAGGCCATGGGAGGTTCTCAGTGTGGAGCAAGCAATGGACCAAATAACATATGGTGGAAAGTGGTATCGTGAGCCTCTTGGCTCATATACAACTGGTCCGCCATACGTCCGGCACTGGAACAAGGATGTCAAGGTACAGTTATATCATACTTCTAGAAAAAAAAAATCAATTGAGCTTTTTGCTGGAAGGGGCTGGGTAGTTTAGGCAGACTTCAAGTTACCTGGAGACATTGAGCTAGTAGACTTTAAGTTAAGATTCTCAAATTGTTCAAACAAATCCATAAAGCGCATAAGAGGGTGGAAAGCAAGCTAGCTAATTGGTCAGTACTAACTTTTTAGCATTGGTGGCCAAGCCCAAGTAAGCCCACATTATTCAACTTTATTTTCATGGGGTTCTAACCTCTTATTGAAGCATGCATCTCCACCCTTTCAATTCAAATTTGTTATATATTGTTTGGTATAAGAAAATAATTTGGAAACTAAAACTGAAAAGCCCATCTAGTGAACTGCATGGTGCAAAATTGTGGAATGATTCTGAAGAGGTTCTCAATTAGCTGTCTCTGTATATTAGTTCCAAAGTTGTTATGCCTTTTCTATGGATCCTTTTCTGCTGGGGCCTTGTTTTTGTTACTGTGCCTTTTTAATGCATGTGCCTCTGCTTATGCATTTTCTGTATCTCCAGAGAATATTTCGGACTTTCTACAATCTCAGCATCCAAGTTTACAACAAATTGGAGAGGACAATTCCTGGTTTTAGTACTATAATGGAAAAAGCAAATTGGAGAGGACAATTCCTGGTTTTAGTACTATAATGGAAAAAGTCAATGCTGATGCTTCCACCAGGGATGCAAGACGCAAAGCAAGGAGGGAAGAGCAAAAGAAAGCTGAGCAGGAAATGATTTTAAACAGACGACTTAAGAATGATCCATAGGGTCACTACAATCTAAAGTTCCTGACTTTGGACAATTTAATGGTAATTCCCTTGTCAATATATTATCAAATACCATGTTTGGCTGAAGGCAAATTTTGGACAAAATGACAATGAAATTCAAAGTTGTAGTTAGTTCTTTTTTCAACTCTAAAGTTGATCAAACATGAAATTCAAAGCTGGTAACCTTGTATCAGACAGCGTAGTTTAACCTTGTATCTTCTGTGAACTGTTTTTGCATGAGGAGCGAGATATGAATGCGTAGTTCATGGTCTAAAATATTTACGTAAATTTCGTAGCCAAGTATGGTACTTTTCAACTTCTTTTGTGCTAACTTAATTTAATTTCATTTGGTGCATTGTTAAACATGTCTGTTTAGCAGGTAGAGTACTTACCATCCGATTTTGTTAAAAAATTTATGAAAGACATGACAACATCATTAGCATGGTGTATTAATCTGGGCTGAAGGGGCTCAACTTTGGTGTCCAAACCATGATGGGGTAGCATCCGCTGCAGTTTTCACAGAGAGGCAGAAACTTAAATGGCTCCAGAACAGATATTCCTAGGTTAGTGAATAACTATTGTAGCATAAAAATGGAAGTAACTAGAGTTAGTTTAGTACTAGCATGCCTTTACATGTGTTTGATCGTGAAGTCTTTTATTCTGCATCCATCTCCATTAAGAGATCTAAAACACAAAGTTGGATTTGAATCCTTTTATGATTTTGACTTTGTAGTTCTTGATCGTTTTATCATCCTGTCTGTATCACTGTGAGACAGTTCTTACTGGTAGTGGGTTTCAGTGGTTCTGATCTGAATCTCCATTTCTATTCCCATTTCGTATTGTAAAAATCGTTTGCAATTTTTACTTAATTATATTAATTTATCTACATTTACATTACCTTCGATTGTGTCAAGTTGAAATTAGTCACGGGGCTATTAGCTAGAGCCAATTAGAATTAAAACTGGAATTAAATATCATATAAATAAATAAAATATTTTTAAAATCATAAATAAATTGGAACAATAAACTATAAGATATTTATTAAAATTCATGAGGTAAGGGCAGAAATTTCAAACGCCACAGATTTTTAGAGGATTTAAATGCGACACTATATCTGTATAGTTTATTATATTTTTTTAAAGATCATATCTACTCTTTAATTTTAAAATAACATGTTGATTATATGCCTCATACATAGATCCCTAGCGTAATGGCAAGGTCCCAGATTCGAATTTTGATAATTTATTTAATTTGTATCCTTTATTTTGATAATTTATTTAATTTGTATCCTTTTCCTCAGTGGGTTGTACTGCGTCTCTATATGGATTTTGGAATTGTTATAACTGCCGTTAATAGTATAAAGTATAAAGATACACTTTACACAAGTGTGAGGGTTCGGTTAATTAAGTCGAATTAACTTGATTTTA
Source organism: Jatropha curcas (assembly GCF_014843425.1). Next base: position 326,910 of record NW_023590607.1, on the reverse strand, counting down.
GTCTATTCAAAAATATTTTTAAAGATAATCAATTTAAACTAAATTAAATTAATTTGATTGGTTTAGATTCAGTTAATTCAAATCAAATTAATTACATTGGGTTTAAAAAAAAAATTCAGTTAATTATATATTGTAATCAAATAGAAAATCGAAAATCAAATGTTTTTATATATCTAAACAATCAGTAATTAAATTTCTAAAATAATTATCTGAATTAAACCAAAATAAATGATTTTGATTCAATTTCCAGTTAAACAGTGAAAATTGCTGACCCTGACTCTGATACCTAAACCTGAAAGATAAGTCCCTATACGCTGCACCGTTGACAGAACCATCCCACACACATAAGGATTGGGCTTTTCATTTTGTTTAATCTTTTATTAATTAAATAAGGAAAAACAACTTAAAAGTGAAGTGGTTCAGGGTTAACCAATTCAATCAGCCTGCAAATGAAAATCAACACCATACATGATGCATTATCGTTTTCATTTTTTTTAAGATGTATTCAGAACCGACCTTTTGTATTCAAACGAGGAGGGTACGTGTCAAGAGTTAATTGGTGAATGGAAGCTCAACCAGACAAGATTAATGAAGTACGTGTAAAAAAATCACGGTTCCTGCAAAACAAGTGTTGTTTGCGCAGGCGTTTATCATCCCCAGTGGGATTCCCCACCCGATCCCCCCTCTACTTATAATCGGCGTGTAATCAGCCAAAAAGAAAGAAGACAAGAAAAGAAAAGAGAAGAAAGAAAAGAATGGAAGATGGTGTAACTGAAGCTGAGAGCTTTCTTATGCAGCCTAAAGAAGAAGAAGACAATCATCATATTGGTGAAGAAGAAAAACAAGAAAAGAATAGTAATAATGAAGATAAGGGATCAGGTGGAATTATCGACAATCTTATTTCCCACTTCGTTTCTCCTTTGAATCCAATACAAAAAGATGGTAATAAAGAAGAAGAAGAAGAAGAAGAAGAAGAAGAAGAAGATAAGCAAGTGAAGGCTCATCTTCAAGATCAGGAGACTGCTGGTGGCGGCATAATTGATAACATTGTTTCCCATTTCCCTAAATCCATTCCAGGTAATTTCTTTTTAATAATTGATGGTTTTAACTCTTTAAGTGCATATATAAAGATTATTGTTTAAGTTCGATCGAGCAGTTATTCTTTTCGCTTCCCAAATTAGATTTTTGTTCTATGAGTTCCAACTTGTAATTAAAGCCCTGAAGTTGTGGACATTGATTAGGATTTCAATTGTGTATTTGTTTGTGTAAACAGATGAAGCTGTTCCCACAACGGACGAGGCCACCATTCTAATTCACTCCATTATCCATGATTGATTCATTAGGATTTAGAGAGAGCTATATACAGCCTTTGTGTTGTGTAATAATTTAGGTCATGCATTATTCTTCATTTTTTTTGAGGCCAATGGGCTCTGTATTTTCATGTATTTTTATTTTGTAACTTACTTATTTTCGTTCATTTTCTTTCAGATTTTTTTTCCTTTGTTTGATTAAAATATACCATTTATAACAAAGGATCTGAAAGGAATGAATAGTTCATGCTTTTCTACACTAAGATAGATCAAAAATTCGAATTTTATAAATGGAATTTATATAATAGATTGAATAAGATTAGTAGTAGAAGAGTGAGCTAAAAATACTTGTCCGATGAATATATATATAAATAAGATGTTAGTAGTAGAAGAAGTGAGCCTAAAAATAACTTGTCCCGATGAATATATATATATATATAATAATATATATATTATATATATAGGGGAGTATAATATATATATATATATATATATATATATAAGTAAATATATATTATAAATATATATATATATATATATATAAGTATATATACATATATAATACCGTTCAATGGTTGAGACGCAAAAATGCCTTATTTTGTGAACCTGACCACAATAATAGGAAGAGTATATTTGAATCAAACAGATTATTTTAAGTTAAAAAAAATATATAGTAGATTAAAACTAAATATTCTATTAAATTCATTCAAAATTATGTAAAGTTGTAGCGTGCACCGTCCAATTTCAACCTTTCTAAACACCCCCCCCCCCCCCCTTTTTTTTTTTTAGGACTAACCTTCTACTATGAATTTTTAATTTATTATTTATATACTTAAATTTAATAATCACTCTTTAAATAATTTACGATTAAAATCATTAATTACTGGGAAAGTTTTTAATAAAACACTTATTTCCAGTAAAAACCCTTTTTTTTTTTAAGGACAACCTTCTACTTGAATTTTAATTTATTATTTATATACTTAAATTTAATAATCACTCTTTAAATTACGATAAAATCATTAATTACTGGGAAAGTTTTAATAATAACACTTGTTTCCAGTAAAAAAAAATCCAACAAATGTAGAATATAAGCATCAAATCCAAATAAAACTATAAATAGATATAGATGTTACATAGTAAACTAATAATTTACTTTAATTGAATATTTTTGAAAGATAATATCACACGATCAAATCATCAGATGATTTAAAGAAAAATAAAATTTACAAAAAGTGCGTCATACACAAAATTTTGGCTAATGGCCAGAGTCCGAGAAAAAATGACATTTGATTAGAAAATTATAATTTATAATTTAGTTAAAACTTAATCTATTTGGTGATGTATGAATCTCCTATTTTAAATCCTTTACATTATGAAATAATTAAGCACTTAAGGTTTTTTTGTCACTCGTTAGATTCATTGGCAATGCAAACTAATTTGCGTATGTTCATGGTATTTTTTTTTTTTTCACTCTTCTCTTCTCTAGTGGACAACACACAAGAGAACAAGTTTGGGTAAAGGAATAGAGTTGGTGAAATAGACTACACTAAAAATGGTTGCCAAGCACATGCTTTGGTCTTCTTTCTTACTTAGTAAATTAAGAACTGAGAAGACAATTCGAAAGCGATGCGAAAAGAACCCAATAACACTAAGCATATTCCAATTTCTCTTCTTTGACATTATTAATGTTTTAATCTCAATTACGACTCTTTTTAAATTGATCTCATAATATCACCAATAGGAAAACCCTCGAGGAAGCACCAACCAACCGTTTGACTTGGGCCCCGCTACTGCTTCTTTTGAATATAATAGAAATGAGAATCTCTGGTGAGAGGGAAGGCTAAGTTTGCTAACTCCAAAAATTCAATGTCCATTTCTTCCATTCTACATATATAGGATCCTTTGATAAATCGAAATCTTAATTTTACAATAAAATTTTAATTTCACCCTCTATTTTTAGATTGGTTGATTGTAATTTTTAACTAACAAAATTACACCTGGTCAACAATTTTAAGTTATCCACACCACACGAGTGGCAGTATACAATTTTACAAGAGAAAGATTCCATTGTCTTAACAAATGTTGTTTTGTGTTCTGTCGGATTCACTTGGTTACTTGCTCAGTATTTGTTAATAATGGAAAAAATAATTGAAATCAGAAAATTATACATATAAAATGGAAGTAAGTTAAGGGATTTGAGCAAGAAGTTAAGTGAAGATGGAAGGGTGGAAGGGCTTCCTATGCTTCAAGCAGACATTTCTCTTCTCAGCAAAGTGGATGCTTTTTAAGCTGACTTCAAGTTTAAGACCCAAAGCAAGAGGTAATAAAAATACCAAATTCATTTTATAGTCTCTACAAAGAATTATCTTATTACATGCAATATCGTTTTCTAATGTTTCCTTTCCTTGATGTTGATGATAATGTCAGTGACGAATCAAGGGCTCATGGGTCTTTACAAGGACTTGGAATCTTGTGGGGAATATAGAGATATACAGGTTATGTAATATGTGGGATATGATTCACTCTTCTCCAAGTGATTATAGTACTAGAAGGAAGAGACCTTACAGGAGTTTCTGTTTCAGGCCAGCATAAATAATATTATTCCTTTTGAGATGAGCAAAAAAAAAAAAGCATCCCAGATTCTGATGTATATAGCAGCTGCAGCAGAGAAAAAAGAGAATTTTGCTTGATTTTGTTTCTTGTCCAAAAGAAATCTCTCAGGTTCATATCTTTCATCACATCATTTTAGGAAAGTTTATTTTGTCTGATTTGTTTCTTGTCCAAATGAGTTCTCACGGTATGTCTGTCATCCAAATGCCTTATATTCACATTATGCTAGAAAGTCAGAACTCAAAATAAAAGTTGGAAGTTCTACTCATTTTATTTTAACAAAAAAGCTACAAGCTTTTTATTACAACATTTATAGTCACCCTACGTACAGCAATGGAAGTTCATAAGCATTTATACAATAATAAAGCTCCTAAAAGTTTCAATAGTAAAGGAAATACTTAAACCAAGAACAATACAACTGCATGGTTCATTACGCAGCATCACCCTCATGGAGGAGCATCTGATCAAAGTGCCAGACTCCTGCAAGCCACATATACTTGCTCTCAGTACAAATACATACAGAACGGGAAGTAATTGAAGTATCTAAAAGAGACAGGATGATAAATAGTTGACTAGGAAAGTTTGCACATACCATGTCCTTTACCAACCCTCCTTAATTGAGCGACATACCCTGCTATCTTCTTAATTGCTTCAACCTATAAAAGAAAATCGAAATATTTATATTTCAGTTGAAGTTCACTTAAAGTTTAACACAAATGTGATATTCTTCTTCTCTAGCTGGTTGTTTTATTTTGATCTGATTCTTGCACAGAACAGAACAGATATGTACTCTATGAATATGAGAAATCACCAGTAAAATTCAGAGTTATGCAAGTTTTGATGGCAAATTACTAGACAAGCAACTAAATTATTTGGGAAATCAATAGGCATATCCTTCAAGCATTCTTTGAGCTCACCTGTTCTCCTAAAAACTCACTCTCAATGAATTCTTGCAGTTGGGGATCACTGTTTTGATTTGCCACCTGTGTTCATCAAGAACAAAGAATGGTTCATATGCACAATTTTCACGTAAGAAAATGCCCACAACTTCCTTCAACAAACAGAAATGAGATTTTGCAGGTTAAGATGCATTACACTGTGCAAGCCCAGTAGTTTATGATTTGTCAACTTCTCCAAAGACAATGCCAATTCCATAGCTGAATCAAAGAAGTAAAGATAGCTCAAGTTAATTTGGAAACACAGACCATTACAGAAGCAGAGTTTGCAGACTACAACTTATGAATTCAGCCATTTATGAAGACATTCCATAATAGTAACTGCTTTTAGCTTTGTTTCTAACACCGTACAGAGTTCTTAAGACTTTACCATACAATGCATCTCCCTTTTCTGCATGATCAAATTCTGAAATAGGATTCAGGATAGGATGAAGTTTTACTCTCCCTCCACGTACGTTCTAATCACAATTGAAGAAACAATAATTAGAGATTAATCAAATACCCATTTTGTTTTTCATTGACGAAATAATACAGAACAACGAGCTTAAAAATTTTAGGGGAAGTACTTGATACTTCATTAGCTTTTCAGCGTGCTCTCTTTCTTCTTCACTAGACTCCTTGAAAAATCTGGTTCCAAATAAATCATATCTTAGTTTCATAATAATAAAACTAGAAACTTAAAAAAAAAATTAACAATTTCAGAACAAGAAACTTTACTTGGCTAAGCCCCTCAAGGCAACGTTGTCCCTGTCAAAATATGCAAACATGGCGTGGTATACATACGAATTATTGTATTCCACACTGTAGAAAAACATAATAACAAAACACTAATTAGAAATTTTTAATAGGGAATTTGGACCTAAATAGAATCATTTAGATTCAAAATTTATTGAATAAAAAAACTGACTTGATCTGCTCGTTAACTGCAGCTTCACTCTCATCTTCATAAAATTGGCGAGCAAGAGAAACTTGAGGAGCGATAGGAACCAAATATTCATCCTTCTTGACCTCTTCGAATGGCTGGAACACTACACCAGTAAGCTGTAAACTGCCATCCGCCATGGCAGAAACCACGAGGTTACTGTTGCTTCGCCGCCTCGACGGTGATAATGTCAGGGCCGCCATAGACGAAGCAGAATCCCCCTGTCTGGTTGTCAGAGAAAAAGCTGAAGCAGCTCTCAACAACATCGTTGCTACTAGAAGTTGATCTCAAAAACAGGGAATAAGGCTTCAATGGAGATTGCTGGTTGCAGAAAAGAAGTAGGGGAGAAGATGTATATATAGACTGAAGTCACTGGACGGAGAACCATAAAGAGTTCCAGAGTGGATGGGGTTTATTTTGGACCGTCAGATTAACTGGGCAGTGAGGGGTCAGATGTGTACCACGTGTAGGAGGCGTGTGGCGAGCCCGTGCCTATCCAGTGGGAATGCGATCTCGTCCCAAATATCCGATCCACGTGGAGTACTAATCTCCTTAAAGTCGTATTTTCTATGATGAAAAATTGGACAATCGCTTGAGAGTTTAATTAAATGAAACACTCGCGAGTATTAGCTGACAGCTGTATTTCCAGCGACTTCTCCGTCTGCATGGATAAAGCCTGTAGAATAGGCCACGCGTGCGTGCGAGTAGGATTTGGGTGTCACGCTCTATCTCTAGGCTGGAATTTTGGGCAGAGACATCTCGGTCTTCTAGCGAAACAAAAGAATTCTACGTTGCAAAATAGGATTAGTGGAAAGGGCACGTATCTGCCAGATTGGCTCCATAATGACATCACCGATATATATTCATGTACGAAAAGAGAAAGGAAAGATAAATAAGGAAAAAAAAAAAAAAAAAAAAAAAAACTACGTTGGCAAAATAGGATTATTGGGAAAGGGCACGTATCTGCCAGTATTGGCTCCATAAATGACATCACCGATAATAATATTCATGTACGAAAAGAGAAAAGGAAAGTAAATAAGGAAAAAAAAAAAAAAAAAAAAAAAAACAAAGACGAATGCCTTGTATTCAAAAACAATTTAATTTTTGAAAAGTTAAAAAATATTTTTTAAATAACTTATTTGATTATAATATAAAAAAAAAAAAAAAAAAAAAAAAACAAAGACGAATCCTTGTATTTCCAAAAACAATTTATTTTTGAAAGTTAAAAAATATTTTTTAAATAACTTATTTGATTATAATATTAAAAATTTAATTAAAAGATATTAAAATTTTAATTTATAAGCAAAATTAGACCAATTTTTGGTGAACTCAGCACAATCTTACATGGGAAAACGGATAGCATTAACTTAAACATCAATTCTAAAAACCATTTAGAGCAATATTCACTTAACACGAAAAAACAAAAAAAAAGAGTACCCATATATATTTAAATGCATATGTGCAGTTATTGTTAATCAAGTGACCTACAGACAAATCAATTAGTTACCTTACCTGTTTTTTCAGATACTTTGCTCCACTGTGCGCAGGTCGGCTGTCCACAAATATGAGAGCAAGAGTAGATAGATAGATATTTTGTCCGGAGAACTGAAAAATAACGGAAAAAAAAATATAATAATACCAAAAGAGATGATAGTAAAACATGGTAATGAAATTATTAATTGATGAAGCATTCATAGCGCTTCACGAGAATGCAAATTTTGTTCGGTATTTAACCAATTGTCCAATCCTGCTAACACAAAATGAATATGTTGACGACCCTTCTCTAGACACAACAAGATCTACAACAGTTTCAATGAGCAATAGATGACACAAAAATTTAATCATATATAATTTTAGTTTCTTTATTTCTAAGAATCACAGAGTCTAAAATATCATATTCAGGTGCCTCCAAATATAATAACTTTTACACGTTTTGATTAAGCGAGACCATCTATTTTTATTTTTGATTTAATTTCTAATAAATCAAAAATTAAAAATAAATATAAAGAAATGGAGAAAATGAAAAACTATAATAACTAATGAATAGAATTAAATAATGAAATAGTAAGACGGCAGTCTTCCTTTTTCCTATCGACGAGAATTGATTTCATTGAGGAGTGTCCGAATATATTAAAAATAATGCACCTAAATGTCAATATAAGATAATAAATACCTGAGATTGTAACAAAAGGGAGCAAAGATTTCTTTCATTTGAAATGTATTTAGTTCAGTTAATTCATATAGTTAATAGTTGATTTGTATTTAACTGTTTAATAAAGATATTTTAATCAGCAATTAGTTGATAAGCTATTTTAAAGTTTTTTTTTTATAATTACAATTGGATTTATATTTAAATAAAGAAAAAAAAAAGAATGGGTTTTAGATTGAAATATTAAAATTTGAATACAACCTAACCCAACTTTTAATTCTTCACTCCCAACCGTGAATCAGGATATTTATCTTGGATAGCAACTTGTCTGGCTTGAATTGTTTTACTGTCATGATTGACATTGATACATTATACTTTTTGTCAAATAATAATTATCTATATAATACAAGTAAAAAAAGAAGAATTCATATATAATATTATATAACGCACGCAAGGAATCTTATAAGCATTAGAAGTAGCAGAGAGAGGAGAGCATGTGATATGAGATTAAGATGAAAGGATAGGGGACCGTTTTATTTCAAATCGGATTCGGACGACAACAAGTTTGATTGTCGATATATGGGTTTTGGCTACATGTCCAAATCTGGTGCTTTTGGTAAAGGGGCTTGTGGATACCACGCGTGATATATAGTGCTCACACATTTCTTTCATGATCTTCAATTATATTCAAACCTCAATTTGTCCCATTACACTATTAGCCAACGACATGAAATATTGAAAATTTAACATAATTATTCAGTCTTGTGGCTAACACAAGTCTTGAGGTTTATTTCCAAATTTAACCGAGCGCAGTGCGAACCATAATTTTTTTAAATTTACTATAATAACTTTAATATAATAACTATAACATCAGCAACACCATGCATAGTTATATTACCAACGAGGTATTATTGTCCTTTCACCGTATTATACTGTAGTTGTACCTGACCCATATTATACCTAAAGTATTTATCTTTTTACAAAATTAATTCTCTTGAAAGTTATTGAGCCTTGTCAATTTTGGTTTTAGCTTATTTTGTATTTTTTTAATCTTTTCTTTTTTTATTAGAATCAATAGTTCTGTCATTTTTATTTGATCTGACATCTAAAAATTAGAATTGAGAGTAATTTAAAACTGTCATGATTTCTAATTCCTTTTAAATTAGTATCAGCCAAATGAATTTAGAGAAGTTAAAACTGTGCCGACTCAATAATTGAATCTAACTATAAAGAAATCTAAATTTTCAATTGGATAAAAATTGAAATGTAAGAATTTAGGGATAAAAAAAAAAATACTTCCTTTATAATTTTTATCCTAATGACTTTTATTCATAAAGTGGGGAATAATATTAAATTGTAATCTTAATTTGATATATGAATTAGAAGGATATTGGATATCAATTATAACAATAATTTATTTAAACAATTAGTTTGTGTGATTTATATTCAGAAGATAAGTAAACAATGACTTCATAATGAAGAATATGATAAAATTCATTTTTTTAAAAGGTAAAAATTGCTTTTCGAGGTTCAATCAATTAATTTACATATGATCACAATTAAATTTTAAATTGAAATCAAATAAACTTAAATAAATAGAAAAAAAAATTAAATCATAATCAACAGTTTTTGATTGCGAATTATAACTAACATGGTGTGTGTCTATAATTCAATTTTAATTCTTAATTCTTTGAAATTAGAACGTACAACTTCAGTTTAAAACAAGATTTAAATTTAAAGCATTAAAAAAAGGAGAAAATTATAAAATAAAATAAAAATATCAAAGAAACTCTAAATTTTTTTAAGTAAATTTTAATATTTTTTTTATTAAATTTGTTTCTCTACCACAATTTATTATTGTTTTACTATTATTAATTATTTATGTTACACAATTAAAAACATTACAAAGTAAAACTTGAGAGAAGGTGTCCGACATCTTTAAATTAAAATCAAATCGATATATGTCAGTTTCAAAAAACTAGAAACCGTTTTAGAGCAATCATGGTCGTGTCTAAATTAGGTACTTTCTTTACTGTTTAGAGCATATCTTCTTAGCACCCAATTACGTTTACCAATCCAAGTTTACCGCTAACCGATTGCTCTAACTTCTGCCGTCTTCCTCTGCCTCTTCAATTTCAGAAAAAAAAAAAAAATTCCTTGCTCTCGATTCCTTTCTGCTATTCATTTTTTTGTGAATTAGACAGTCTCTTTCTCATTCTAAAAATTCTAATTTCTAACAAAAGATAATTTCGGTGTATGGCGACAACCCAATCCCATCACACTTCTCGAAAGCGATTCTCAGGCCTCAATCATCCACTCTCCCTTTTAAACTCTAATCACACTCTAACTCTTTTCATTCATTCCTCCTCCTCCTCCCACCGATGGCCACTGATGCCTCCCCCAAATATCGGACTCCCGATTTTCACCCCTCCGAGATTCCCGATATCTCGGTCTCCCACGACGGTCTTCATTTCTGGCAATACATGATTGCCGGTTCCATCGCCGGCTCCGTCGAGCACATGGCTATGTTCCCCGTCGATACGCTTAAGACTCGCATGCAAGCTATTGGCGGGTCATGCCCGCCCCAATCTATTGGAGTCCGCCAGGCTTTCGGTTCTATTTTGAAACTGGAGGGTCCAGCTGGACTTTATCGCGGTATAGGCGCTATGGGCCTTGGAGCTGGACCCGCTCACGCCGTTTATTTTTCCGTTTATGAGTCCTGCAAACAGTCTTTTTCCCGCGGGAATCCGAATAATTCCATGGTGCACGCCGTCTCCGGCGTTTGTGCTACGGTTGCTAGTGATGCGGTGTTTACGCCGATGGATATGGTGAAGCAGAGATTGCAGCTGCAGAGCAGTCCGTACAAAGGAGTTGGTGATTGTGTTAGGAAAGTGTTGATAGAAGAAGGAGCTGGAGCGTTTTACGCATCGTATAGAACTACAGTTGTTATGAACGCGCCGTTTACGGCTGTTTACTTCGCGACTTATGAGGCGGCAAAGAGGGCGTTGATGGAGGTGTCGCCAGAAAGCGCGAGTGATGAAAGAGTGATAGTTCATGCCACAGCCGGTGCAGCTGCTGGTGCCTTGGCTGCTGCTGTTACGACCCCGCTTGATGTGGTGAAAACGCAGTTGCAGTGTCAGGTAATATGTTACTCCATTTTTATTGGATTAGATTTCTGTATGGTCCTTCTCCTTTCATGGATGAAACAGAATAACTTTTGATGTTTATACTTGATTGATACAGGGAGTATGTGGGTGCCATAGATATTCTAGTAGTTCAATTGGGAATGTTATTAGAACAATAGTGAAGAAGGATGGATACCATGGGCTAATGAGGGGATGGATCCCCAGAATGATGTTCCATTCTCCAGCTGCTGCCATTAGCTGGTCCACTTATGAAGCAGCCAAGAATTTCTTTCAACAACTCAATTGCAGCCAAGAAGACAACTGAGCTTGAGGTTGAATCTCATAATTCTTTTAAAAAAGTGCTGGTAAGTTATGCCAAAGCCCCCAATTTACATGTATATCACAAGATTGTTGCACTCAGATCCAATAATAATAATAATAATACTGAACATCTGCTTTTGCTTTCACTCTATATATAATAATAATAATATCCTTTTTTTTTTTTTTTTTTTATAAATTAATAATACTGAAACATTTCTTGCTTTGCTTGTTCACTCTATACTATAATTATAATAATTCCTTTTTTTTTTTTTTTTTTATTGATCGTTAAAGTTGTCCAATTATCTGTGGATCACACTAATACATTAAACTCTTAAGTTTTTTATTTCAAAAACAAGATAAAAATAATATGGTTTCTCTTTTTAAAATAATAAAATTAAAGAAATGTGACGATTAGAATATCGAATTTTTTTTTTTTTTTTTATTAGATGTTTAAGTTGTCCAATTATCTGTGGATCACACTAATACATAAACTCTTAAGTTTTTTATTCAAAAACAATAAAATAATATGTTTTCTCTTTTTAAAATAATAAAATTAAAAAATGTGACGATTAGAAACGAATTTGTTTTTACTTTCTTTTTTCCTCCTTATTTCCAACAATTGATTTGATTTTTTTAAAAATTTTATTTGTTAAATTTATATAAAAGAAATTTCATTATTTTAAAAGTATAGAAAGTGTAATATTCCTTAACTTTTATTTAAAATAGAATTTTTGATTATGAACATATTTATGGTTTATATTAGTTCAAAAATTGATTTTATATTCTGAAAAATTTAAGAATCAAATTGGAACCTTAGATTTCCTTTTGATAGTTGAATATTAAGAATTTTTCGGTTCGGTTCAATTTCTATTTTCTTTTTATGGAGTTCACTTTGATTATTTTCTATAAAATTTATATTTGAATTGACTAACTCAAAAGAAATTTAGAAAGGTTTGATTCTAGAAGGTTTGATTCATATCCAATAGGTAGATTGATTATGTATTTAATAAGTTTTTTAATTATAATAGCTATAAAAATTTCAATCAACTATGTTATATTTTGAAGTTTTTTTTATATGTATTTATTGTAAATTTAGATTTTATAAAATTATTATCTTTCAAATTAATATTGTTTATGATGGTTTTATTTATAATTATGTGGAAATAATATTTTTATTAAATATTATTTTAAAAAATTTAATTAATATTTTCATTTATATAATATATTATTTACCCTAAAAATTAAAAATAATGCATTACCAATCATAATATATAAAAATAATTATACACTTAATGATTTAACAGCAATTGCTATTAAAATTTTATTAAACATCAAATATTCATTAATTAATTTCTATCGGCCATTAATTATCAGCCACTGTTTTCAGCTATTAAACGTGAACTGTGGAGTTAAATGGGCTTTTTAATTATTTGATTCGGTCGGTTTAGTTTGCCAATTGCACAGCCTGTACAATATAAGGACTGACAAGTCAGAGCAGGATTTTTTTGAAAAAAGAATACGAAAATTTTATTAGTAAGCATAAGTAGCCATAAAGCTAGAGCTTAATACCGCTATCTTAACTTGTATGTATTATTATTATTATTATTTTCTGGAAAATTAATTATTTGTCGGAAAATGTAGGAAAAATAATTTTAACAAACCTCGGGGATTAAATAAATATTTTCCTTTTTTTCTGACCACTTTAAAGTATTATTTTATTGTAGAATAGTATAATCAAATGAAAAAATCAAGATTATAAGATGATATCGTTTTGATGGGATAAAAGAATTCTTATTCTTAGGTAAATTATTTTGCTATTTCTGTCTATATACGTAAATAGTCAATTTGAACCTTCAAAAAAAACAAAAGAAAGTCAACTTGATAATATTGTATGGAAAAAATAAATAAATAGCATCACTAGTAAATAATCTTTTAAAAAATGATTCACTCTTTCACCGTAATAACAGAAATATAAGATATATATTGAAAATTTCAGGGAAAATGTGATTATAATTTTTGGGTTGTGCCTTTCTGATATGTTACCTCCGTTTGGAATGGAGATGAAAGATATATATACTTCTTCTCAGTTCGGTCTTTACAGTTGGCAGTCCAGTATTTAGTTTGAGATAGTAAAATGATCAAGCACATGGGCTAACTTGTTCAACAATAGGTTTTCCAAGACAATATTTGGCGGCAAAAACCTTCCATCAAAATTACCACTACACGCAGAGGCTTCGTTTACCGCAAATAGGAATTTCTTACTACACCAGTTTCTAGAGTAGTTTTTTTATGGCATGCAGATTCTGTCTTATAACAACAGGTAGATGAAATTTTTCCCTTAAAAAGAGAAAACAAATAGAGGAATAGTTCTCCTCCAGATTTCAAATCACTAACAAACTACCGGAAAAAGAAATGTCATGCCATGCCATAGCAGCACAAGCTTCATGTATAATTAAAGAACAAGCTTCATGCAAACCAAATATGTTGTCGAAATGAGAACGGATCTGTGACCTGGTAACACTGATAATTTAAAATTAATCTAGAATAAATGAAATTTCACTAGATCATTACCATATCCAGACTCCAGATGGAACACACAAAATACAATTAACAATTCATTTTACCCATAAAATGAGGAAGGCTTGCACAAGAGTCCATATGCAATAACAGATCAAGGGCGTTATTCACAACAATATTATGCCTACAAAGCATTTTACTTTTTACCACTTCAGAACTTGTCTACATTCACTCCGTCTCTAAGGACCTCATACGCCTCTCTTTTCCTGGTTTTCTTCATCCCAGCTGTGAAATGGAGTTTCGGTCCATCAGAACTGATACAAGTCACTTTAACCCAAATCATCACCTTGGTCTTCATCCCCTCTATATCAGCTAGTTTCCCTTTCTCCAAATACCCAGATACTATGGTGTTAAAACGCAACACGGATGAATCCTTGTAACCCACTTCACAGACTTCAGGAATAAATACAGTAAGCTTCCCAGTCTCCTCATTAAACTCATAATTTGTAGCATCTTTAGGGAAGATTCCTACTGCCAAGTCATACTCCTTGAGCAATTCTGGCAATGGCTTTTGCATTTTTCCTGTGCACCAAATATTAATTCAGTTCTATGCAATCCACTAGAAAATATTTAAAGAGGAAATTGGCAAATCAACATATTCAACATGCTAATGAAACCGACACTTTCCATGTAGTCTTTCATTAAAACAAGGGAGATAGCAATTGGCTTCATGGATGAAGCTAACATCTTACTCCAACAAACTTCAATGGCACTCACTCTAACTATATCACCAGACATTTCCCGAAAAGGTTTCGATTAAGCCAAGTGGCAGCTGAATTTAGCCAGCCTTCTGTCTATTGCAAATAGATCTTTCTAACCAGAGTGACATCAAATCTAATGAATATTGAATATACAGATATGTCCTCTCTACAGGCTCCCAGTTGAGACCCCAACTTGCATTTGAAAAAAAAAAAAAAGAAATATATGCTTGGTCAAATTAAACTTATTTTCAAGGTCCCAAACAGCCGAACAACAACAACTAAGCCTTAATCCAAACAGTTGAATATTTTGCAAAAATTCCCAAAATCCAAATCATATCAAAAGGGCACAGCGCAATCCTATATTTCACATTGAGATAATCAGAAAAGCTGTTTGTACATGAAAGTAAAACAGAACAACACAAGCATCTAACTTCCGGGTTGTGCATAGACTGAATACTAAAAGAAAAAGGAAGCAAAGGTAGTTTAGAACAGGATTATATCATGATGGAAAAAGCAGAAAATCAAATGTCGCAGAAAGGAGAAAAAGAAAGCGCAAGAAAAGAGGGAATCAAGACCAACCTTTTATTTTGTTGACTATCCATTTGGCTCCTCCTTCAATACTCGTTGACAATGACTGATTAAGAGGGTAAAGATGTCATAGTGAAAATGCATTAATGATAGATGCAACAACAGCATAACATATGGGCATGAGGGAACATGCAAAATGGAGAAATGTTAATATGAACGAGCAACTCACAATTACAAAGAATTTATGCAACTAGATTACATCATCTTACCACAGATGGGAAGGGGAAGGGGGAAGGGGGAAGGGTACATTTTGCAATATCTGGCTTGAACATGAAAAGAACTCATATTCCATGTGATTTTCCATGACAGCATTTTCAAAAATTCAAACAATACTTATTCGTAAAAAAATTTTCAGCGTTCTTCAATCTCTCACTCCTAAATTTGATAAGCCGTCAATGACCACAACCAAAGCTTAGAAAGTTACGTAATATTTGTGCATCAAACTATGTTAAGAGATTCTACTTGTTCCAACTTCCAGTTTTGGAAATTTATATTACTCCAAATAGTCTCTAGTCGATTCTTCCTCCAAGTTAAACTAATGAGAAAACCATAAACCATCTGTCTCCAGCATTACCTCAATTCAGAACCATTTAGGTATCACATGCCCAAGCACCGAATCACAATTGCAAGCTTAACTTGGATTAAAAAAGCAGTCATTCGTTCTTATTTATAAATGTTCCCAAATAAACCCTAATTCTAACCATTTCAGCAAAATTAGTATTTAGTCTATCCATTTAAGTAAGAAATAACAAAAATTTCAAAAATGATCGCAATTACTACTATTAATCGATGCAAAATCTTCGTATTGAAGTTTATCGTAAGAAATTCCTAATCTGATACACAATTTATACATGGAAAAGGTGAGGAACGAGATTATGAGCAGATCGAAGTTATTGATCAAATTAAAGAGCTAATTTTAAAGAAACAACTCAAAATGGAGAGAAAGGAAGTTAGAGAGAGAGAAAAAAGGGAACGTACATTGATATCGTCGCCGACGGAATTGAGCTCCTTGTTGGCCTTCTGTCCCAACCAAAAAGATCCGACCTTGTTCAGTACCTGATCCATGTTTATATTTGCAGTACTCTGTCTCAAATCGTCGATTGAGATACTGGATTATCGAGATTAATTTTTATTTTGCCCCTTCCTATCTGCAAAGAGATCGAAGTAAGGAATTCTTGACTCCTTTCTCTCTCTAGAAAATTTTGAGAGAGACAGGTAATCGTTATTGGCTACCAGTTTCATTTTTGTTTTTAGGGCCCATTTAAAAAAAAAAAAATGCTATGAAAAGTTTTGTACCACCTCAATTTCTATTCTTAAAAGTTAACTCGTGATACAAGCTGAGTGAAGCGCGGATGAATATTACAAGATGAAATATTATAATATTATTTAAAAATAATAAAATTATATAATAAAATAATGTGAAATGCATTATAAAATTTTATTGAGATCTGCTAAAAAAAATATTTCAATGTCATAAACATCTCTTCTTAAATATCTCGTAAAACCTTTACTAAAATATGCAATATCAAAAGTCATGTATAATATAATTTAGAAGTGTCAAAATAGATTGTCGCGTAAGGTTTGATACGGATTCGTCTATCATCCGACACGATTAAGGTCAACATAAACATGACCAATTTAATAATTGTGTTCAATAATAAAATAATGTGAAATGCATTATAAAATTTTATTGAGATCTGCTAAAAAAAATATTTCAATGTCATAAACATCTCTTCTTAAATATCTCGTAAAACCTTTACTAAAATATGCAATATCAAAAGTCATGTATAATATAATTTAGAAGTGTCAAAATAGATTGTCGCGTAAGGTTTGATACGGATTCGTCTATCATCCGACACGATTAAGGTCAACATAAACATGACCAATTTAATAATTGTGTTCAATTTTTTAACACGAATACGACATGAAAATTAGGTAAGTAACACGAAAATTAGACAGGTGATACGAACACGACACGTTTAATCTGCCTAATATCATAAATAAGATAAGTGGATTGTCTTGACCCGTATACAATCGGTGTAACCCGCTTAATATCATAAACAGGTTAAATGAGTCATGTTAACTAGTATACAATCCACTTAACCTGCTTATAATATTTTTAAACTTTAACCTAATTAACTCCTATCATATTTAAAAATAATTTTTCATATATAAAATGCATAAATTCTTCAAGATTCATAACTAAAATAAAAAGTAAAACAACAATAAAATTTAAATAGGTTTTGGTTGGAATATTTATATCCGGCACTAAAATTATATTTTTACTCTTAAATAAATGAATTATTCGCCTAACTTGCGTGTCAACCCGCGTTACGATACGTTTATATTCGTATCATAAATGAGTGACTCGTTTATTACACAAACTCATTTAACCTCAACTCTAATCCATTTTCGGGGGTTAGGAAAAGTGTGTTTGCGTGTCATGATCCATTTTAACACCCTTAGTATGACCTACATTAATTTTTAATATATATTTACTTTTCTTTCAATTTTATTATAGACATTAAGTTTTATATAATTATTCTAATGTTTTGAATTTGAAATAAAGTTCTTTAATTTAAATAACTTTCAACAAAATTAACAAATATGAAATTAAAAATAATTTAAATTATATTTTTTAATTAAATTATATATTTTATAATATTACCACAATATCTCTAAGATTATTGATAAAAATATTTACTGTGTACAACACATGCATTTTGCTAATTTTAATATATAATTAATTTTCATAACCAACTCTTAATCTTGATAATTTAGTATATTTGTCTTTTCAATTATATGGTTTTAATATTAATTTAATTTATAAAAAATTATACCTAAATCTATTGATACGAAATTCATTTTTATTAACGAGTTGAAAATTGAGTACTAATAATTTATTATTTCTGTGCCCCTAAAACAATTATGTAGACATTTAAAAAATAATATTTATCATAATCAAACCAAGATCTTAGAAGCTGATTGGCTTATACAAGTAATAAACCAGAGAGAAGAAAAAGATAGCATGTCTGCTTATCCATCCATGAAAGCAACAAGGGAAGATTCGTAGAGACAACAACAGTGTCACCTTTCTGACCAATCGGACTATTCGCTTTTATCTTTCTTTTTGAATTTTCAGTTTTTGACAACCACTCTATCAATAATAAACATGCCCAAATTGCAATTTGCTGCCACATAATTAATTAATTAAATTTAGTGTGTTTAAATTTTTAAATTTTTTATATTTTGGTATTTTATAGTTATAAAAATAGACAAAAAGGATAAAATGGACAAAATGAATCAACTGTACTTGTAATTGAATTGTATTGCTCGTAGAGAATAGGAAACCTAACTTGAGCTTTTATTTTTTCTTGTTACTAAGTATCTTGGACCGACTGAAATCCTTCCATACTGGCATATGTCACATTCTCTCTCTCTCTCTCTCTTTTTAATTTTAATTTTTATTTCTTTAAATTTACTCAATTTCAGTTATTCCCTATTAAATTAAATTAAATTAAATTAAATTCACATGCCCTTTCGCCAACTGAAAAGGTAAAGGTTGAAGCTTGAAGCTTCCACAATGATCCAAAAATAAAACTGAAAAAACACAAGAGTATGTAGTTATATCAGTTAATTAGGTTTTCAAAATAGTTAAAAAATCTTGCATTGCATCACCTTCATTTATGAATTCACAACTTCTCTTTCGTATGTACTTATACCAAAACACGTGTATTGGAACTTGCACTAAATCGATGCACACAAACAATTCGAAAAGCAACCGCTTCATTTCTACATTTAACAAATCATGATTCAAATATTAAATTCTTTTAACTGGATTAATGAGTATTGAAATAATTGGTTCTTACGCCTTTTTTTTAATTATAAATTGAGAATTCAAATATTATCAATAAAGTAAATACTCGTGAAAAATACTCTTTTTTTTTTTAAATCGACTCAGTATAAATACAATTTAATTCTATACAATAGAGTGAGAATATATGCAATTAATATATATATATATATATATAGCTTTTTTTCTATAATATATCTCGCTTTTTTAATTTAAAAAAAATCAAACAGCAGTTATATATATATATATATATAGCTTTTTTAATTAAAAAAAATCAAGAAATTGAAAGAAGAACGGATATATCGTACCTTGTATTTATATTTGTACCACTCATACTCAAAAAATAAAAACAAAAAATAGAAATGAAACCATTGAATTGATTTCTTCTTAAATTAGTAATACATTCATTGCATTTAGCAAATATATGCATACATTTCCCTTTCTATTTATTTATTTATTTATTTAGAGCAACTTGCTTTGTCAACCTTAAATTGTATCTATATCTATATAATTAATATAATGAAGAAGTCTTTTGTTTCATGAATTATTTATATATAATAAATAAATTATTGTGATTATATTTCTAAAGAATTTTATTTAAAATTTTAGTAATTACTCATCCTAAATGATATAATTATTATTATTTTCATTCAAATCATTGATTTGTGCAATACTTTTTATGTAAATTTATTGTGCTACTCAGTGCGATACGGTAGAAAATATTGATATTCAAGTGAAAAGAAGATCAATTTAAAAAAATTTATTATTATTTTAATATTAAGAAAGGAAATATGAACTGGATTTATTATCGACGTAAATATTTAAGACAAAGCTATAACATGAGTGGATAAAATTTTATTTTAGGAAACATTATGTAGTATTTACTATTGAGCACCGAAAAACACATGCATGCATTGTGGCAAATTCTGAAAATAGGGGGGAAAAAAAATGAAAAGAAGGGATATATATGGAAGGAAAATACATTATATATAACGTGTACACGAAAAAGGAAAACGTAAAATGACATTTTATCTCCATAATATGCATGTATATTACAGAAAACCTTAAGAAAACATTTTATAAGTATTTAATTATATTATCTTTTGACTTTCATTATAAGTCAAAGTATAAAAAAATGGAATTCAATGTTTCGTTTTCTACATTTTTTATGAAAAGAATATAATTAAAGAGAGAGATTTTAAAATCAAATTTTAAAAATACGTTTGTATCAATTTAAGAAGTTTACTCAATCTCTTATTATATACTTTATAATACTATTTCAACTTATTTAATTTATAATAAACAAAAAAAAAAAAAAAGGATTCTATGAATGACTTGATTTCAACTTATTTAATTTAATTCATAAAATCAAAAAAAAAAAAATAAAAAAAGGAAAACTAAGTTCTGTGTATTTACTTCACCGATCTGACATTTCTTAGAAACAAAAAAAAAAAAAAAAAGGAAAACAATTTGTATTTATTTCACCGACTGAATTTCTTAGAAACAAAAATTTCGATTTACAAATATAAAAATTTTAAAAATAAAAAATAAAAAATAAAAATAATACCAAACAAGCCCCTAATATATTCGTTACAGCATGGAGGTGATGCTAATTTTACCTTAATTTCCCAATTATCACCATCTTTTTTCTCTAATTAAATTAACATTTTTCTCTTGAATTATCCTTTGCATTTCTCATAAATAAAATTGCCACAAAAAAAAAATCCTTTTCTTGAAAAAGAAATATGCCATCACAGTCTAAATATTTTTAGCATCAGATTCAGTAAGAGAGCCACAATATTATTTGCTTCTGTGCCCTTTCTTATGTTCCAACGGTTTATAAGCTCTTTTTTTAACCATAATTATATATATAATTTAGAAATTAATTCCTATATAATATTATATTAAAAATTAAGAAGTGTGTTATCTTTTATTTTAAAGATAATTAATATATATTATTAGATTAATTAGCTAGCTAATGCTTGAAATGGTCTCATTAGACAATCAGGTTGGAGATATTTAATTATCAAGTAGAAGGAAGCCGGTGATATTATTAGAGAATATTTTAGACAAGGAAGAGAGGGGAATCACTCTAGAAGAAAGAACTCTTGAGAGATGATAACCAAAGCACTTTAAAATAGAGATAATACCAATATAAAAATAAAATAACACTACCAAGTGGAAACATTTTCCAACTTTCCGTAAATGAAAAAGATTCTTTTTTGTCTCAAAAAATTAGCTTAATAATAATTTATCCAGATATAGAATAATTAGTAGTTTATGAAATTACCATAATTTTGTAAAAAAAAAAATTATAATAACTTTTAATTGCTTCAATTAAACTTTTCAAATTATAATAACTAAATTGATTTTCGGTTATACTCAGATATATTAACTAATCAAGATTCTTATTTTCAGAGCATATAATTTAGTTGTACAATATCTATCCTTATTATACTAATTAATCTTTCTGTTAATGATGACTAATTAGTTAACGAGAAAAAATCAATGAACTATATAATTAAATTTTAAACATAGAATAACTTCACTAATATATTATTATGTGATATGAAATAGTAATTATTCATTCTTTTTAATAATTAGGAGGTTTAATCATTTTTGGTGTTAAATGTAAAAATAACTTGTGTTCTCATTCTTAAGAAAATTGAGATCGGTTACCATCCATTCAGCATCTTATTGGTGTGATTCACTTTTTTTTGAAACATTTATAATAGAAAAAGAAATAAAAGAATTTAGTGTAATAAAGATAACGTGGTTGAATTTTCTTCTATGAAATATTTGAAAGTAAACAAGAAACTAAACATTAATTCACGAATTATTTTATAAAAAAAACTAGAATATTATTATTATAAGTGGAAGATCCAAATGATGGAGGACATTGAATTGACTCGAAATGCCCTTATGAAGAGGGAAGAAGAGAGAAGATTCAAACAAGAGAACCTTTCAATGGATGGTTGTATGGTCAAGGACCAAATGAACCATAATCTGAGGACCCAAAAGGTAATTGTTTTTATATTAATATACAAAAATGGGACCCGGACCACCAGAAAGAAAATGTAGCAGTGGATCATGTGCAAACGGGTCCAAGTTGTTATAATTTACAAAAAAAAAAAAAAAAATGTAGCAGCTGGATCATGTGCAAACGGGTCCAAGTTGTTTATAATTTACAAAAAAAAAAAATAAAAGTGCAAATTTTAAAAAAGAAGGTGAGTGAATAATCTTTGTAAGTTGAAAACGAAATAGACAAGAAAAAGAGAAAGTATTTGATGTATGAATGATAAAAGAGATTTATGAGAATAAATGATACCAAGAAACGAATCCACAGTTAAATAGTAATTAAAGTAAAAAATGATTAAAAATGGGTGTTTTTTTTGTCGGGAGGGCCTATTTGGCTATTTTGGGCGGTCGGACATTGAAGAAATAGATGTAGTTTGAGAGGCATTGAAGCTGCCATGATAGAACATTTACTTGGCTTAATTAATAAAATTCACTTTTTTTCTTATATTATTAAGCGATAAATTTTCGTTTTCTTCAATATTCTTTGTCTTGTATTTGCAGTCTTTACGCTTGCTAAAAATATCTCTCTGCTCTTCTCTTTGAATGCTTATTTTATCCAGCAGCTTTAGCCCTTACTGCTCCAACTTCATCTTGTGCGCAATTTATTGTTATGCCCATCTTCTCCTCTTCTTTTCTCTCTCTCACTTCTTCCTTCAACTGCTTTTATATCACGAACATAATGTTACACATTACGCCCTAGCCTTTAATATAAACTTGGTAAATATACCCGATATTCAGGTAAATTACTTTGATAAAAATTAATAAGTTTCTTAACTTATTTCAGAATAGTGTCAAAATTAATTGTGGTTAATAGTCCCTATTTTGATATTAATTCAACATAAATTCATTTAAATCATTACTTAATTAGATGATTAATAATTTATGAACTAACCAACAATTGCAATATAATCATGTTCAAAGTATAATAAAATATTACATATGAGACATCGGATAATCAACGCACTTATTATTCATTTTGAATCAAATATACTAGAGTTACGTCCAATTTTTGAAAGGATAACCTAGCGCTATTCATGCAAAACCTAATAATAAATGTCTATAAAATTTATATAAAATATATATAATACTATAGTGATATAAAAACTAATATTAATAATATATTACATAAAATTATTATATACGATATATAATAATTTATTTAACTTATTTGCTTTATTATTCTCCCTAATTAATGTATAAATTAATTGAATATTTTGAACAAATTTATAGTGACTTATGATTTACTTTAAATCTCTAAAGACTATAATCATATATACAAGTACAAATCGTTTATGTGATTACAACATTTATTTAAACCTCAATTTTAGAATATTGTCGTGTTAATTTATGTAGTCCACTGATGAAATTCTTTCTTTTCTCGAGTTAAGTTAATGATCACATTTTTGACGCGTCCACATAGCTCGATCCTTAAACCAGGTATTGTTTAGTAAATGTAAGCAATTTCAAATTGGCCCAGGAGCTAATTAGGTAATTTGATGAAGAGCAACTAGGTTCCCTCCCTTGTGGTATTTTATCATTAAGTCCTCACGATGAATTTTCACTCTTCTCTTAACTTTCTCTTCTCACATTGATGAAAAACTCCAAATCGCCACCCCTCTACCCTCTCTCTCTCTCCTTCTCTTCTCTCTCTCTCTATCCTTCAAGGAGGATATATAAACTATTTTTATTATCCCTAATTAATTATAAATTAAATTGATTGAACAAATTAATCTATGACATGATTTATTTAAATTTTAAACTATATCATATACAAGACAATCGTTTATGATACAAATTTATTTAAACTCAATTTTAATATGCTTAATTTTGTGCCACGGTGAATCATCTTTCCGAGTTATGATCCATTTTTGACGCTTCACATAGCTCGATCTTAAACAAGGGTATTGTAGTAATTGTAAGCAATTCAAATGGAGGGCTAATTAGGTAATTTGATAAGAGCAACTAGGTTCCTATTTTATTACCTCACATGATTTTTCATTTCCTTAACCTTTCTTTCTTCTCCTTGAGAAAAATCCAAATCGCCCACCCACCACCCTCTCTCTCTCTCTCTCTCTCTCTCTCTCTCTCTCAGAGTCACGGCATAAACATACATAAACCACTGCAAACAACAACATCCACACCTTAATTCAAATCTCTCTCTCTCTCTCTCCAACTCCAGTTGGAAAGTGACTAACCTCAACTCTATCTTCCGCTCTTTCTTGTCTCTTAAATATATATACACATACATCACAAAGCACAAGTATTTTTAAACCTCCAGTCCTAAAATCCGTCTCTCTTCAAGAAATGCCTTCTAATCCTCCGAAATCCTCTGTTTTACTTCATCGGATCAACAACAACGCCACTAACTCAACCATCGCCCAGAAACGCTGGTCTCCTCTTTCTTGCGCTACACCAGTGCCAGAAACCGTCGCATGTTATCACAACCATGAGTTAGGTCCCAACCAGTGCTGCTCCGCCGTCGTACAACAGATCGCAGCCCCTGTCTCTACTGTTTGGTCTGTCGTCCGGCGATTCGATAATCCTCAAGCTTACAAACACTTCCTGAAGAGCTGCAACGTCATCGTTGGCGATGGCGCAGTCGGTACTCTCCGAGAAGTCCACGTCATCTCTGGACTCCCCGCTGAAAATAGCACGGAACGGTTAGAGATCCTCGACGATGAGAGACACGTCATCAGCTTTAGCGTTGTTGGTGGGGACCACCGGCTGACGAATTACAGGTCCGTTACAACTCTCCACCCTTCTCCTACGGGTAACGGCACTGTAGTGGTGGAGTCTTACGTGGTGGATATTCCGCCGGGCAACACCAAGGAGGACACGTGTGTGTTTGTGGATACCATCGTTCGTTGCAACCTGCAGTCGCTTGCTCAAATGGCCGAGAACTTGACCAGACGCAATAAATCATCCTCGTGAGTGATAAATATAAATATTATTATATTATTATATAGATATTAGTGTTAAAATATCAAATGGTTTGGTGATACTGATACACCGTCGTTTTTGTGAGTATCCGATGTAGGTTTGCCAATGAAACTTGAACAGCTTGTTTTTCCTTGTAATATTACTACTTCTGCTATTTCTTTGTTTCTTTTTTCTCATCAATTTGTTAAATAGAAAATGAATAATGACACATCCCATCACCTCTCTCTCTCATGCGACCTTTCACTAGTTTTCCTCCGTCGTCATTACCCGCGAAGTGATGGTTATTAATAAATTATTAAACGACATTGTTGGTTTGGATGGGAGTAATTTAATTTAATAATAATAATAACAATAATCAAAAAGAACAAATAAATGTTCTATGTAATTATTATCATTTTTTTAAATATAATATAGTTTAAGTTAAAAGATTGGGATTTATTGGAGATTGAAGATGAATAAAATAAGATCAGAGTTGCAGTCATTGATTAGCGGTGGATGGCCTTAATCGTACCCTGAGTTAATGCATATCTATGGCAGCTGACGATGGCCGGAAAATGATGGTGTCGGCAATAATTGAAGTTAAGGGAATATATACAGTATTGGGACTTCAAATTTGGTGCGTATAGATAAATTAGGAGCATGTTAACAGTTAACTATATTAACCGCTGAAAATGAAGACTGTAATAAGAGACAACATATAAATGGAGGTACTATATTTATCATTTAATTGTAATGTACCAACTGAAACCCTCGTGTGGTTCACATCACTTTCCTACTTGACGGTGTGCTAAATCCAATATGCTTCATGAATATCTTCAATCACCCCTGAATCATATGAAAAAAATATAGTATCAAATTTTCAGATTTTTCACTTTTTTTTTAAAAAAAAAAAAAATCTACATTACAATATTTTAATTTTTCTAAAAATTCTTAAGGAAAATGAAGCTGAAAAGCTTAATTATTTTCGTTTAGGTGTATATGTTATCCCATACTGATTTGGGATAAGCTGTTAAATAACATATAAGCAACGTTTAACCCTTGATTTAGGTTGTGGGGGTGAACTATGCGCAGACTATTTTATTAACATGATATGCTTAATTATCTTAAACTTTTGATTTCATTTTTGATGATGCAAATACTCAACCATTAAGCTGGTAATTCGATTGCATTATAGTGTAGTGCTTTGGTAATAATTAAAGTGATTATTGGTGAAATAATACAAGTTTAGATTAGATGGCATGAATAGTTTCTAAATTAACTTTAAGGCATTGCACTAATTATACTTGTCTAATTCAATTAAATATAAATTTAAACTATAAAACATTTACTTTATCCAATTTGGTGTATGGTTTTGATTCTATGTCATATATTCGAGTCCAACCTAGAAATTTCGTTTTAAGGCATAATGCACGAGATTGGAATGGGAACATGTTTGGAATTAAGTTTTAGAAAAAAGAAGAAGAAGAAGATTAATAGCGTGAAGCGAATCAAAAGCTGCCTCCTGCAACTTGACTTTGATAATACAAGCAGCTGTTAAAAGATAGAGAGCAAGTTGCGAATTTGTTTTTCTCTATCTATTTAATCTCTCTCTCTCTCTCTCTTAAAATATATGAAAAAGAAAAAGAAAAAGAAAAAGAAAAGAATGCGCAAGTTGCAGAATGCAGACTATAAAATTATTATTATTTTTCTGTTAGTCTTTGGTTTTTATTTTAATTTTTTTATATTTTGAATAGGACGGTTTTGCAAGTTGCAAGTTGATATGCAAGTGGGAAGGGGCTGCTTTTAATGTTCTCGTGTACTAGGGTCTACCTTTTTTGAATGCGTTCACGCCACCACCCATTCTTAATTCATTCTCTCTGCTGCTTCTTCTTCTGAATATAGGAATTTCAATTTCTTGTTTTGGACATTATGATAAAAACTCTTCAACTGTAAATTCAAGATTCAGAATCCAAAACTCGTATCACTATTGGCCAATTCCAGTCAATCGTCCATTTCTATGGTATGGTCCATCTCTTGGCAGATAAATTTAGCTTTGTTCACGTTACATCTTTAAAATTTTGCATGTGTTTATTGTACCAGAAAACAAACACTTGTCTCCCTCGGCAAGTTGATTTGTTAGAAGCATAATAAAAAAATGTTAACGTTTTTAAGTTTTATAAAAAAAAAAATCAATCACTAGTGAGCTTTTAACGTACTAAAAATTTCTGAATTAGATTCTTCAAAGAAAATTATACATGGCAGGCTCTTAAAAATAATTTAGGATTTGGAATTAAAATTTAAACTTATTAGGATTCTAGAGTTTTTGGGTTATAAGCTTAGAATTTACTATTAAAAACTCCTACCGCAAAACTCCTCGGTACTATTAAAAACTTGGAGCAAAAATGATTTGCAGAAGAAACTAAAAAAGCATACGTAGAAGTTATGTGCACAAAACTAAATTTAACACATGGTGCTTCTAGTTCTAGACATAATACCTAATGATTAAACAGTAAAGACGGGTAAAATATTCCAACTTCCAAGTTTTGCCGGAGGGAATGGTACGTGGGAGATTTATCCATTTATAACAACTCCTCCAACTTAAAAAACAAGAGAAAAAAAAGCCTTTTACATATAGCATTATAATGTATTTGATAAATTTTACAGTTGATTGAGATTTCGAAATCAATGCTTACTCGATATTAGAGAAGGGAACGGTTCACGATTTTAATTGATTTAGAACCGTCTATGGTCAAAATTAAATGAGTTTATTTCTCTATTACTGTATCATTACTACTTAGAGATGAATATAATGCCACCGTATTAAAACATATCTAAATGTTGACATGATAACAAATTTGAAATGATTAAATGATGTCATTATCATTAATTGGTTGTGCTGTGATGTACTAATGCCAAACGAGATGAGAGATTCTTAACTAGTAGAAGAAATATCTAAATCTAACTCTCTCTTCACCATTACTGGTTTCCAATGTTTGGTTTTTGGTTGCCTTCTTTTAGCTTCTTATCAAATTTTATAATAACTTACAGGAAAACTAACTGTTTATTAGTTGGTGAAGTTTTCACATCTATGGTTGCCAATGAGCATGCATCTTTAAGTCTTAACTAATCTAACAAGAATAGTTATTATCCACAGGGAGTTGCAGGCTAATTTTGAGGACCCATCTTCGAGGAATCAGATAGTTTCAAGCACATCACCAATGATATATATGCAAAGAAATGAAGGGGAGCGTCTGAAGTTTGAAATTAGAAGGTGTTGAGGAACCTTCACGGCAATGCCTATGGCCTGTGGATGTGGAGATATTAACCACTGCGACCTAATATCAACTTATTTTATTTGACCATAGTCTTTTCAACAACTAAAAAAATACAAGTAAAATAGTGCATTACAGCTTGTGCATTGTTGAAGTTACTAAATAATCCCTCAATATGCACATATAATCATCCAGTATCTTTCTATTACCAAAATTATTTTAATATTCTTTATAACAATTTGACCCAAAGCTCTATATATATCTCCGGACCAAGTTTTGGATCTCTTGAGATGGGATATACATATGCTGGCTGTAGCTTGACCACCCGCGCTGAGAAGTTTAAATTTTCTCTTTTGGGGTTTTATCTCTTCCTTTGTATTTAAAGAACAATCTATTAGTCGTCAAGATAAAAACACAACTACAATTTTTAAAATATGCATTTATTAAGAATAAAAATATTTATATTTTATGTTTCAAAAGAGATTTATATCCATTTCATGGAAAATGTATCACTATATACTTAAAACTATTGATTCATGAGTCATCAAATCCTAAAATTGAGTCATTTAATTCAAAACAGCCGAATTTTCTCCATGGGCGATGACTAATGAGTTCTCATTGGTGGTTAATCATTTTCCTTCTAAGTCAGTTTTCTTTAAATTTTCTTTTATTTTTTATGATATTTTTTTTTATTTAGGCTCTTATATAGAAAGAGTCGCAAATCTCATGCACAATAAATTTAAAGGTGATCATATTGGACTTTTAAAAAAATTATAGAGCTATGGCCATAAATGATCATCAAATGAAGCAAGTGATTGCCTATATCACATATATTATGCTTTATCAACTTGATTACATATTTCAAATTAAAATTATCTTCTTTTATTATTTATATAATTAATTTATTACATTTTAGATAAAAATATAGAAACTTGTTGGTCAAAAAAATCTATATTGTAAATAATTTGGTTCACGTCACACATAGACTAAATCTGGGCAAGTTTTATCCCTCAGCATGGGTTAAAATATCTTAAGCTTGATTCATTAAACATACTAACCTAAAAGAACCAAAAAACCAAAGAGATGGGTATTTTGGTAAAGGACTAATGAAGTTGGCCAGTGATTGGCCAGATATCCTCCAAATGGACTTGTATCGATCGCTTTCAGCAAACAACCATGAAATTCACTTCCACTACTCCTAATTTTGGATAGCACAGCCATGAAAACGATTTCTAACAACCTTAGCCTTTTTACAAACTTCAAAAATGGAGACAACATAACAACACACCATCTCATTTCAACTTCAATGGCAAAGAAACTACACCAAATCCAAATGGTTCCTATAGCTCCTTCTAGTTGGGCATGGGGAATAAGAACCACTTTCCAATCCCTTGTTGCCCTTCTGGTTGGCGCCGTCATAATCGCCGTTTATCTAACCCAGAACAGTGAGGATCTTATAGAAGATAGAACTACGAGTAAAATTAGTTCAGGTGACTTGTTGTCTACTTGCAATTTATTTTCCGGCAAGTGGGTTTTCGATAACAAAACTTACCCTTTATATAAAGAGAAGCAATGTACTTTCATGTCCGATCAGTTGGCTTGCCAGAAATATGGAAGAAAGGATTTGAATTACCAGAACTGGAGATGGCAACCTCACCAATGTGACATTTCAAGGTTTTTTTAATTAATTTCTATATTTCCACTTATTTTGAATTTGTCTGATATATTATATATGTATATATGGTGACTGATTATGTTTACAGGTTGCGTACGTTTTGGCTATCTTTTTGAGTTCTTTTGGAATTTTCTTTTTTGTATTCTTCTTTTGCTTAACAAATAAAGGTTCAATGCCACGACATTGCTGGAGAAGCTAAGGAACAAGAGGCTTATGTTTGTTGGGGATTCGCTAAACAGGGGACAATGGATTTCGATGCTTTGTCTTGTCGATTCCTCCATTTCGCCGGATCGAAAATTCATGCACCAGAACGGTTCATTGGCCACCTTCAAGGCTATTGTAAGTATTAATAGAGTTGTTGCGTTCTAATAAACAACTAGGTTTAGATGGCCGAGGTGCTCTAAGGGGTCGGATTAAGGTTCTGGTCTGAAAGTGCGTGGGTTTTAAATGCCACTCCCAACAATTAATTTTTTATTTTTATTTTTCAATTGGGCTTATATCTGAGTTCAGTAATCTCAAGGTTTAATATTTAAATAATAGGCTTGCCTCTGGGCCCACCCTAACTAAAAATTTGAAATTTGCTTTTTTGTTTTTATTTTTGGTAATAAATAATATTAGAAAAAGGGAAAATAATAATACGGTCCTTAAATTTTAGCCTAATTAATAGTTGAGTACCTCTATTATCAAAAAGTAATTATGAGATCCCTAAATTTTGATTCTGCCAATGGTTTGATCTTTCCGTTCAAAACACCTGCTTTTAACCATTAAATTAATACGTAAATACGAAAGTACCCTTTACCAACTTCACTTACAGCCTTGGTCTTCAACCACATCTATAACATCACCCTCTACTTCAGTTTGGCCTCCAATATGGCTTCAATCTCCATTTTTGTGATAAGGGAGTTAAATAAGTTTTTTGATTATCATAAAATCCTCTTTCTTCAGCTTCGAAGCATCAATCGACGAATAAATTAACAATCAAATCAAATTCAAAAGAAATAATGAAGACAATTAAATAAGATATTTTTTGCTTTGTCTTGTGGAATATTTCAGCCTGGATGTGGAGGTTGCTGATCAAACAACTTCCTTGGTTGCAAGGTGGTAAGGAGGTTTTATTCACGGTTTCTTTAATAATGACAATATGAGCATAAAAACCAAAATAATTAAAATCAAGAAAATAATCAAAACCAAGCAGTTTTTCTACTATTTCTGTAAGATCGAAGTATGACAACAATGGAGGTAAGGATGATATCGGCAAGATCTGATTTATAGGGATTCGCTGCGATACCGACGGATATGGTTGTGCAGTCGTTCTTGCAGCGCAATATTCATCGCTTTTTGTTCAGTAGTAGGAAATGGTCGCAGTTCAGTTATCGTCAGGAAGATGACATTGTTATGCTTAGAGTGCTTATTGGTGGATTTAAATTTTTTCTCTTTCATTGGACTCACTTAAATTGTTAAGATTAACCAGAAAAGTATACAATTTTAGACGTAGGGATAAAACCGTTAACAGAATCAAAATTTATGGATCTTATAATTACGTTTTGGAAATAGAGGTTCTCAAATGATAATTAGACCAAAATTTAGGGAGGCGATTATTATTATTTTCTTTTAGGAAAATGATTAATTTATCTAAAAAAAGGGCCCACCCTATTAACAATTTGAAATTTGTTTTTTCGCTTTTATTTTTGGGAATGAATAATGTTAGGAAAATGATCAATTTATTTCCAAAATTTACATTTTAAATTACCTTAATACCTTTCTACTAATTTTCTACCAATATACTCTATAATTACAGTGGGATTTAATAAATAAAGGTAAAAAAAAAAAAGTAAAAACATAATATGTTTTCTTGAATTTTGAAAAATGACACTTAAACGAAACTGACGGTTTGAGTGGAAGAAGAGAGTAATGCTATATATTACACAATGTAACTCATTTTTAATGTCAATTAATAATGTAATCTAGGACTACAATGCCACAATAGAGTTCTACTGGGCTCCATTACTAGTGGAATCAAATTCGGATGATCCGGTAAACCACCGGGTACCTGATCGGATAGTAAGAGTTCAGGGAATTGAAAAACATGCTAGACATTGGACTGACGCAGACATTCTCGTTTTCAATAGCTACCTTTGGTGGAGAAGATCCAATATGACAGTTCTGTAAGTACAAATTTATTCTTCTTCTTCTTCTTCTTAATTTCTTAATTAAAATTATTTGATAACTGTTTATTATCAAATATTACTTTATATGGCAATTTTGATCACAGGTGGGGATCATTTGAAAGCCCAGATGGAATTTACAAAGCAGTACAGATGCCACGTGTTTATGAGATGGCTTTGAAGACTTGGTCTGATTGGCTTGAAGTCCACATTAATCGAACCAAAACTCAATTGTTCTTCATCAGCATCTCTCCAACTCACCAAAAGTAAGTTCCTTAATTCTTTAATTTTCAGATCTTCTCCATTTTCTCAGATCTTCTTCAACTCACCAAATGATTTTGACTTTGCAGGGCTGCAGAGTGGGGCGGAGCTGAAGATGAAAACTGCTATGGTGAAACAGAAGAAATAAAGAAACAAGGATATAGAGGACAGGCAACATGTCCAGAAATGATGGGTATAGTGGACAGAGTGTTAGATGACTTAAAAACAAGAGGCTTAAATGTCCAAATGATTAACATCACACAGTTATCAGAGTACAGAAAAGAAGGTCATCCATCTATATATAGAAAGCAATGGGAACCATTAACAGAAGAACAAACATCAAACCCTAAAACTTATGCAGATTGTATACATTGGTGCCTACCTGGAGTTCCTGATGTTTGGAATGAGCTTCTTTATGCTCACATCATTAATCTTTGACACAAATTTAATCCAATGTACCCTTTAAAATATTTCAGGGAACCCCACAAATTTGGGTATTTATATACATATGAGTGAAAAAATTGAATGTGCCTGCCTTGGATTAGTTTATATTTTTTATATATCTTTATCCATATGTTGATCAAAATATTTAAAAGAGGGTAGGAAAATTTATCAAACTCCAAGGGAAAAAGAAACAAAAGGTCTGGATAGTTTAGAAGTAATTGCGCAGATGTCTTCCATGGTATTTTTATTTTAATACAGTGGCAATAATCTGACTTGTGTGCAACCATAGACTATGAGAATGATGATGTTCTCGAAAGAGTTTTCTTCTTCACGAAAGTAAAATGAACTAAATATTATATGTATATTTTTGAAATAAATTTAATTGTCTTTTTTTTTTGTTTTATATTTAAATTCCTTACCAAATTTAGCTATTAATTATGAATTAAGTATCAATTCTATAAATGAGCTTAATGTAATCTTGGCCAATTTTGATATATTGCTTAAAAAAGGAAAAAAAAATCCAAAAGAAGAATTCCAAATCCCAATTCACTATGGTCAAAACCTTTCTTTAGCAAAATTGGTCATTTTTGACATCAGACCGACAAAAATTCAGTGTATCATAAATGCCTAATCTCATCTTCATCACAAAATCTGATTCCCTAACTACACATCAATGGTCAAAACCAACTGTGCAATCTGTGGGACCAAATCCTCCGAACATTACTGCGAAATAACAGTAGTAATTACCATGCCATCAACGAGAAAGGCATATTGTTCCTCAGTAGTCTCGGCAGCACCTTATCATAGACAAGCACCAAAATAGCATAATACGCAGGTCAAAACCCCTGTAATATTCTACTTGGTCAGTCATTTTCCACTGCCAGTTAAAAAACGTCTCTATTTCAATGATTCTTTAATTTTTTTAGCAGCAGAGCTTAACTAAGTAGATTTGCATCTTCAAAGTTCAGCTTCGTTTCTCTGCAAACGATGATGCAGAGATGGAACAGAAAAAGATCTCATTTTCCTCTATTAGCATTTGTCTTGCTTGTCTTTATTGGTTGTTCAATTCTCTATAACGAAAGTAGCATTCAAGAAATCCAAGATAGCGAAGTTCATGTCTCTCATAAACAAGAAGAAACTGCATTTACTTACATAAAACCAAATCTTGGTACCCATTCCGGGCGAATTCCAGGTATACTTCTTCTTCTTCTTCTTCTTCTTTGCAGGGATTTATCGAATATTGGGTCTAACTTTTTACTATGTGCTTCTCTTTCTTTGTTATGTGTTTCCTTTTCTTGGGTTGAATTTTTTAAGTTCTTCAATTTCTACTTTTAGGATATAATTATGATCTTTTTTCTTTTTCTGGGATTTCAGAGTTTCTGGATAGGTTTGTTCGATGCAACTCGACTAGGGAATACAGTGGTAAGAAAATCCAGTGGGTTGACCCGAAACCGAAAGTGGGTCGCCGTGGAGAAAGTTTAGAGAGGTGTGATGTGTTCTCAGGCAAATGGGTATTTGATAATAAATCATATCCTCTTTATAATGAATCGGATTGTCCGTACATGTCTGACCAATTGGCATGTCACAAGCATGGAAGGTCTGATTTGGGATACCAATACTGGAGGTGGCAACCTCACAACTGCAATATGAAGAGGTATTTTTTGCTCTATTTTATTCTTCTATATCTATAAAAGAAACTCTTTTGATCTATGAACATCGGTTTCTCTATTGTTTAGTTGGCTTTGTTTGCTCTTATGAACTGGAATTTTTGGAAGTCAATCTATTAGAACTAAATGCAGCCTTATTATGTTTGCTCAAAAATGATATACAGCTTTTTATGAATTATGAGGTTTTCTGTTAGACAGGACTTTTGCTTAGTTGTCATTTGTCCCCATTTTATCTCATTTTTTTGTGCTATAGATGGAATGTGAATGAAATGTGGGAGAAGTTGAGAGGGAAGAGACTGATGTTTGTGGGGGATTCACTAAATAGAGGGCAATGGATATCAATGGTGTGCTTGTTACAGTCGGTGATTCCCGCAGATAAGAGATCTATGTCACCAAATGCTCCTCTTACCATTTTCAGGGCAGAGGTAAGGCAAAAGCAGTAGTAGAATAAATCATAAACCTTATCATGCAGTCACAGGAAGGAAATGCATTTGCAATGCGTTTCTTCACTATTCTCTAAGAAATCTTTCTTTAATGTCTTGTGTTTATGTAATTTGCAGGAGTACAATGCCACTGTGGAATTTCTCTGGGCTCCACTTCTTGTTGATTCTAATTCTGACGACCCTGTGAATCACAGATTGAATGAGAGGATAATCCGTCCTGATTCAATTCTAAAGCATTCAGCAAAGTGGGAGCATGCTGATATATTAGTATTCAACACATACTTGTGGTGGAGACAAGGCCCCGTTAAGCTATTGTGAGTACATTTCCATTCAGATTTCATTTTATGATAATTAGGTTTAATGAAGTGATTAAAATATTCAGACTTGGCATTTTTATCCTGCCTCATAACTTTTTCAGATGGAGTGATGAAGAAAATGGAGCTTGTGAAGAATTAGATGGATTAGGAGCCATGGAGTTGGCCATGGGAGCCTGGGCTGACTGGGTAGCTTCTAAGGCTAATTCCCATGAGAAACAGATTTTCTTTGTTACCATGTCTCCAACACACCTCTGGTGAGTATGAACCTGTGGTATGATGGTCTCAAATACTGGTTCTCAGGATATAGCATCTCCGGTTAATATATAGGCTCAAGACTTAAACAGGACACCAGTAATGACTGGTTGTATGATTCTTGCTCCCTGTTTATGAGCTTGAGTTTAGTTTAAAACTTATAGCTTTAGGAGTTGGGTCTATCATGAATCACCTCTTGCTTGCTGTTAAACATTTAGAAGTCCTATATCTTCCTTTTTTTTTTTTTGAATCATGTGCTGGTTTAGATTGTCATTTTAACTTTTTGTTAGGCTTAATTTGGGAATATCATGCTTAGTGCTTGAAATACAAGAGGCTTTCCAAAATGCATCTTCTTCTAGTTATTGATAGCCAGCTTTAAACAAACAAATCGTTTGTGAATATTTTCTCCATCTACATCCCTGTTGTCTTGTATAGTAAGCATTTAGCTAATAATTAGTTTATTTTATTTCATTGGAATATAGAAACAAAAGCTACAAATTTGAAAGATTGAAACTTTCCTTTTCAACATTCTCACATGCATCCATACCAAAATCTATATGAACTTCAAATCAGCGTGACATGACAAAGAAATGATAAAAAAACTCGGAAAAAAGAAATTAGAATTCTCTCACCTAATACCTATAGTAAAATTATAATTCATGATTGTCAAACTTTTAGCATGCTGATTGCCATATCCAGTTAATGCTACTATTGTAGCTCGTGGTCACCATTTCCTGAATCCATCGGGAACCATGCTGTTATGTTTTCATCAAACTAAACGATTTTCAAAATTCAGGAGCCGGGAATGGGAGCCTGGAAGTGAAGGAAATTGCTACAATGAGAGGACCCCCATTGACTGGGATGGCTACTGGGGTAGTGGTTCCAACTTGCCTACTATGCGCATGGTAGAAAAGATCCTGACAAGATTGGGTTCAAAGGTTTCTGTTCTCAACATCACTCAGTTATCAGAGTATCGAAAGGATGGCCACCCTTCTATCTACCGAAAATTCTGGGAGACATTGAGCCCCGAACAGCTGTCCAAACCAACGACTTATTCTGATTGCATACATTGGTGCTTACCTGGTGTACCTGATGTATGGAATGAATTGGTATTCCATTTTTTGTAAAGCAAATATATCCTTTGAGCTATTAGCAGTTTCAAATAGCAATAGCCAGGAATTTTAGTGAGGCTCATGTGCATTCCTGTTGGCAACTAGCAATTGCTGCTTTAAATTCTTGACTCTTTAGAAAAATTGATTGCAAAGAACAAGTGATATTCTAGTGAGCAAGTGGTTATAGCCAAGGAAGAGTTCTTGTCCTGTACAAGTACCGATCGTGTAATATACATAGAGTGGCTTACACAAACAAAAATTTTGTTTGATTCAGAGAAAGTGCATATAACTGGTTTCTGCTGGATTATTTATTTAAATTTCAGATGAATATGGAAATTAATTGCCATGGCTGAACCCATATACCATATTTGGGTGCCAAAATATCTCTCTTTTTCAATTTGAACTTGAAAGTGACAATGAAAGTGAGAGGTTAAGATCATTTCCTTCTTGTCCATGGCACTCTAAAGTTGATGAACTGGATGGCAGTGCTCCATATTCTGAACCCACATGAAAATCCTGTTTCACAATCTTTTTGAAGAAAAAGAGAGGTTAGTCCAGTATAACTTAAAAAAGAAAAACAGTCTTCATAGTTCTTTTTGAAAAAAAAAAAGAGAGGAAGAAATACTAAACAAAAACAAGTATATATTATTAAAAAAAAAAAAAAGGATGATAATATAATTCTGGATGAGCTCACCTTCCTAAAAAGAGTGCCATCTTCTTCAGCATGCCAACCAGCTTCTTCACAAAGAGCTTTGAGTAGGTCATTACTGTCAGCATGTTTAGGAAGTTTGTAGTTTCCATGCTGTCTAAGTCCTGCAAATATCTTACGAGCCACTGCTCGTCTTCTTCGCTCTCTTTGCTTGTTGTTTTGGCGTTCTCTATCAGTAGGAAATCTATATTTGCTAACAATACCATATTTAGTACTTCTATTTACTATCCAAGGCCCTTTCGTACTCTTAATACAGCCCTTGATTATTATCTTCTTCCCATCGTTTGCCATTTTCAATTTCTTTCTTAATCCTACTGTTCCTTCTTTCTTGAGAAGCTGTGCTTAATATATAGTGTGCCTGAATTGAAGTTGCTATGGTATGTGTGACCAAATTTATCAAAATGGGTTCTAGTGATTGTAAGCTTCATTTTGATTTTTCATGGATATTTTTTTAATTAGGTTATCTTTTGCGACAGCACCAATCAGTAAATTATGCTTTACAATCAGAAGAATAATTGTTTTTTCTATAGACACATGAGATTCCATGCAAAGTGCAAACCCTGTACTTGTTCTTTCAGAGAAATTCCATTCTGTGATAAAGAACTAATGATTTCTTTGTCTCATGCCAAATTTTAAACACAAAACAAAGAGAAGAAACAAACAAAAGGAGGAAATTAAATCACAAGTTTTAGCATTACCGAAACAGGCTTGTTTCAGTTTGACCCAGAAGGGTATTTTATTGAGATTAGCTAAAAAATGCTTTAGAAGTTCTTTGTAAGGGACCAATGGACATTTTGATATGATCTTTTGGAAGATAGAAATGGAGATGAAAAGCTTTAAGGCAAGAATGCCTTGTTTCTAACATTTGGATGCAATACTGGCATGGAAATTTGAGGGATCAAATAAGATACTGTAGGGACAAACATGCACAACCAGCAGCAACTGAAAAGGAGCCACTTTATGCCTTATAATAGGAGAAACTGATGCTAATGATCTGTTGCTTTACTTTATGGCTACAGATCGTATTTGTCACAGAAGATGCTGCACTGTAGGATTTAATTGATCAATGATTTTCTTTTTTTAATTATAATAAAAAATATATTTTTTTATGCTTTGTCTTCTTGCCATTATGAACTCCAGCGGATACAGTGATAAAAGATTTATACAGCCGAGCCCAATTAGTTTAGCATTGAGGTTTAGTTGTTATTATTGTAGTAACAAATCTAACACTTTGTTGGTTAAGGTTAAGCTGCAAAATGAGGGCAACTCTCCAGAGACTAGGGCCTAGGGGTTGGGGGTTATTTGGATGATACAACAGCACTTCTATTTTCACAAATAGAAATTTTCTTTTAATAGATTTTCAACCAGCCAAAATCAAACAAAAAATTGAGGGTATCATTTCTACATATTTCACAAACAAAATAAAAATCAAATTGCCATCAAATAATTCAGTATACTCGTTTTTTCCTTCACTAGATTATCATTTCAAAGACATGTCTTCAGACATTGAACGGCTTTTTACGCAAAATCTTTCCCCCAGGTCCAACAGTGTTGCATTTCTTCATTCTGGAAACTTACTAGAAACATCTATAATTAGATATTAGAAACTCAACAGTGAACATTGATTTCTACAGCTCAATAGTTAGATTATTAGACATTAGTTTCTCAAATGTGATAATTCTTCTTGACCTTTAACGAGAACAAACACCAAAGCTTCCCTAAGCTGCTACAACACCACATATACCACGTATAGTTTTGATATTCTCACGTAAATTATTTTCATCCAATGGAGTTAAGGTCCGAAATTTTGCCAATTGGCATGCAACATTTATGGCCTTTACAATGTCCCTGCACAGGATCCCAAAATAAATTGCTGAAGGTATCCAATCTTCAGACACATGGGAAAAATGCGCAAACTATATAATAAATGATAAAAGGAATCAGTATTGGTGATCGAACAAACATGTAAAATAAATGAAATAATACATGAGCAGATGTATCAATTGTCTGAAACTACCCACAGTACAATGCGAATCAACCAAACCACCGATTGAACCAAACTGCATTAGTAGGTTTGGTTGATTTCAATGCCTTTTTTTGATTCGGCTTGAAATTTTATAAACCACCATTATAAATTTGATATGTACAAAACAAACCAAATTGAATCATGAACAGCCTAATAAAAACCACCACTAGAATCTTCCATTAGCAACTTTTTCCTTCTGTAAATTGCAACACGGCATTTCTAAACGGGGTTCTGTTAAATAGCCTGAAAAAAATTTCATTTTTTTCTGAATTCCATAGTTACAAAATAAAATTGGCTCTTGATCATTTACCCATCTTGAATATTTACAAACCGTTGAGCGCTGGGATTGTACAAAATTGGTGGACGTGCCTCCATCTCCATGACCAACTTGCAAATGCCAACTGCATTGTACACATGCTTCTCCAAAGTCCTGTAAGGTGAATGTCAATGATTATCAGAAAGTATGATAAGTTTAAGCTGACAACTCGGTCATAAACCAATGTCATACCATAAATATGTGAATAGCTGGTTTGATTTGAATGGATGTTTTTGTCACAACTGCTACTGCCAACACCGCATTCCCTCTTTCTTTCCATGTCAATTAACTATGATCAAATGACAATTCCATACATGTACATTGCTGGTGACATCTTCGACTACATAAGTAGCCGAGACAAGAAAATAATTTTGAACAAAATCATCAATTATCATACAGGCTAAAACTCTCTCATCAAAGTCGAGTTATAGAGGATTGGATTAACATATAAAGAAGCTTACTTGTCAGGCAGTCCAGTGTGCCCTTTAGCTTCTAGCCTTTATGATCACCAACAATAAATAGAACTTTCTCTTTGAGTTTGTCAATAATCTGCATGAAGTAATGCAAGAAACATAGTCAATGAAGAGCAGGCATCATTACAACAAACAAAAAAGATGACAATCCAAATTCTGAAGATTGTGCACCAAGCTAGACGTTTTCCCCCAGCTTTGAGCAGAAGCAGCAGCAATTTTAAGGTGAGAACAAATTGGGGAATCAAAACTGAAAGAATAAGTCGAATTTTCTGTTGCTTCTGCTATCCAGAGATGATTTATTTGGTCCTTTGCTTTCTTGATGAGATTAAAGAAGCCAACCTGCAAAGGTCATGCATGGAAGCTCTGTCAAGCAGACAAGCAAGGAACTTTTCAAAAAAAAAAAAAAAAAGGCT
The DNA here is from genome assembly GCF_014843425.1 of Jatropha curcas. The sequence goes on along the minus strand of NW_023590607.1, from coordinate 286,256 downwards.
AAGTAGCTTCTTTTTCACAAGTGGAGAGGAGCATGAAAGCAGTAATCATTTAATAGCATATTTGAGTAGATGTCTGTCCTCAGATAACTTTTGAGAACAAGTCCTTTTTCTTCTTCTATATAACTTCATTAATACAACTTTAAAATCTTACAAAATAGGAGTAGCAATTTATATAGAAGAAGAAAAAGGACTTCATGTAAGCAGAATAGCATGGCATGCATAGGCAAAGAGTCATCTAATTGGTTTCTCAATTATATTTAGTGGATTACTAGGCTGCAGTCATCCAATGATCAGTTTGTCAGATGGTTGTTTGACGTTTATATCCAACCAAAAAAGCTTAATTTCAGAGCACAAAGGAACACTGCATAATTAATGAAATACCAATTTGAATATTGGAGATCCTCCAATTGAACAGACTCCTTTACCATAAGAATTCTGAGTTCTATTATAGTTACTGAACACAGTCAAAGAAGAATGCATTGATTGTTAGAAGATTTTATCTAGTGTGAGACATTACAGTTAGACTGATCCATATGTCCCATTTGGAAATTATTACTGAACAATGCTTGTTACTTCCGCAATGTAAAGCCTTTAAAGGACAGTAAAATGAACTAAATGCACTCACAGCAGATCCTTCAAGATTATAGTTGATTGGGGTGAATGAATCATCATCTATATAAGGTGAGCAGAAGCTGATGGCAAGTAAAGAATTTGATAATTCTTCAGACCATAAGGCAGAAATGGAGCAATCAGTAACAAAAACCCACTGTTTCTTCCACTGAGCAGTTGTATAAACCTCTCCCACATACACAACATATGCAGCAATATCAAATTCACTGCATAATGTAAAGAACATATATGAGAATAATAGTAAGTTCACAAGTTCTTAGATTCTTCTAAACATGGAAATCTTAGCATTAACAATGGCATGAATCACCTGGAAAGAGGAACTTCACCCAAATTTGACATTAATACTGATACTCGAGGATTGAAAAAAGGCCTATAAAAGGATAATAATTAGCTAGATTAAATTACTGATAACTGATGAAGCAAACAGAGACTTACTGGAAGTTTTTGATTGCTAGGGGAGACAAGGGTTCCCATTTGGTCGTAGATCCTCTTGCTTGCAGGTAAAGTGTATTCGAGTCAGCGTTCACTGGTAACAATCCTGCTATTGCATAGGCCTGTCCCTCAACCAGCTCATTTCGCTGTTACAAGTGCAAGTAAATTCAAAAATATGCAAGGAACAAAACTTGAATATAAATTTTCTCAATATCCAATAGGCCAGCATAAACATAAAAGAAACTAAGGAAGCTGAAGGAATAACATAGTGTTCAGATATATATGCACAAAATATAGGCATACAACCTCACACACTGTGACACAGATAGAGAAAGAGATGAAGGTATAAAAAAATAAGAAAAAAAAAACAACACACTTGGATTCACCTGTTTCTCTGTCGGGCTCCAAATTGTTATTAAGCCTTCTTTTGCAACAGCTTTACCATGATAACTAGTTAAACCAACCACTCTAACCCTCAAGAAGGGGGTTACTTCTCTCTCCTGTATGCCAGCATCTTGTAAAGCCTTCTTAATTGCTTTATCCATGTCCAATTGCTTAGTTGCCTACGATCAGCTCTGCGGTGGTTAATGATCACCTTGCAAATAAAGACCAATGCTTGAAGTAAAGCATCTGAAACACACCTCTAGTTTTGCTTGGTAAGAAGCAAATGAATTTAGCTGCTCTGGACTCATCTCTGCCATTATAACTTCTGGTTCTGCCGCTGTCTCAAGTATCTTCAAGATTTTAGCTCCTTCTTCACTATCACTGTCATTATAAATATGGGACCCTTTTCTTTGGTACTCGGAAACAATGCCTTCCACAACTGCAGAATGTCTGCAAGCTCAAAAATGAAGAGGCATGGAAAGCATTAGTTGTTTTGGGCTATGAAGTACATTGATGTAAGTTCACACGCCACCAACACCAAAAGATGCATCATTATTACTTTGAACCATCTAAAAGAAGCTGACTTCCTCCCTAATTACTTTAGGTATGAAGGCACTGGTAGCTACTTGGTAAACAATTAATCAACTCAGTTTAACCTTCTGGGGTTGAGTGATCAAGTGCATCTCCAATGATACGACCAATTTTGTGGAATCTAAAATCTTTTACAATCTACACACATGAAATTTTACAATCTGCACATTCTTTCACTTCATTTCATTTCATTAATTTTACACATGTTACTCATCCTTAATAACATTTGCATCCCAAGGTCTTCTTATATCTATGCATGGATAAGTTGTCAATCATGTAATTCTATATAACTTAGTATGGCATAATGTAAAAAAATAATGTAAGAAATCCTAGCTATGTCATGAAATTAACAGGTTCAAAATGCAATTTGCAACAATCATTCAACTAGATCATGCCATAGCTGGCCATAGAAAATCAAAAACCATTCAAAGATTCAAACCCTTAGAAAGTAAGAAGAAAATACTGAAGAAAAGAGAATATGCTAAGCGATCATGGTTTAATCCCCTTAGAGATAAAAAGTATCTGTAATGTAGGAGGTAGAAAAGCTAATTATAGTATAACTAGTCCAGTAGGAAAGTAGTCACCTCTGGTTGTACAATTGCATTGTTCTAGCCTCCATCCTCTCTGATCTCACAATAGATCCTCCATCTCTTAACCTAGAGAAAACAGAAAAAAGAAACCACTAAACTGAGCATGATATGCACATAAATTGAATGGGAAAACACTAAAACAGGACTAGCTGCAGATTACTTCTCCTTATATAGAATAGGGTATATTCGCGTGACTCCAACCAAAGTCCGAGGGATGGGACCACCATTATTTTTTATGCATCTAAAAGCCAAAGGAGGACCAACACCCTTGCCTGTAGAAAATAATCAAGAACCATGGATAAGGACTTAAGGAGACAAGAAAGCAGATAAAGTACAAATATGACAAATTGCTACAAATTGTGTGAGAAATGTAATTTATATAGTCCAAACAGTGCTTACAGAATCCTAGCCGATCAGCCCAATGAGCTCTATACGTTCCATTGATATGCAACAGCAGACTGACAGTCCTTGATGCCTGGAATTTAAGCCAGAACCTAAGAAAGCTCAGTCGTGAAATAAAGTAAAGATCCTAATTATTTAAACTTCGTTCAAACACCAAAAACTTACAAGAATCTCAAGGGGTGAAACAGGGCCAGCCCAGCCACACAATCTTGCTCCCCATATCTTCGAAATACATAAAGTGAAACTTTAAGCAATGGGCACCTTGTCCAAGATGTTCCAATCATAAAACAGAAATGAAAAGCAGAAGCAAACATCTTACTCGAATTTTTTGCCCCACAAAAAGTTTTCCAGCGGAAAGTTGCTTTGACAGTGGTATATCCAGAAGAGCATCTATTGAATACCTGGGAGCCAAAGATGCATTCAGACTAATAAGAAAATTGAAGGGAGAGTAATCATTAGCATTGGGACTTCCTTACCATCCATCTGTTAGTTCCATTCTTGCAGCATTACTACATTCATCCCCATTTAATGCCAGGTTCTCTATTTTTGGTTTACAACTGATGCAGATAGCTGAAATGCATAGAACCATCATAGAAGAAGGCGGTGAATCTCCTTCCAGAATTCTCTTAATTGCAGAACGGTGTCCATGATTCACTTCTCTTTCATATCTATGACATTAATCAAATATTTAATATTTTTATCATCATTTACTGTAACCTTAAAGTAAAACTACAGCTTAATGTAATTCAGATACCTATATTTCAGTTCCTCATGCACATTGGAGACTGTCAAAAACCTTGTGGCAGATTTCCAGGGATAACATCTCTCATAACAAGCAAGTTTCCAAATAATCCACTTGTAGTGATTCATAGTCCACCTTGACAGATAAATGGAATATAGAATGGGTTACTAAGTTGTTAATAAAACAAGTAAAGAGGGCAGCTTCATGGATATAAGAGTTACCAGTTAAACAGCTATTAATATACTCATGAACCATGAAATGGGCTTGAAGTTCCAGACTACAACAAGCAATTTATATCTCCAAATTTAGCTCTAGTATGCAAAGTCGCATAACTAGAGCAATCATAAATTGGCCAGGGATAAAGTTTAACTCTAAGTCAACAATTCATCATTATTCCAATATCCACAGACAAATTTGAGAGCAATAAACTGACACGAACTTCATGCTGAGTAACAAAACACACCTACAGACTAAGAAGACATGTAATTCAAAAATACACCACAGAAATATAGAAAGAGAAAAAATTGATGAATACTCTTTGGAAACACATTGTATCGAAGCTCCTGATTGAACCAACATATGGTATAAAGCTTCCGCTCCAATGCAGTTCACACCAGATTCATCACAGAATTTGTACTTCTCTGCAGCCTCTGGTTTGATCCACCCTACTTGGTCCGTGAAGTGCTCCAGCTACAAAAGAATTTCAGTGTTAGAGCAGAATAAACCTGCAGAAAGCAAGTAACAATGATCAAATCTGCATACCATGTTTTTATCTGAGGAAGGCACTTCAAAGTATTCCTTGATATACATTCTTGGAGTCCGAAAAGGATATCTAGTAGAAACTGTTCTTCTGCAGCAGGAATTTTCAGATGATGAAGTAGATAAACCTGCTTAAAAGCATACCGTAGTGAGAAGCACAAATTGTTTATGACCAAAAACAGAAGGGGTAAATAAAGAGGAGGTTAGTCCAAAAGCCCTTGTAAAGTTACCATTGAGAACGTATGAAACATTCTTGTTCAAAGGAATGATGAATTTGGAACTGCGGGGCCTCTTGAATTGAGAAATAGAAGTTCCCCTTCCAAGTTTCCTTTTTTCATTATTCACACGTCTGTGATTTGTGCAAGAGGTGCCCAGGGTATTTGAAATGTCAACCAATGGCCCACGAGATGATCTTGCAAGGGTGTTAATCCTCAGTCCATTACCAATTGCTGAGGAATTATCATCTAACATATCCAACCCACTAGACCCATTGCTTAATGGCTTCTGGATGGAAGATATAGTATTATTCAACCCACCAAACTTTTCATCATCCACTGCATCAAATTTCTTGATCAAGCTAATTCCTGAAATAATATTTTCTGAATTGAAGGATGACAGAACTTGGTTTGAAGATGATTTGAGAGGAGATACGAAGCTTTTTCCAATATGCTTGCTCTTTGCAGCACATGGATAAGTAAAAGCAGAGTGAAAATTTGCTTCCCTCATAACTGAAGCATCACTGAGTCTACATACTTTGGAAACTGTATGAGCTGGATCAACTGCATCATCCTCATTTAAGAAAGTTCCCAAGTCCGGGTCACCAAGAAGACTCTTTGCACGTTCCAATGCATCACTGGAAACAGATAAGGATCTTCCACCTGCAGTGTGGAATTTGATTGGAGGTGGTTTCGGCGTGGAATTATGTAGTTCAGATTGCAACAAGTTTGGAGTCACTGCATTTGATAGCTTGCTTCCAATTAAAGATGGTGTCGAAACTGACTGCATTCCACTATTGTCCATATCCTCTTTCATCCTCAAATATGATAAATCCTGCCACTCATTTTGTTCATTTACTTTAGGTGATTTCCTTGGATGTTGAAAGCCTTGAAAATTGGAGACATTATTGTTTTCCAAGCCTAATAATGTCTTGGCTCTGACCAAACCAGCTGAAGATATATTAACCGATTTCCCAGACCCAGTAGAGAAGAGGGAGTTGGTGAATCCACATACATTATCAGAATCCTGTTTTTCACCTGTCAAGCACACTGAAGCTGTGTAACCAAATTAGGGTTAATCTAATATCATGTACTATTAACACAAATATGATTGCGAAATATGAAATACAAGCAATCAATTATTTGCTAAGAAACCAGCAAAAGACATTAAGAGGAGGTATTCTGTATCCCATATTCCCATTATTCCAATTTCTAAAAGATAAAAGAATCAATTTGTGCTTCCTCCAAAAGTGCCAGTCTCAATTGATATTTCTCTTCATACTCTCAGAAACCAAAAAAAATAAAAAATTGAATATAAGCTAAGCCCAAATCTTAGTTCTTGTATCTACACTTTTATAGTCTGCTCAGCCTGCTTGGGAACAATCAAAGCATTTATGATAGTGTGCAAAGTTCTCAATAGTTAAAGACCCAAATTTTGATAACGGGCACAGTCATGTTACAAATAGACAAAAATTAGAGGCAGGCACCAAATTGCTAGGTTGTCAAAAAAAAAAAAAAAAAAAAAAAATCAATAGTTAAAGACCCAAATTTTGATAACGGGGCACAGTCATGTTACAAATAGACAAAAAATTAGAGGCAGGCCACCAAATTTGCTAGGTTGTCAAAAAAAAAAAAAAAAAAAAAAAAAAAGAAAAAAAAAAAGAAAAAAAAAAAGAAAAAAGAGTTAAAAAAGTTTCAACACTGAGTATGCAAATTAAGGAACTAGAGCAACAGAATGGACAGCAAATGGAAAAAGAAGGATCACGCACCTGAGCCGATGGCACCATCACCATTGCCAAGCACAGACAGGGCTTTAGCAATCGAAGACTGTTTCAATACAACCGACTTCCCTAATCCTGTTCGGAACATCGGCGCATGCCCAACATCTTCTTCTTCGCCGCTCTCTAGAAGTTTCGAACACTCTACAAAACAAGTAAAGCATAAAAATAAAAGTATAGATTTGCATCTACATACACCGTGTTTAATGAGAGAGAGACCTTGAAGTAGTAGATCGGTCATGGAAGGAAGACGATGAGCGGAATTACGAGGTTGAATCGGAGCGCCGTTGGGTCCATCTGCAGGTTTGCTAGGGAGGATTTGGCCGGAAATCTCCCACCGAAAATTATTTCCGGTGTCGGAGAATATCTGCCACGTCGACATTTGCCGGGATAGAATCAATTAGGCTATTGATAGCATCACTGGCTTTTCTGTATTATTTTTAGAATATTGTGCAGTTACAGAGAGCGGGAAAGTTAAATTTGGCGGTGGATAAGGAATTCATTACAATTTAGAAGTGATGGGCTGTTGTTTTGGGCTTTACATCCAATGAGGTTAGGCTAAACGGGAATCGACTTAAACTGAGCCTAGTGAACTAACCGAATTAAGCCCAAGTTAACGAGAATGAAATAACAAATTCAGAAAAATAGTAATAATTTGATTAAATGAACAATATTTATTGTAAAAACATGTGTTTTTAATATGTAATTTTAGCTTTTTTTTTACAATAATATTTTTTAAATAAATAAGAAAGAAACATACACAAGTCATACGACCATAACATGCTTGCACACTGAAATAAGAACTCTAAAATTTATTAAATTATTTTTAACCGTGTAATTTCCATTAAATTTGTCAAAATTGTTCTAAATTGTTTCACAAATTTACAAAATTAGAATTAATTTAACTAAAATAATATTTTTATTTACTATGAATGTGTGTTTACTTCATGCATTTTTTTCTGTCATCAAGATGTAAAAAAATAATATTTTCAGGAACAAATTTTGACTCAACGCAAGGGATGGATTTACAACTAGTAATAAATAATAATATGTAAAATGTTATATTTGATTAAATATTTATACTCAATAATATTAATATTTTCATACGTTTTTAAGATACCTTAATTTCAAAACTTAATTACTTTTTTCAAAATTATTATTAATATTATCATAATCAAAGTAGAATCGCTTGGCTTGGCTTCTTTCAACTTTCAGCGGAGGAGGACAACTCGAAAAGAGTAACTTCTTGTACTTTCTAGATCATACCTTATTTTTATCTATTTAAGAATTAAAAGGAAGAAACTAATGGACAAAATGAGATCACGTAACTTGAAGGTTAAGTTTAGCCTTAGGCATAAATAAATATATAAATATAAATATTAAATAATAACCAGACAACTTTGCAGATATCTAGAATTATTTTGGGGCATGTTACCAGAATTTGGCTCTTACAGACAATGGTGTCCATTCAACGAATCCCCTTTTTTTTATTTTTATTTTTATTTTTTTTTTTTTTTTTTTATTTTTGTCACGAGGAAAGATCACCACTCGCAAGCTTAATTACCTTTGTCGTATTAGCCAATTTTATTTTTATTTTTTTTTTTTTTTTTTGTTCACGAGAAAGATCACCACTCGCAAGCTTAATTAACTTTTCGTATTAGGCCAATTGTTTCTATTCCACCAAAGCCAAAGCATATGAGAGGTTCAAACGAAGGTAATATTTGAAATGGTCGAGTTGATTGGAGAGCATAATTTTATATCTATAAAGCTAGTAATATATGCATAAGATGGAAATTTACTTCTCTGAAAAGTCTATTTGCTTCTTTCTTTTATTTTTTTTATTAGTAGCAGTTGGATCAATAAAAATAGATTTCTTTTTCTATTAGCAACAGTTGGATCAATGAAAATAGATTACATTCTTAAGTGAATTTTACACATTGCGAAACTATTGCTATCAAATTATCAACAAGATTGATCTAGATAAAAAGGATTTAAAGTCCTTATGTAAGAGGTCGATCGAATCTTCGATTTTTATGAATGAAAAAAATTATCGCTAAATGTGTTTTTCATTATGAGCTTGATGCAGCACGGGAAAAGTTATACTTAATCTAATGTGCTGAGACACTTGTGATATAAACTAAAAAAAAAAATCTTAGTTTGAACATAGAAATACTTGTATAAACCATAAAAAGAAATTTAAAAAGCTTATATAATTTTTCCAAATTTCTTTAATTGGCTTAACAATTTTCATAAAATTTTATATTAAAAATTCTTGAAAGCAACCTAATTACCGAATTATATCTTAAAAATGCATAAATCAAAACCAGCTTTTCACTGGAAAAATAGATTGCTACAAAATAGTCACGATCGAATGGATGAAAGTAAGGTACACTAAAAAAATAATGGTACCGGTAGCATCTTGTAGTTACACCCCCTTAATAAAGATGTGGGGGCGCAGCACTTGATCCGGTTCTGGCGCTGGGTGCATAACTCGTATGGAACAGGATCAAAAATAAAAAACTTAAGATATGTCGGAATAGAGTGGGCCCCCTTTCATCCATGACCATGATGATCAGATTACACTCAAACAGCTACCAACAACAAATCCCTGGTTTGACTTTTTGACCTACAGTGTTGCCATTAGGACGCTTGACTTCCTTCTTTGGTCCACTTCATCATATTATATAAATGAAATAACCAACATTTTTAGCATAAAAAAATAATTCAAATAAATATATAATATATACTTTCGCACATATAATTGTAATAAGCGAGTTCAAAGGACTAATAAGAGTCGTGCTAATCAATTTCTCTATCATATAAATTTTCTCCATCACACATTTGTTGTTGTTCCATATTTGCGTTAATGGAATTAATTTATATTTAAATCAATAATGATATTCAGATGAAACTCACTCAATTAGAGCTAATGATTTAGTTGATTCGATAAATTTAGATGAAATTTTTTAATCGACTTGAATTCATTGGTTTTTTTTAATTAACTGAATTTAATCAAATAACATATTTAACCAAACTAAATTGGTCTAATTAACTTATATATGCACTGCACTGAAGTAAATTAGTTTAATTAATTTTTGTATTATACAAATTGAATTGGCCGAATCATTTAAATTCGTTGAATCACCAAAACTTATTATTTATTTTCTATTTCGATTAATTTGATTAATATAGTTAGTTTAAATTTTAAATGAATCACAACCAATTAAAAAAAAATCAAATTTACCAAATTGAAAATCAATTTTCAATTTTATCGAACCGAATTAATCAAATTCGCGGAACCGTTTACAAACCCCTGCTCTCAATACATCATAAGTAAAGTTCATCAATTTGATACAATTGTCTATTGGTTCAATTTATATAAAAATTGAGCAATAGCATGGCTCACTTGATATAACTATGGGCCTCACGTGGTGCATTGAGAGCGAATGGAGACGCCCTAATGTGCCACCACCACTGGCCCTCAGCAGTCTAAGGGCTGACCTGGACGCACCCACTCCACAAACCCATATATATTTTTTATTATTTTATTTCCACCAAACTCTAATTTATAATTTATAAATTATTAATTTATTATTACAGTCCTAATCCTCTCCCTCACTATTAGCACAATTGAGAATATGTATGAATAGACAAATGCAAGTATTAGCACACAACATTGAATAAAGTTTAACGGTCATCTTCTTCCATTTTATAATCACTTTTTAAATAGTTTTTAACATTTTAATTAAATATTATTTTATTATGATATTTAATAATATAACGTTTGAATTAGTAATATGACATTTTATAAAATATTAATTAATGTAATATTTAGTTTTTAGCATTTTATGAAAAGATATTCATATAATTAAACGCTATTAAAATAGCTAACTTTACTGAACATACCGTTTATTTGCATATAATATTAAAAATCTACGATATATTTTTCACCATTAAAATTTGATATTTAAAATTTAAAGATGTGAATGAGAATGAAAATGGGAATAGTTTAAACAACCGTTGTTGTGCTACGAAATAGATACTGAATTTTCTAATAAGTTAAGCAATAAAGATTATTATTATTGCCTCTGAATTCTTATTACATTGTTTAGCTTTTTATGGAATATATTATATCCCTTATATTATTCTCTCCATATATTTTAATAATTTTATTATTATTATTTAGATTTATTTTACCAATTTCCATTGCATTCCTTATTTTACCTCTTCTTCATGGTTTACTCTATACTAAACATAGCCTAAAAGTACTACTAGTAGAAGGTTTATTCAAATAAATTCAATAGCCCGAATGTAGAGACACGTGTGCTAAAAGAAAAATACTTATATTCAAGAAATTCAGATGTGCTCTTGATGAAAAAAATGAATAATGAAAAGGAGATTACTTTAGATTCTTTGAAATTCAAGGTATATAGTATCTTATGTATAGCCGACATCTTAAGGACAGGTGTTGGTCCGTCAAAATCAAATCTAATATTGTATGAAAAGTTATGGGCTGGGATAGCTAATCGTGTAAATAGTCTCATTCAACCATCTTTAAGACTTTAATTGCATCTTTTCACAAATCCCATCGGCCTCAGAATAAGCAAGCACAGCTAATATGGGATTTGGGTATCAAGATTCGCATTTCTCCAAATATCCACTGCAACAACTTTTCTTAGCTTGTCATTATGGCAAGTTTTTTATACTTTCTTTAATGCAATTAGGGAGATTATTACTGATATTAGATGCCCATAATCTCCAATTTTAGGAACTCATTATTAGATTCTAATTAATAAATACATCTCTGGCTAAACTCAACACGAGATTAGCCAAAATATGAAATCTTAGAATAGTTCTTAAAGTTTCAGGGCATCATTTTTTTTTTTTAGGTTAGAGAATCATTTGTCTTATATTACATTTCATTACTAATTACTAAATACAAACCGAACATTTCACCTAATTTTTATATTTTCAATATCTTATATTTTGAATAAAGACTTTATTCCAAATCAATATGGAAAATGAGTTACTTATACTTCCTTCACCAACATTAGATTGATTTTAATAATATCGTATTAGTTATATGTATTCCAGTTTGCTTCGTACATGCTGATCAAAATTTAATCAATAAGATTGAAAAAAAAATGTCCATCAATTCATTAATTAGCCGATAAAGATTCAATTTGGAGTACACAAATAATTTTAAAATGATATCAAAAGTATATTTTTAGGGTTTTTTTTTTTTTTTTCCCTGAGAAGACAGTTTTAGGGTATCTTAATCCTTGGTTAAATACAATTCAACATTTGTGGTTTTAATTCTATGACTTAAAATATTAATGGCAAGAGGTAATCTATAGTTTATATTTTAATTCTATGAGCTTAAAATATTAATGGCAAGAGGTTAATCTATAGTTTTATACTATATATATATATTTATATATATATATATAGAAGGTCCATAGAATACAATGATATGGTCTTTTTTTATATTTTACTCCATGATTGAGTACTCCATTCGCGAATGAAATCTTTGAATTTTGAATAAGCTCTTCAACCAACTCTTCACCAGACGATATATAGAAGGTCCATAGAATACAATGAATATGGTCTTTTTATATTTTACTCATGATTGAGTATCCATTCGAATGAAATCTTTGAGATTTGATAAGCTCTTCCAACCAACTCTTCACCAACTGACGGGTTTTGCCGTCAGCCGTTTTTATTTTATTTTTTTATATTTATTAGGACAAATTTTTCATATCGTTTAAATGTGGAATGGAACTTTAATTTTTTTCGAATAAAATAGTGTAAATTATTGATTTCAGGAAAGGATTTTACAGCCAAAATGAAGTCTGGTAAATACCAATCAATGGAGGAAATTGTCTTATCCCTTGGAATTAAAAATTGGGGCTCAATTTGTGTTTTTTTTATTAAATTATTTATCTTAATGGACCGGATTAAATTTAACTCTACATTTTTAAATAATTTGGATTTTAATATTAAATACGAACCAATTTTATATTATTTAATTGGTAAATAAAAGAAAAAAAAATTAAATTATATATAATTTAATTGCCAATTGTTTAATATATCCCTCCACACTAATTGAACTAAAAAAATCCAACACTTTTTTTCTCTTTTTTTATTACTTTCATATTATCTGCACTAAAAATTATTAATATATTTTTATTTATTAAAATAGTTAGTCATAATTATTCAAAAAGAAAAAAGTTTAGATGGTTGACATTGGTATTGTTTTATTTTATTTTATTTTATTTTCTTTACCTGACGTCTCAAGTTATGATTCAATTAACTTAACATTTAAATTTATAAATGGTATAGTAATTTAGTTATTTTTTAAATATAAGTACAATTCAAAATTTGCATGAAGATACAAGAATTTTTTAAATATGAATACTTTTAAAGAAATTAAAAATCCAGTAAACAAAAATCAATATATGAGCTTTTGAAATAATTTGTTTAAAATTAATAATTAAGGATTGTTTTTTTCCAAGGGTTGTTAAGTGTTAATTATTAATTAAAATAAAATAATTCATTTATAAATAAATGAAGACTTCGTTTGTTTTTTCTAAAAATAACTTGCATGTTTTCTTTGGAAAAAGTTTTATTATTATTATTATTATTTGGAAGAAAATAGAATAAAATAAAAAAAGAAATCTGACAAGGAGTATCCAAGGGCCAGGAATGGTTTAGCGGTCGCTCCGTGAATCGTGACAATCGATACCAAAAAAGTGCTGCCATAACATAACTGCGTCAAGCAGCGGTATGCCAGACCAGACTGCCTCATTTATATCACCACCGTCACTATGCCTGCGCATTTTTTACGGACACTGCCAACCTGCAGAGAATGCACGTAAAATACATTCTGACCAATATACCCTTTTATTTGATATTATTGACCTCCAATGAACAATGTCATGCATATACGTTTTAAGAAATTATAAAATGGAAAAAAGCTCGATTTATCCTTAGAATTTATAGCAATATTTATTTTGTCTAAAAATTAATTTTTTTATGTAATTTAACCTTCTGAATTTGCACGAAAAGAACAAACAAATCAAGTTTTTCATAAAAAATAAAATTTAAAATATTTTTAACTAATAAAAATTATTTAACAAGTTCACAATTATGAAAAAAATTATTTAAAAACATAAAAAAAATTAAAAAAAATTATAGTGTCTTATCTTTGGTTTAAAATATAATTTAAGAAAATATTTGATTTAAAAAAATTATAGATTAAAAATATTTGATTATATGAATATTTTTAAAGAAAAAATATTTATTAATTTTTAATTATTTCTTAATTGTATTTCACCGAAAAACAATATTTCATTAGTTTCAATTCTATTTTGATTTAAATTAAAATTTTTAAATGGAATTTTTTTTCTTTTGGTGTAAGTGCAGGGAAAAAATTAATTTTTGGGCAAACTGAATATTGCTCCCAAATTCAGGAGCGAATTGAGTTTTATTCGTTATAAAATTAATTTTAAACTTTTTTTAATAATTTCATTTTTGAAAATCTTTTAAAAATTTTTATATTTATTACTCCCGCATCTATAAATATAAGTAATTTTAAAATAATTCACTTGTGCACAAATATAAGTCATTTTAAAAATATCAATGAATAATTAATATTTTTTTTTCTAAATTTATCTTTATTATATCAAATGCAATAATTATCTCTATAATTTTCTGAAATGTGATTTAGTCAAATTAATAAATATTTTAATTTAATTTAAATGAATTAAATTATTTCTTTAATTATCATATAACAATTTTAAATTATTTATATTTATGGACCGAATAATTTTTTAAAAATAAAAGAAAGCTTGGAATTGGGTTGGCGTAGGGGTCACAAATGTAATTAGAAGTGGGGAAGAAAAAACAAGGAAAGAAATTGAGGCGATATAGTTTGGTAGGGCATAGGGGAGGGTGTTGAAGTAAATGATAGGAGGGTAGGGGGGCCTTTTGTACAATTTCCAAGGCTCTTCTCCTTCCCTAAGAGTCAGTGTAGAGTTTATTTGGGTTGCAGAGTCAGTGGTGAGTTTGACAGAATTTGGGATTTTTCCATAAATGGTATTCCAAAAATCAACCCTGATCTTGCAAAAAATTACTGAATTACCCACAAAAATGCTCTATTATAGCCAATGTAATCTTGCTGGCTCTGCCCTGACCCTGACCCTGACCCTGAGTACATTAACATTAACATTTGCATCATTGTCATTCTCAGCCTATCACGTGGTATTCATTTTTAAAAAATGGACCAATCTGTACAACTAGTAATAAATTCTTGGTACCTTTTTATTAAATTATATTCCTATGCGCAGGAAGCTGTAGGTTAGGTTGCAGGAGTTTATTGCTCATAACATATCCAATCAAAATTGTGTTTTCACTTTCAACTTCTGCCCTTTTGGGTTGTTCAAAAATCAATATCTATTCATTATTTTCATAGCCAACTCTTTCAATCTCATTTTAATTCATACAGTAGATACAATTTTGGGAGACTGCTTTTTAATTAGCTTTTAATATTAAATATTATTTTTTATAATATTTAATAATATAATGTTTAAATTAACTTTTAAATGTTAAAATAACTGTTTGTAAAAAATTAATCTTTATATATTTAACTGTTAGCATTTTATAAAAAACTACTCAAACAATTAACAGTTACTAAAATATTTAATTTTACTCGATGTAGTCAGAAATGTTTAATATTACTTTAGTCGAGCTATAAAAGTCAATTTGCAAGGATTATTCACAAAATCAAGCGATTATATATTATTGTTGTATCACCTATGGTTGAAATACAAATATGTAATTTTATCAATATAAACAAAATCAGAAGTAAATACTTCAAATTCTTACTTAATTAGGAGGAATACTTAGTTTATAATTAAAAAACTTTCTCTAAATTAAGCATTAGAGTTATTGTAGGATACTTTATCTTCCGATTATTCTACTCATAGGACATTGTCATCGACGGTCTCTAAATTAAGCATTAATTTTAAGGGGTAATTTATTATTTAGTCCCTCAGGTTTACATAATTAACCAATTAATCCCAAGTTTTGCGCAAATATCTAATTAGTCCTTCAGGTTTAACTCCGTCTAATTAAAAGGTCATTCCGTCAGAAAAATTGATTTTTTTTCCGTTAATTGAAGACTAAAAGACTAAAATACCCTTCCTGGCTGACGTGGACCAGTATGAAGCGATAAGGGAAAATTATTATTTAGTCCCTCAGGTTTTACATAATTATCTAACTAATCCCAAATTTTGCAAAAATATCTAACTAGTCCCTCAAGTTTAACTCCGTCTAATTAAAAGGTCCTTCCGTCCGAAAAGTTGATTTTTTTCCATAAAACCGCAAATATAACAAGTATTTTAGACCAAATTAGACAAATATTTTAGAACAAACTATTTTCTAAGAAAATCATTAAATTGAAATAATAATTATTAATCATACACAAAGGGTAAATATGAAAAAAATATTTATTACTCCTTAAAACCGTAAATATAACAAGTATTTTAGACTAAATTAGACAAATATTTTAGAACAAACTATTTTCTCAAATCTGACAAGTATTATAAAACAAAGACAGTATTAAAAAAAGGATAAAAAAATTAATTTGATGTTCTAATTAAATATTATTAAATTTGAGTGAATCATGAAAGTAAATACATCTTCAAAAAAGTAATTACTTCATTTTTCTTTTTACCCCAAATTATCATCATAGTTTCTTTTTTAGAAAAAAAAGTAATAAACATATTTTCTATTTTATTCATATTTAATATGCAAATTTTATCAAGAAACATTTCTATTATCATTGATAAAATCTAAAAAAAAAAACAAAGTATTCCATCTATTCATAAATACTTTTAATATTTTTATGGTAATTAAGTAAGTAAATTTATTCTTATAAATTATAACAAAATATTAATTAATTTTATTACGTAACCTTAAGTAAAAGAGAGGAAGATGGTTTAGTTTGATTTTGGAAAAATTATAGAAAATAATTATTAAAATTTAATACAAAATAGGATAAATTAAAAAAAAAATTAATTACTCATTATATTCAGAAAAAAAAAAGATATTTGCCGAGAAAACACGGGCTTCTAAAACAATAGTTATTTATAGAATAAAAAAGTAATTATTATTGGGCCACCTATATTATTATAATTTCATAACTTTGAATATGAATATTATTTTTAAATTGCAAGGTTATCTGTGCAAAACGATAAACTAGGTATATCATTTATGACATGGAAGAAATAAAAAGGGAAACAAACTAGTAATATTATTATCGCTTTCAATACTGGTCCACGTCAGCTAGGAAGGGGTATTTAATCTTTTAGTCTTTCAATTAATGGAAAAAAAACCCAACATTTTCGGATGGAAGGACCTTTTAATTAGACGAGTATAAACCTGAGGGACTAGTTAGATATTTTACGCAAAACTGGGATTGAGTCGGATGGAAGGACCTTTTAATTAGACGGAGTTAAACCTGAGGGACTAGTTAGATATTTACGCAAAACTTGGGATTAGTTGGATAATTATGTAAAACCTGGGGGACTAAATAATAATTTTCCCTTATCGCTTTATACTGGTCCACGTCAACCAGAGAGGGTATTTTAGTCTTTTAGTCTTCAATTAATGGAAAAAAATCAACTTTTCGGACGGAATGATCTTTTAATTAAACGGAGTTAAACCTGAGGGACTAGTTAGATATTTGCGCAAAATTTGAGATTAATTGGTTAATTATGTAAAATTTGAGGGATTAAATAATAAATTACCCTTAATTTTAAAGGAAAAAGAAATTTTGATAAGAAAAAAGAAAAGGGCAGTGGATTCCAATTCGGTAGTTGAGTATTGTCAGATTGAATGTTTGCTAAGTCTCATACAAAAGTGAAATGATAAATTTGTTACATGGATTGATTAGTAGTATTGTATTTAGCAATATTGAGTTGTTGTGTGTTGTCATCTCAAGAACATAAAAAGAATGTGTGGGTAGGTGCTGTGGCTGCGAGGTGGCTGTAATTTATTGCCTTATTGGCAATAGAGGCAGTAGTTGGGGCTTTAGGGCTATTATGGCATTGGCAGGTGTCTATTCAATGGATGCAATGACTCTTGTCGTTTTATTATACGGTAAAGAGATTGCCGACCAGAACTTCCCAATTGGGACCTATTAACTCAGAACAAATTTATTTAAAAATTTAACCAATTAAGTCCAAACCATGATAGGTCTAACAAACGAGCCAAACTCAAGCTAGGGTTCGAGCCAATAAGCTGAGTTTAAACTCAACACAGTTTGGCTCTATCATTTACCACGTAACTTTTATTATAATCAAAACGCTTCATCATTTAATTTGGAAAAAAGAAATAAATATATATATTTTCATGAGACTACTCACCCACTAGAAATTTCATTTTCTTCCCCTCGTCCTAAAGGACTCTGCATTAAGGAATGCGTCATGAAATCATAATCTACTTAAAACAGATGAGACCAAAATAGTTGACTATAATGAATTTGTTATGGTGATAATAAATTAAAAGGAAGAGAAGAAGCTAAAGGCGTGCTTGGTCAAAGCAATAATAATGGGGAAAGAAACTCAAAAATCAAAGTTAAAGTTCTAAGGCCGACAACAAACAATTTGGAAAGAGTACCTTTCAGCTTTAGGGATCATAAATTTAATTGATGTAATTATGAAGAGGTCCCACAGATTTATACTGTGTTATGATCACGTATAATTTCAATTAATGGAGAGGATGAAACTTCATTGGTTATCAATATCTATTTATTTATTTATATATATATACTTATTGACATGATGTGAAAAAAAGTTTAGATTTGAATTTTGAAACCTTTTCTTGCACTTGTTTTCTTTAAATTATAAGGAGGTTTGACGTAAATAATACTATGGACTACACAATACGGATCATTCTCCTAATAAGAACTTACTAAATCGGTGAAAATTCATGTGATTAAGAGGACTCGAACCCTATCACGTGAAAAAGCAAGTAAAAACTGTATATGAAAATTAAATTTAACCCGTCACTTGTAGTTTTTCATTCTTTAGATTAAGCTTATTTATTTTATACTTTTAATTAATATATAAATAATTATAAAAAATTATTAAACTTTTACATTTGTATTTATCTAAAATTTCAGCGTGATAAATATTTCATGTCTAAATCAAATTATGAAAAATATTTATTCAAAGATTTTCATGATTAAGTCATATAATTTTTTTTTGTTGTTTACAACTCATATAATTTTTGTTAGCCAATCCATTTATATAGTTTCAAGTTTCAATATTCTATTATTATCATCGATGAAGAAAGAAAAAAATAAAGTTAACTATTCAGGGAGAAAATGCATGGGGTCACGGAAGGCAATCGCATCAAATTTTGAAATTCTTTCAAGTTTGCATCATTTTAGGTAATAATTTTCCTAATTACATTACTTTTATAATAACCACTCAAAATCATTTTTTTAAAAAAAAAAGTCTCGCTTAAAATAATTTGCTCAAAGCTAAGAAGATTGTGGCTGGTTCTTATCATAATGTCCCTTCTGCTTGTATTGCTCTTTTAAGTCGTTCTTGGGAGGATGAAGTTAATGCCATTTACAGGGAAGCAAATTCAGTAGCTGATGGTCTATCTAATGAGGCCTTGAAGATGAGTAGAGGTTTCCATTTGGTGCATTCACCTTCTGCCATGATTTCTCATCTTTTGGAGGGTGACAGAGCTGGTGTTTTTTGGCCTAGACAAGTTTAGATTTGGGTTTTATACCCTCCTTAGAAGTAATTTAGACAATTATATCTAAATCAGCAGACTCAAGAGCACCAAATTATGGAAAATAGAAATTCAAAGATTTTATTGATCAAATCGTGTAATTTTAGTGCTATTTTCAAATCATATAATTTGCTAGCCAATCCATACATAGTTTCTAGTTTCAATATTTTTATTATTATTGATGAAGAAGAAAAAATCCAAGTGGACGATTCAGAAAGAAAATGTAAAATCATTCCCTAAGCAATCTTATCTTTTGAAAATTCAGCAATTAGTACACCATTTAAGTCTCGACGTGTGTGAATAAAATTGTAAATGAAATAAACTATCTCTGAACTTTTTGAAATTGGCTCAATAAAATAAATTCATCGAGCGGAGCTCATGAGTTAAACAATTCAACACATGTAAAGAAAAATGGTCTTTTGATTCAACCATTTCTCAATTGAGCCATATTAAATTTTTAGACATGTCAGTAAAAATAGCGATCATTTTGCATATAGTACAAAAAAAAGTGTTGAGGATGATGTACCTTTTTTGACTTGGCTATAACAAGTAAGAGTTATATTATTTTGATAATTACAGATTTTTTTGTAGCTTATCTTTTCTTATTTTAAAAGAAAATATCCAAGTCTATTTAGTTCGAGATTTTAAGAGTCAAGTTTTTCACTTATCAAATTTAAGTTGTAATTTTTTCTCAGCACCTTGTATATGATAAGTGTTAGCCGCCTTTGTTGAAAACAAATAAAAAAAAAAAGTTTTGCTAAATCCCACATCGGGAGATGAGCAAAAGAGGGTGGTAGGTTTGGCTATAAAAGGAAGCCAAAGTTTAGGTTTCTAAACACACCAAAAACACTTGAATGTGTTTTATATTAGGGTGGTAAGGTTTGGCTATAAAAGGAAGCCAAAGGTTTAGTTTCCTAACAAACCAAACACTTGAATGTGTTTTTATTAGGGAATTTAGAGCCAAATCCTCTGGAGTCTCTTTGGAAGTATAAAGATATTTGGGGTTTTTTTACAGGGTGTCCGGGTAGAAAATATATTTTGTAATTATGGTGTGTAACAATTTGCCTGCATAGTGAATAATTTTTCTTGGTTGTCGTTTTGGCAACGGCCGTGGTTTTTCTCCACATGGGAGTTTCCACGTTAAATTTAACTTTGTGTTATATTCTCTTTTAATTTTCCTCAGTTCATTATTTTATTTTCATTTGTTTTCCTGCTTGAAGCCGGTCCGAAGGGTGGGAACAAGCGATTTTCCCACAGTGGTATCAAGCCCTAGTTTTGTTTAGGGCGGAGCTTTTTAGGTGTTAAAATAATTTCCTTGTAATTTAATTATAAGTATGCACTGTGGTTTTGCGGTTTAAGTCTGATCATCCATCCTTTGCGCTTGAGGACAAGCACCTTTCGAGAGAGACTATAATGTTATGGCAATGCTGGACTTAGGGTAGTTTTACTGCTGTATTTAGGGTGGTTTTATTTAGTTATTCAGTTTTTATCATGTTATCATCGGTTTCTTTGCCAATAGGTATTAGTGGGGTGGTTAAGCAAGTTATTTATTGTAATGGGCAGCTATTAGTGGGTAGTTAGTGTAGTAGGTAATGGATAGTTTTAGCTTTTACCTTTGGTTGTTTGAAAGGTCGTGATATCAGGAACATGTAAGCAGATTTTTTTAAGAAAAGGATTTGAGTTCCTAAAACTCAAAGATTCTAGAGTTCTCTCTTAACAAGCTCTAAGAGATTGCAGATACTCTCTAATCTGTTTCTACGACACCCTACTCAACCTGATCCCCTAATTCAAAGACCCCTAATTTTGCACTGTGGCAAGCGCAAGCCAAAGACGTGTTAATTCAGTCTAGACTGCATAAGGTTTTGCAGGGTAAACAAGTCGGCGGAAAGAATTCAGGAAAAGACAGTGGCAGTGGAGACTCAAAGAAATCCAAGATTAGCGATAAAGAATGAGAGGAGCTGGATATCAAAGCGGCAAGTCAAATTCGCATGTGTCTAGCAAAAATGTTCTTGCTAATGTGCTTGGATTGTCCACGAAGCAAAGGAGTTGTGCGGAGAAACTGGAAGAATTGTACAGGGCAAAAATATATCTAAACAGGGTTGTATTTGGAAAGAGCAAAATTTTCATACGTTGAAAATGACAGAAGGTACAAAGCTGTCATGATCCCTGAGTGTTCTTAATGGCATCGTCTGCTGAATTGGAACTCTTAACCGAAGATGAAGATAAAGCTCTCCGACTCATCCTGTCACTTCCTTCGACATATGAGCACGTGAAACCTGTTCTGAAATATGGTGGTAAGGAAGTGATGTATGCGGATGTGGTTATTAAGCTCATTACTGAGGAGAGAAGATTGAATGAAATGGAAAATAAATCATATGAGGATTCAGCTTTATCTGTCGGTACCAGGAAAAAGAATAAAAGCTCCGGAAGGAGGAAGGTTGTCTGCTGGGGTTGTGGTCAAACTGGACACTTGAGGAATGATTGCCCGAACGGTGGAGCTGATTCGACTAGAAGCTCTAACGTTGTTGCTGCCAATGTGATCTCCTGTGGCGAAGGAGATGATGTGTTCTCTCTGTAGGGAAGGCTCTAACGTTGTTGCTGGGGGCCGAAGTATTCGGTGATTCGGAGGCCGGGAGTTCGTAGAGTCACTATAGAGTTAAGGTGAAATGATAGTATTGTCTATATAACGTGGCACTGCGGAAGGAGGGTGATGATCTTCTAACGTTGTTGCTGCCAATGTGATCTCCAGTGGCGAAGGAGATGATGTGTTCTCTCTGTAATTGAGAGATGTGTGTCCTCATGGCATGATTGCTACGCGTTGAGATGTCATGGAAGAGGACGGATTATTGGTAGCTAGTCCACGGAAATGCGCACGACATTGGTTGACAGTTGATGCAAAGTGTGTGGTGGAAAAAATATATCGATGGCTAATGAACTCCCGGAAAAGTCAACAGGAGGGTTGCACCATAAACTATTAGCGGGATCCGACATGGCCGATGGAAAATTCTTGGAGTCGGTCAAGTGGTTCCAAGTGGCGATACTCTTTTATGGTGGAGTATGATAATTCTTGACATTAAGAATTATGATTGTCGGTAGCAGATAATGTTGTGTTTTTTTTATTGTATTTTCAAGGTGGAGATTGTTAGCCGCCTTTATTGAAAACAAATAAAAAAAAAAATAGTTTTGCTCAATCCCATATCGGGGAGATGAGCAAAAGAGGGTGGTAGGTTTGGCTATAAAAGGAAGCCAAAGTTTAGGTTTCTAAACACACCAAAAACACTTGAATGTGTTTTATAAAAACACTTGAATGCCATGTTTTGTTTTTATATTAGAGATTTAGAGCAAGTCTCTTGGAGTCCCTTGGAGTATTAAAATATTGGGTGTTTTGAGAGGTGTCTGGGGTGTTTTGAGGGTGTCGGGTAGAAATATATTTTGTAATTGTGGTTGTAACAATTTGCCGCATAGTGAATATTTTTCTTGATTGTCGTTTGGCAACGGCCGTGGTTTTTGTTCACTTGGGGAGTTTTCCAAGTTAAATTATTGTGTTATTTATTCTCTTTAATTTCTCAATCATTATTTTATTTTTTCATTTGTTCCTGCTTAAAGCCGATCCGACGGGCGGGAAAATAGTGATTTTCCCAACAATAAGTTTTTCCTCGTTTTTATAATTTAATAAAATAAAATATGAGTTGATAATATTGTTACTGTGTCAAACTCAAGTCATATCAAAACAAAACAACGTGGTAATCATAACAGGTTACAAATTCATAATAACCAAAGTTCATAATATTATTAGTCTCTTACCTGTTGAAAAATTGAAGTGATTAACACTATACATTTATGTACGATTGTTCATTGTAATCATTAATCAGAAGATTAACACAAAGGGAAAGTAATCATGAAACAGAAAGAACAGGTCACTTTTCACCAATCTAGCATTCTATTAATTAATATTTCATTACATGTATTAAAATACTTCAATACTACCGTATCGTAGTCGGCAGAAGAAGTAATATAAAAATAAAATAAAAATCAATTGACCCAAAAAGTAAAAATAAGTAATAAATAAAAGAAATCCGTCCCTCCACTATTAATATAGACTACTTAAACTTCAACATTGTGACTATACTTTTCAAGACCAAGGCCAAATTTACAATAACTACAAAATTTTTAAAAACCCAATTAATTTCATCCGTATTTGTTTTTATAATTTCGGTTCGAATCGATTCATTTTGGTCTAATTTGATAAGATTTTCAAAAAATTTACTCATAATTTAATTTTATCAGAGAAAGTTGATCAATGTTTAATTTGATTTTATGTATATCACATCGAATTTATTTTTATGCTTAAAGAAGCAAAATCTGTTGGGTTCGATCAAATTTAATTTTTGCATTGTTCAATTCAAATAAGAAATATTCGAACGAATCAAACTGAGCTAGTTTTTATTCCGCGAAACTAAATGAACAAGTCTAATTTAGAGTTATCGTTACTGAACCAATCACCATAAATCGAAGTATTTTATTTGAATAGCATTGCCCGTTAGAAATATGTGATCTAAAACTAGTTAAAGGCACAAATTTATTTTTGAAGTTGAGGGTGTAGGGTTTAAACCTACGGACATCAGCTCTCAGCCATTCAGCTAAACTAATGGCAACTAAAAACTCGAATTTGTGGGGGCAAAAATGCACAATAATAACTTATATTTTAAATATATTTTGTAATGACTATTTTTCCTTTACAATTTGTGAATTTCCAATAGTATATAAATATAAATTGGGAAGCACCGTGAATTGTCAAATGGGGAAGGGTATTAAGTCAAGCTTCTCATGGCTCCAGGAGGAGGTGACATTTGTCTGCATGTCCCCACGTTCTCCTTCTCAGTTTCTATAAATACAGCTTCTTTCTGCCATACTTTTCCCCACCAATGTTCACAACATTTGGAAGCTTGTTTTGGCTCTTGGGCTCTGTTTCATATCTTCAACAGAAAAAAAAAAAAAAAAAAAAAAAATTTGGCTCCGGGCTCTGTTCAATGCTTGCAACAGAAAAAAAAGAGTTTTATAAAAAGAAAAAAAGAAAAAAAAGAAAGAAAGAAGAAGTATGAAAAAAAAAAAAAAAAAAAAAAAAGGAAAGAAAAGAAGTATGGAAGAATCTGTTAAGCTCAGGAGGGATAGCGCCATAATCGATCATTACTCTTTTTTTCCTTGGGGTTTTGATTTTCTTTCTATAGCGCTATCCATCCTGAGTTTCATGGCTTCTTCTTGCTGTGTTATCTCTCTATCCATCTCCGTCTCTGTTTCTGCTTCGTTTCTCCCTCGCTTGGTTTCTGTATTGCTATTTAGTTGTGGGTACGCAATGCTATTCCAATTCTTTTTATGCCTATTTATTCTTTATTGTTATGTTTCTTTAGCTCGTTTGATGCTTGTCTTTCCTTTTTCTTGATCTTTACAAAAATGGAAAGGAGAAATAAAATAAAATAAATCTTAGAATAATCTTTCTTGGCCACAATGAGTTAATGGAGTTCTTATTGGAAACAATGTTAGTATTGCCTTATTTCTTTAAACTATATATTTTTCCTATTTATGCAATCTTATAATCTCTAAGCATCACTGATTTTTCATTTTCATTTTTTTCCTCTACTCTGATAATGGTGGGGGTAGTCTAATTATGATTAGAGTTCACATTTGCCCCATTATCTCACAGCTAATATATATAATACATATATACAGACAATAATTAATAAATTTTAATTTAAAAGTAAGAGATATTGAATTTGAATCTAATAAGAATTAAATTAATAAAAAAAAATATTATTATTAATAATGCATAAAAATCAAGAATTATAACCAAATGATGAACAATGGAATACTTATCGAAAATTATTTTCAAAATTGTGAGATTAGTTTGAATTTTAAATGGAATGATATTAAATATATGTGTTGTAATTAAAAAAAAAAAAAAAGAATAAGAATTTTTAGTTATGAAATAACTAATATAGGAAAATGGTAGATAATGTTTATCCATTAAGGAAATGGGAAGGAGAAAGGATGTTGACTTGTTTCTCTTACTCCAATCCATCCACCAATTTGATAGTGTATAAGTCACTGTCCTAGGCTTTTGGGTCATTTCCCTCTGGATGGCCTAAAATTCAAAGGGTAAATGGATCTGTGATATCTGCACTCATTTCCAGCTTTCTGATATTTTGCCCCCTTTTCAGGTGACTCTATTTCCACGCTTCCTCTCCTCCTTCCACTAAAATATCTTAGATAATGTCCTTTCTCTTGTTTTTATTCTTATTTTTTATTTTTTTGTTACACATATTTTCACACTCAGACCTTATTATATTCAAATAGGCTTTCTTCAGCAATAATGTTCAACGTATGGTTTATATTATAAAAAAAAAAACATAACACTAATTCTATTATTTATAATATTTTATTTGATGGTCAAGCATTTATAATAATGTTTATTTTTAAAGTGTTTATTAATTAATTTATTTAATATATGAAAATAAAAAAAAAAAGGCAATTATAAAGAAAAATAAAGTGGTATTAAATGGTGTCAGGCAAACCTACAAAAATTAACAGTAAATTGGTGCTTTTTTCAGGCAATGCCAGCTGCAGGGACCTTGAAATCCGATGGACAAGAAATTTATAAATGCTTGAAATTTGAAAGTGTTTAATAAGGCACAAGCATTTCACAGAGGTGATGGGTAGAGCAGAGACAATGTCACTACAGAGGGACCCCAACCAAACAGAAACCTCTTTTATTTCACTTTTTCACCCATTCTACCTCTACTTCCCTACGGTTTGGTTTCCCCACGGATCTAATTTCAATTTGAGCCCTTTTTTTTTTTTTTTTTTTTTTTTTTTTTTTTTTTTTTTCCTACGGTTTGGATTTCCCCCACGCGCATCTCTAATTTCAATTTTGAGCCCCTTTTTTTTTTTTTTTTTTTTTTTTTTTTTTTTTTTTTTTTTTTTTTTTTGTTATCTGCATTAATCTTTTCCTTTAGAATTAACAAACGTCTAAGGTCTGCTGGTCGCTCTCTCTTTATTTTTATTTTTTGGGATGAGTTTTCTTGAGATTTTATTTATTTTGTTTTGGAAATCATCAATATTTGAAACTTATTGATCCGATTAATCCAGATTCATGCTATAGGCCCATAAGAGAATTTGGATTAGTGTATCTAGCTAGAAGGAGTAAAAAGGGTTAGATTTGTCTAAGTTTGGTCTTTTAATTTTTGATTGTAAACTTATTATTAACTACTTAGTTAATGTTTCATTGACTTGGATTAAGAGACAAGTTAATAAGTTTGCTCAATTTCTATTACGAGAAACTCTGGATCTGTTCGACAAAATTAGCTATATTAGTAGCTTGTATATGTTAAATCAGTTAAGAAAATTCGATAAAACGCTATCTTAACCTCTAAAAATTAGTATAAATGCTATGTTATCGAATATAATAAAAAATAGCATTAAACTTTTAACCGTTTAAAACATTAAAAATTATTTAAAAAACTGTTGACCAACATTGTATAAAAGTTTTTTTTTTTCTTGATTTACATAAATAATAAAGCTTCTATTTTTATATAAAAAAAGAAAGTAGATATAAGAAAAAAAGAAGTGAAATAGGATAATTGAAATTGATATGAGTTTGATAATTCTTCTTTTTCTTGTGAAGTTTGATACTATTTTCGTTACATAATACTTATTACGTTTGAGAAAATAATTTATTACAAAATATTTGTCAGATTTATAGTTTAAACTTTAAAGGAGTACTATTTTTTTTTTTTTTTTTTTAACACCACCATTACGTACCAGAAATTCACAGTATTATAATTGTTTGGATAGGATACGATCGACATAAATGACTTCGCGAGACCGGTGTGTGTGTCATGTAACAAAAGTATACAAAAATATGTGTCAGAGATTGGGTATAGGGAAACGTGAAAGAGGACTAGGGGGGTGGGTGTGTGTGGCAGTAGCTCCCTTTGTATGAGCGAAGAAGACTGAACTGAAGAGAGGGACATTAAATAGGACGGAAATTAATTGTAAATCATATGAATTTTACATCTCGTCCCTTAATATAAGTTAATATATGCTATTTATAACTATATAAATAAATTTGATTCAGTGTGTTCACTGATGTTCGTTTTACCTTTTTGTCAAGAATGTAAATTCCCCTACCAATTTGACATAAAGTAATAAGACAAGCGATTCTTAGCTATCTCTTATTTTTTTCAACTATTTTTTTTTTTTTTTTTTCATGTATCCCCTTGTATATGGCTAATAATTACTTAATGTTTAGATATAGGAGCGTTAAATTAATGATAATATAGTCAATATAATTAATAATTTATTATAACTTATATAAATTTAATAGTTTTCTTACGGAATGTGAAATTCCAAATGTGACATGTAAAAGAGATAGTATTCTATTTCATTTGAAATTCGAAATTAACACATGTAAATAAAAATTTCAAGTGAAATATGATTAATACTAGTTGGAATTGTTTTTGAGAAATATAATTCATTCATAATAAAATCAAGTATTACAAATACTCAATTAGATTATATATAGAACTTACTATCACAATTAATAGAAAGTCCGTTGATCCTTCAACAATAAAAGAATTATCTATATTATTTTGAATAATAAAACTATAACTATAACTAAAAGAAACAATATTCGATTTTTCTACTTGAAGATAACCTTGACCGATATAAATCTTTATAGTAGTAAGGTCCTTTAATTGATTTGGTCGACAAAATAATTTATCCGGATCTTCTATGCCTGGATTGCTTTTCCAAAAATTTATTACGTATGACGTACACGGATGAATTTAAGCTACTATATGTTAATAACATCAATGGAGGAATATGCCGCATTACTAGGTTCCATTGATTGAAGATATACATCAGTAAAATAAGATATAAATTCTCTAAATAAATAAAATCAAATATCATACCTTTTAAGATACACATCAGTAAAATAAAAAAAAATACTTATTTTGAAACAGAAAAAGTAGTACTTTTCTAATTGTAACAGAGACGATGTTTTTTCCTAGCTATTTGATTCTAGTTCTAGTTTCCAACTAGAAAAAAAAAAAAAGTAATTAAAGAATTCATTGACGAAACCAGTTAAATAATAAACCGGTTGAAACATCAGTCAAATCTTTTCAGATTTTTAAAAGAACCGATTGAATTTTAACCAAAATTAAAATATATAATAAGCATTTCAATCCAAAAACCCAGTGGGTGGCCACCCTTACTCTGCATGCCTACACCAAGAAATGATTATGTTATTTGGAAAATAGTGCAAGATGAGTTCCAAAACCATTAATTCCATAATAAAATGTGTATGTTATATGTAGATATATGGATTTGGGGTAGGTAAGAATTATTTTTAGATAGATATTCTTGATTAATTTTGAATTATTGAAATGCTTTTTCTCTTCCTAATTCTTTTTCCCCACAAGAGCAAAAAAAAATAAAAGAAAAAGAAAAAAAGGGTTTAGGACCCAAAAAGAAACACATCTAGCCTAATTACTAATTAGTAATTACGAAAACAAAATTTTAAGTGTTAAAAAGAAGTGGCCGAACAAATCCTAATGAAAATGGGCTTGCTCAAAATCTCTACTTTTGAATCTTTAGTGGTGGCCAAGGTTTTAGTTTAAATGGGCTTGTAAGGCCCAATGCGAATCTACATAAATACAAGATATTTATTTTTTCCCTCGGGCGCGCAATCTGTTCGTTAAAATAGTTGTGATACAGATTAGAAGAAACCAAAAAAGAAAAAAAAAAAAAAAAAAAAAGCGAATCTAACATAAATAACAAGATATTTTATTTTTTTCCCTCGGGCGCAGCAATCTGTTCGTTAAAAAAATAGTTGTGATACAGATTAGAAAGAAACCAAAAAAAAGAAAAAAAAAAAAAAAAAAAGAAAAGAAATCAACGAAAAAAAAAAAAAAAAAAGAAAAAGAAATCCACGCTTTCTGAGCTTTCTTCACTAGATTTTAATTTTTAGAGGAAGTTGCTCTGCAACGGAAACACGCGCTTCCTTCCTCAAACAATGGCTACTTTTCTATCACATATACACTATTTTCAAATTAATCCTTCGTCTAAACCCCGATTTCTCACTTCAATTGTTCCCTGTTACAATGTTCGTTTACAGGCCGCTGCTTCCAAATCATCACCAGAAAAGAGCACAACCACCAACACCAACACCAACACCTCGGTCGACATTTCGCCGAAGAAGCCCAAACCTTCGGTTTCTCGTAAACGAGTTGATTTGACCGAGCCTCGGTCTCCTTCCTCTTTGTCTTTGTCCGATTCCTTCTCTGGTCTTTTCTCCCGTTTAAGGTGCATTAATATGGTCCAAGCTGTTACATTGTAAATGAATTAATTGCTTCACTTCTTTGATTTTTAGGTATTAAAAGGAGTTTTTTATTGCAGAGATGGGTTTAAGATTGATGAACTTGGTTCGGAAATTTTGTCAATTGCTTTGCCTGCTGCCTTGGCTCTTGCTGCTGATCCCATTACTTCACTTGTCGATACAGCCTTCATTGGTCATATAGGTAGTTTCATTTTCAGGTTATAATTGACCTCTTGAAACTCTTAGGTATATATGTTGGATAATTTGTTTAAGTCAGTGGAAAATATAGTGGATTGATTAGAATCTTGAACTCGCTAATCTCATCGTAAGATTCTTGTGTTCATTATAGGACCGGTTGATTTGGCAGCAGTTGGGGTATCGGTTTCTGTATTTAATCTGGTTTCAAAGTTGTTTAATGTTCCATTACTTAACATCACAACATCATTTGTAGCTGAAGAGAAGGCATTAGCTAGCGAAGCTAAAGGTAATGATATTTCAAGTCTAATTCATGTTTGTAAGATACATTATTGAGATTTATTTGAGAATAATACTATTTGTCACCTAATGGCGGTTTTTTTTATTATGGTTGCTTTGTAGATATTAATCAGCTGCAAGGAAAGAAATACCTACCAGCTGTTTCAACGTCTTTAGTGCTTGCTGCTGGTGTTGGCATTGTTGAAGCGGTTGCGCTCTTTTTTGGCTCTGGATTCTTAATGAATGTCATGGGTATACCAGTTGTACGTCCTACTTGTTTATGAATTTTGTTTTTCCTGTTAGTAATGCATGTTTAAGAAAGGATGACATGTTTCCATGGGTTTGGTGCATTGGCCTGTCTTAGTGATGCCATTTTTCTTTCAACTGACATTACTTTGATGGTCATACACTTAGATACAGCACTAGCAATATTATAAATTATGAGAAGTTTGACTACATGAAATTGTTTTAAGTTTTAACAACTACGTTGTATATCAATCGTAAAAGTTGTTATTGATGTGCTATCCACTGGTGAATGAAGACGTGCTTTTTTAAATTGTATTAAGTTTTGTTTGAGAAGATGGCCTCTGTCTTGCATTTAGGTTCTAGTTTTTCTGCTTTCAATGTTTAAGTGGTTAATTGTGCAAAAAAGAAGTTTAGGAATCAATGCAATTATGTCTTTTTTGCGAGTAAAAAAGATGTTGGTTATTTTCCGTGCCTTTAAATTGAGCATATGCATTTTATATTATAAATTTTGTGGATATATGTTCATAGCTTACAATCTTGCATGCAAAATGTTTTAGTCTTGAGAAAGAATGTCATCTTTCTCTGGAATTTGCTGCATTATAGGATTCACCCATGCGAGTACCAGCTGAGAATTTTCTTGCTTGGAGGGCCTTTGGTGCTCCACCCATTGTAATTGCGCTTGCTGCACAAGGCACTTTTCGTGGATTCAAGGATACAAAAACACCTCTATTTGCCATAGGCAAGTATTAAAGCACTGCCTTTTTTTCTCTTTCATGCTATCTGTACAAATTTTCCAGCTGTTAGGCTATGCCTGTAGTTAATTGCTGATGATTTTCTCAATGCTGTTTGTTTTTGTGATGTTCTATTAATTTTGTGATGTTCTATTAAATTGACATTCAAGGAGTTGACTGAAATAGAAAGCGCACCAGTGCATTTTGCATCTAGCCGCATGGTTATAAGCACAGTTAGGAACCTAGACTGTACATATCTTATATAGCTCCTTTGTCACTCTTGCTCATTACATATATTATCATCGCACTAGCTTGAAAATTATCTTTTCTCATTTAGAATCTATCACAG
Source organism: Jatropha curcas (assembly GCF_014843425.1). The sequence continues at coordinate 254,751 of NW_023590607.1, read as the reverse complement.
CTTTTATGATAGTGCTTTGTGCTCAGAGGGTGGTTGTCTCATTAAGCAAGTACTTGTATGCATCCAGTGCATTTTGCTGGTTATAAGCACAGTTAGGAACCTAGACTGTATATATCTTATATAGCTCATTTGTCACTCTTGCTCATTACATATATTATCATCACACTATCTTGAAAATTATCATTTCTAATTTATAATTTATCACAGCTTTTATGATAGTGATTTGTGCTCAGCGGGTGGTTGTCTCATGTGAATACTTTGCCAAGCAAGTACTTGTATGCATGTGACTACTTTGCCAAAACAGAACTTGGTTGACCTAAATTTCCAAGAGAATAGAATGTTAACCCAATATCTGGAGTTTATTGGCTGGTCCATCCACATTTGGTTATTAAGAAACACTGTAACAGGTTGCATTGGGTCAACATATAGATGTAACTATTTTTTGTTTATCAGTATTCACATCAAAGTTGTTTTTCTCACTGCTATACCAACAAGATTAATAAGACAGTCATATATGTATGTTCTGAAAATTGATGCTGTATTTCATGTTTGAAAGGTCCAGCTATAGACTTTATTCTTTCATCCTTAAACAAACATGAGATAAGGTTGTTATCTGGTTTATCAGGTGCTGGCAACTTACTGAATGCAATACTGGATCCAATATTGATATTTGCATTTGGTTTTGGCATTGGTGGTGCTGCAATTTCTACTGTGATTTCTGAGTATGTCAGTGATGTGGTAAACTTAATAATATCAGTGCCCCTTTTTATATGATAAGCCTGTAATTTAGGAAGTGGTTTTAAGTTTCATCTCAGTGTCAATTTACCCATTTTCATTTTTTTTTCCAGATATCTTATTGCTTTTATCCTTCTGTGGGAGTTGAATGACAGAGTATCACTGATCTCTCCAAATATTGATGGGAAGAAAGTTGTGAGCTATCTAAGTTCTGGTATGTTTCCTTGTGAACTTCTATATTCCCTGACTGCAATCTTTGTAGGTAACAATACATTTGATGCTAATAGAAAAATTCTAGCATAAAACCATAGGAATCTCATTTGGCCATCGAGTCCACTGGAATCAAAGTCCAGAAATGATATAGTGAACAGTCAAAACCTAATTGCTGATGAGCATAGAGGGAAATAGATGAACTTCATATAATTTCATAAGAATAAAGAGGAAAAGATTGTTGGTCATTTTATCAAATATATACTTTGGCTTTATCAATGAAGTCGCAACTTAGCTGGAACAGTCATTCACTTGCTTCTTTTTTTGGCAATATGGTGGGTCTGCCCGGTGCAATAAGGAAGATTTTGGTTATCACAAGGGTAAAGTTTTGAATCCTAAGTGTAGCTGCTAAATGTAAAAATGCTGAAGGGTAGGACAATGCCAAAATTCTCCGTAGGGCATCCTTCAATTGGGAGCATAATTAATTAATGGGCCTGTTTGGCATAAGCATATGATTGTGAACCAACTTTGGCATATAAAAGACCAAGTTGGTCCTGATCAAGTTGCATTTTTTTCATTAAGTTTAGATTTTACCGCAGTTGTCTTTTCTCTGCGGATTTCTGTGCTTCTCTTCCCATTTAGAATGAAGGGGAGCATTAGTGATGGATTTTAATGCCAGACATGTTTCTGACAATTTCATATTTTTCATATTTACGCCAAATCTTTTTTACTCACAGTTCACCATGAAAATATTAGGATATGGCAATATGCTTTATAGGCTTAAGTTGCAGCAAGTTGTTAAGCATGTTATACACCTGTTTGGATATTGTATTTCTTTGTTATATGGCTAAGATATCCTGAATTTATTCAGTCCAGATGAATAGAGATCAAAGGGGATGGGTACTTTTCCTTGCGGAACAGAGGTTTATGTAGTAAACTGTGAACATCTATGATCACATCATATGTAAGGATATATTGGATTGGTGAATCTTCAACTCAGTGAACAAGTTGATTACCCCATGATCTACAATTAGGGCTGCTAGTGAACTACTGTATTCATCAAACTGCTCATGAATAAGTACAATTTTAGCTGACTTCCATTCTCTCTGAAGTTAAATGAATAATTTGGAAGAAAAACTTTAGGTCTTTTTAAACCAACTGAATGTTTACATGACCTCCATAGGCTCCTTTATATTTATTTGGCTACTTATTGAAAACTAAATAACTGTTGATAGGTAAGCAGTGTTAAGTTATCCAGATTGGTTTCAGAATTAGGCACATGGATAGGGAAAAGGGGGAATAAAAAGTTAAGTATATGTATGATTTTTTTGCCACATCATCCTCAAGTAATATGAAGAGTTTCCTCCTCCATGTAAAGAGGAAACCAGTTCTCTTTATTTTTTTTTCTCTCCCTTCTTTTTTGAAATCTGAGACAGGTAAACTTTTTCCAAAGTACTCATTGTAGCAAGGTTCACTAAAGTTATGTTGTTTTATCTAATTTGAATGTAAAAGAAATCATTTAGAAACAGTTAAGAAGTGCACTTAGCTTTTAGGCTCAATTATGGTCTTGATCTCGCTAACTTCTTATGTTCAAACCAAGCTTGAAAAGCTATCATCCTGGGCTTGTGGCCTGTTTGCTTCCCACTTGACATTAGCATTAGGTATGAATTTAGCATTTAAGTGGACCCCTTTACCCAAGTTAAAGATTTCTTCTATATCTCAGATATTTCAGTCTATTAATATCTCGAGTTCATATATTTGATTAGATTTTTTTTTTAAACATCTTAACCGTAGTGACGACTTCATGATTAGTCAAGTTAGTATGCAAAAGCTATATACAAATATTGACTGTGGAATGTTCTGCAATCGTGGGTCCTCTAATTTAAGTTTCTTCTCAAACAAGTTGGTAATAATTCTATTGAACTTGTAGGTGGTCTCCTTATTGGCAGGACCATAGCTGTGCTTTTGACAATGACACTAGCCACATCCATGGCAGCTAGAGAGGGCCCCATACCTATGGCTGGTCATGAAATTTGCATGCAAATCTGGTTGGCTGTATCTTTGCTTAATGATGCTTTAGCTTTAGCCGGTCAGGTAAATAGTACATATTTTTGTCTTTACATTATGTTCACAACAAGTGAGGACATAAAAATCACAATAAATAGATTGACTGAACAGCTTAGAAACTTCAATAAACTTTTCATAACAAAGGTTCTGAGTTTGAAAATTTGAAGGGTTCATGTGTTGCAATTGAGATTGGCATTTTGAGACTTTATGCATAAGCTGCAGCATAGCTTGCAATGAAGCTATAGTTGTGAAGCCAAATAAGCTCTTGAACACCTCAGTCATAATTTATTATTATATCATTGAAAAAGAGTACTGGAGCAACTCAAGGGCATGCTGGATCTTTCATGTAGAAATTGAGTGCCCTCCTTCACTGTTACTATGTGTTCTTCATAGAGCATGTGTCATTTCCTGATAGTTTAGAAAAAAGGAGATTATACTCTGTTTATGCTATTATTGTTTGCAACATCTTTTTGCCTCATCTGCATACTTTGTGTTCTCATCTCTCTTGATTTCTATGCTTCTTTGGCATGTTTGGAAGCAGCATATGGCTGCTTTTAAAATTTAAAAAAAAAAAAAATTAAATACTTCAGTAAATGGGGGCAAGCAAATATAAAGCTAGGTGCAAATGCTTTTGAAATTTCCTTCCTTTCATCAGGGGAGGCGCAAGGTATCTAGCAGAGTTGAATTGCTTCTGTATTTGATATCATACTCAAGTATCATGAGATGATGGCTGAGTTTTTCCTTTTGATGTTCCTTAATTTCTGTTGTTAATAATTTGTTATTATCAGGCTCTTCTGGCCAGTTGTTATTCTCAAGGAAATTATAAACAAGCACGTCAAGTGATATACAGAGTTATGCAGGTATATGGTACTCCTAACTCTCTGCATTTTTAGTTTAGGTCATGTTCATTTACCATCATGAGAAATTAAAATGATTCAATTTTGGTATGCTATCACTTGCTTGTCATGCAGATTGGTGGTGTAACTGGAGTTGCTTTGGGTGTGATACTGTCCCTTGGATATGGAGCATTTTCTAGCTTATTCAGTACAGATTCAGAAGTTCTGGAGATTGCCTGGTCTGGTATTCTGGTGAATGACTATTTCTATAAATTCCTTTTCTTGGAGAACCTTACATTTTTTTTTGGAGTGCAAGTTTCAAACAAGTAATTGGAATATAATCTATCCGTAATAATAAGGTAGCTTGCAGTGCAAGTTTCAAAGTAGAAATACTAAAAAAATAATGATAGATCTTCTTACTTGGGATAATGGTTCTTTGAGCTCCCTTGTAGTGCAGGATTCACTTTTGACGAAACACTACTGACAAGTTAATAATAGTAATATGTATTGCAACAAAAGTTTAAAATCCAACTTCTGGTGAAGGGGACATATTTTATGTTATGCTGCTTATGCTTTTGTTCTGCTTAATATCTAGTTCTTTGAGTAGGGGGGAGCAATATTCAAGTCTGACCTGAAAACCAAACCCGACCAACTCTTTTTGGTTTGCTTGGTCAGCTTTTTTAAAAATTGGTTACCGTTCGGTTTGAACAGTGATGACTGCTTGATTTTTTGTTTCGGTTCGGTCTTACATGTAGCTAACCGAATTACTTTTTTATGTCCAAAATAGGTTTTTCGGTTCGGAATAAGGAATAACTGAACCAAAGCCGAACCAATCTGGTTCAGTTCGGTACCAAACCAATTTCTATAGACTCGGTCTGGTTTCAGTTATCATGAAAATTCATTTGGTTGAACTGAACCAATTTGGTTTGGTTAATTGAGAACTCTTGTTTTTATCCATGATTCAGATACTGGATAGTATTTATAGGCCTAGTTCCAATAAAGACATGTTTAGGCTCTCTTTTATAGTGGTGGCTTTATAGTCAGGCCCGAGATTGGGTTGTTTTGGTTTGAGCTCAGGTGGTAGCACTGGTTTTCCTTGGGATGTAGAAAGTAAAAGTCCCTTATCATTTAATTTGCAATTATGAAATCAATATATGGGCAAGGGACATTCTGCACAGCTTTGGTCCCCAAAATTGTTATGGAATTGAGAGCTCCTAACACTTGGACAAATGGTAAAAGGTGGGTTGGGATGGTGGGGGAAGGCACAGGAAGGGGTTTCAGTTCTCCTACCTTTATAATGTGCTATAAGTCTCTCGAGCTCCATTTGGGAGTCCATTACAGGCTAGTATCTTAAGAAGTAATTATTTCATTATTGAAAATTATGAGCTTAAGAGCTTTAACATAATTGACCACTTGTTGCTTGGTCAAATGATAGCCTGTTCACCTGTGTTAAATGTTAGCTTGAATTTGTTAATAAGTTTTGGCGTCTTTGTACCCTCTTTCCTCACTTCTGTTTAGCGCCATTATTTTGATAAATCCATTTTGAGTTGAGAAGTGACACACTGATACTATTACAAGAATGTATGGATGTCCAATTTTTTTTCTGTCATGGGTCTCCTAATTGTTATCAAATAATTTTTGGATTTTGGTTGCTAGACATGTGAGTTGTAGGCATAATGTTGCAAAGCTCATTAAAATGTTTGACACTATCTTGTAGTTTGTTGCTGGGTCTCAACCAATGAATGCTATTGCATTCGTTGTTGACGGGCTTTACTATGGCGTTTCAGATTTTGGATATGCTGCCTACTCCATGGTTTGTTCTTATTCCTGTTACAGTAAGCTTGATAATAAGATATACTATTCCCATTCTCAGCTCCTTATTTGTAATGCACAGGTAGTAGTAGGACTTATCTCGTCTGTGTTCATACTTGTGGCCGCACCTGCATATGGTCTTGCTGGTGTCTGGACTGGGTTATTTCTCTTCATGACCTTGCGTGTTGTGGCTGGAATGTGGAGGTAATAATCACGGTTCCAGAGGAGGCTATCAATTAATCACTTAATTGTTATCATCAATTGATTATCATGAGCCTAGGATAGTAGGATGTATTCCAATGGTACCCTGTTCAATTCTTTAGAACTTTAACACATATAACATGAAATCACCACCATTAACCAACACATCCATTTGAATGTGGCACGGCATAATCTTAGTTTGAAAAGCAACTAGTACCTCACATGCAGCATGTCACTAAACCTTTTTGTTTCTCCTCCATGAATGACAATGATAATGTCACAGTGAGAAAGACAGATTTGTTAGAGTAACAGGGTGAGAGGACTGGTTAGAAATCCAGACTAGTTAAGAGCATCATATGTTTGTTGTTGACCATCAGCAGAGTGCTTCTAAAACTCTTTTAGCATGAAACATGGGCGCATCAGATACAATGGGAGGAAACTGAAACTCGAATTAAAGTTTGTGAGTTTCTTTTTTATGGACCTGATGAACTGGGTCAATATTTATTGTCTTCAAGATCAAAAGCATAATGATCCAACCTAAATAATAACAAGTGATAATGGCATTTCCTAATGACTCTAATTCTGGATCGTGCGTTATATTGTAAGATTTAATTCTACTGCATCAGACACTTTTTTGTGCATCTGTCAAAATATAGTAGCTGAATTTGTGTTTGATGTCCTTGAATCACTGTGGAAGTGCTGACATCATCTTGCACCATAATGCATAGAATGGCCAATCCTGTATTTTTTTTTTTGGCCTACTTAATACTATGCAGAGTAATGTGCTTTTAATGTATAAACTGTTAAATATAGTACTCTTGTGGTTTTGGATATTGAACTTCACATTTGTTCCACCTTGCACTAGTTTGTTCTAAATGCTAAGCTTTCTTCCAGGTTGGGCACAAAAACTGGGCCATGGAAACTGGTCTGGGCGACAGAGGAGCAGGAAAAAGATTAAGTGAAGGAGATCTACCAGTATATGATCACAACTGCAGAAGAGGGTAAGGTCTTGGGACATGTCTTGATAAAGTGCTCAAGATGTTCAAGGCTATCAAACAACATGTATTAGCACTTTGGTTACTTCACCCTCATAGCTTCAAATTTGACCTAGTTGTCAAGGCTAGCAGGATTCATCAGCACTAGTAGTTTCCAGGACAGCTAACAACTCACCACATTTAGGTTGTGTTATTGTGGCTGATTCTAGATATGGTAAGAATTTCCGGAGCAAAGCACTTCTGATTCACAGCTTTTCCAACAATTTTTTTTAATCATAGCTAGATGTGCAAATAATTTTATATTATTCTCATTCTGTGATTAGTTGTAAATTACTATTTTAATGTAGAAGAATTAGATGTGTATATACATGTGTTTTTCTGAATGACCTTATGCCACAATTTGAATACAGTTGCGATTTAGAGGAACTGGCCATAATTGTAAATGGCATATTGAATTTTTGATGTAGTACTTAATATATTGCTATATTAGTAACTTGTTGCGTTTTTTCATGCAACTTGCAATGACAGTGACTATGACTCTTATGGTACAACGTGGCTCAAGAAAATGAGTATATCATATCGGATCAGATTAAAATTATATAAATATGCAGAACAGGATGAATAACTTGACAAAAGTTTCTGCTGTTTCATGGGTAGAAGAAGATCAAAATTAAACAAGTTTTGGTCACTTTTCGGGTTTTAATTACAAGTTTTTATAGGCAGGGTTTGAATTTAGATGATTTTAATAATCTAAAATTTTCTAGTATCTGAAATTTGAGGCGGAACATTTTAATCATTTGTTAAACCAAAGATTATTAACTTTTACTACAAGCATTTACGTTTTCCATTATTAATAAATTTGAGATTTTTATATTTTTCACCTTGTACAGATTCAGAAAGTATTAAACCTGTTATATTATTAGCAGGAAGGAGAATAAAACATGATACATATGAGACAAGAATAAAACTCTGAAAATATAATCAACTATATTGTTTTATACCCTTCACTGTCTCAATCTGTTCTCTGCTTTCTTTCCCTCCATCTTTCTGTTTAACTGTTATCATAAAATCTGAAGAATAATGATTCAATTTGGGAAAAAAAATACAATCAAAAACAAAATGGCATCTGATCAATGCATGCATATATATAATACTACTTGTAAGAACAAAAGATATGTACTAACCAATATAAGTTGTTTCCTAAGGGCTATCTAAGACTTAACAGTATCATCCATAATATTGACATCAGTAAGCAAAACAGCCAATACCCACTCCACTGAAGGATCCAATAGCAAAACTTCTATGGCTAATATTTCTGCACCATTTTTTTTTTTTAACTATGAAGCAGCCTCTATCATTCTCTAGAATCCAAATTCAGGGAACCATGGTTCAATAGACAATCCTAGTTCTTCTTCCACTGAATCCCAATTAAAATCAGGCTCCATCGGATCGAAATTGCTTTCAAAATTTCTGTTTCTTTCTTTTGTATGATTCAAGCTGTCTGGTAGATTAGCACTTGGGTTCTGCATCTCGCAGGAGATATTAGATGAACAATTTCCCTGCTGGAAATTCGTAAAGCCTAACTCAAAGTCTTTATAGTCATAATTCCCTTCTGGTTTTAGTACAGAGTTCTCATTGCCATCTTGGTGAGTAGAAGGCTTAATATCAGTTTCTGTATAGCAATTGATGTCTGTGCAATCGTTGCTCACATTATCATGTCTGACCATAAAATCGGATTCAGTTCTTGAAATTTCTCCTTCCATTACTTTCCTCATTATTGGCATCTCCGCTTCATTAAAAGACATGTAATCAGTTGTTGCATCATCAAAATCCATATGTAATTCAGCTTTCGTAATTTTGGTCTCACCCTGCGAGCTCCCATATCCATCTTCTGCAAATTCTGCATTCGTTTGTTCTACGCCATGGGAGATTCGGCAATCAGTTGTTGAAATACAATTTTCAAGTTTCTCATCTCTAAGTTGTTCAAATCCATCAAAACCAGAACAATCCAAAAGATTCAATTTTGATGATGATATTTCCGAAGAGTAATCAGGGAAATTGAGTACAGCATTAGAACCATACATAGTCTTGGCCGCATTATCATAAGCCTGAGCTGCTTCAACGGCAGTCTCAAATGTACCCAGCCAATGTCTATTCCTAGGTCCTTTTCCTGCAGGTTCTCTAATTTCTGCAACCCATTTGCCCCAAATTCTCTGTCTAACACCTCTATAATTGCAACTCTGATTCTCTGGTCCACCTTTTCCTCTCATACAACCTTTTCTTGATCCCTTTGGCCGACGCTTAGGAATTTCATCAATTTCGCTCCTCCATTCTTCAAGTGTATCCTCTACTCTCTTCCTTGGTATTTTCTTGTTTTTGCTACTAACAATCTCTGCACAAGAACTCACCTTTCTTTCCCCCATTTGACCCAAGAAAGGTTTTTCAAGAACCTAAGGTTTTTCGTTTTGGGAAAAAAACATATAAATATCTTCAAGATTTGTTCAAAAGCTCAAAAATTCTAGTCCAATGAAACAAAAACTAGATCAAACCTTTAATAAAATCTTGTTTTCTTGAACTTTCTGAAGGGCTTTTGGCTTCTTGATTCTTAAGGTAACAGAAGAAGGGTTTGTAATTTCGTCGAAGAAGAAGAAGAAGAAGAAGAAGAGACCCAACTTGAGCTATTTGCGAGTTGTCAACTTTCGTACTTGGTACAGAGGTTTATCTTCGAGACGAAGGAAACGGAAGGAAAGAGTTTATATATGATACGAATATAATAATAGTAACAATAAGACTGCGTTTATTTTATTTTGGGTATCGATGGAAGGATATCTGGTGGTGACGTGTATGTGCCAATTGAGATCCTGTCGTGACTTGCATATGGTGGGTAACGTGTACACGTGGCAAAACCCTATTACCTAAGGTAACATTCACATATATAATTTTCTTGGGGAAGAAGACTTGATACCTCGAGTATTATTTTTCTCACCTTGTCTCCTCTAAAATTCGATTTTAGCCTACTTTTTTAATGTATCTCTCAAAAAGAAAATTGTTCTCTTTTCTCTTTTTGCCTTTTCCTCACGTGCTTCGTCGCAGTTTTCATATAGTTATCGATATGTAATGTATAAATATCCTACTTTTTAAAGTTCCTATCTATTCTTAGTGATGTTGACTATAGAGTACAAATTATATTTTCTAAAATTTAGTAATTAGGTAATAAAAAAATAATTGAATAATATTTATAATTAGGGAATGAATAACTTTAAATTTTCATCCATATTTTTTCATTTAAATATCCGTTTAATATAAATAAATTCAAAATATGAAATTTATTGTCCTTGAATTCTAAATAAAATTAAAATTTATTTATAAATGACATTTTTATATTTGGAATAAATTTAAAATTAAATTATTTGCTTTTATTTTTTTTAAAATACCCTACTATTTTGAAAAGTTGCTACATAAAATTAGTGATATTGACTACTGAGAGTAAAATATGTTTCAATGTTTTTTAAAAGCTGGCAATAAAGTGCTTATCGATGAAGGGTTTTAACGAGACCAGATTTCCGTACAGGTTTACCACCACAAATTCAAATACTTCTTTTGCAGTTGGTTGTGGTGATTCAACTTTTAAGAGACAGTAAAAGAATGAGAACTGCAAAGATTTTTTTATGGAATAACATCTTTTCATTCCGTTATATGATCGATGCACTAAATTCACATTTGATTTCAAACAATTATAGGTTTGAAAATTATTAAAAAGAGAACTAAACAAAATAAAGAAACACAGTATAGAGAAACGAAAAGGTACCATCGCCGACCAAAAAAGATAATCGGTGGTCGTTTAAAAACAAAATCTTGAAGAACAGAAAAAAGAAAGCAAACGTAGCTTAAGATATATTAATCATTTTATTGTTACATGTAAAACGCTGAAAATTGACTGTTTAAATAGAATAAAGAGAGAAAATAGTAAATTTCAGATTAAAGTTAAAAATAATTTTATTATATAATAAATCAATTTTGAATTTATAAAGAGCTCTATTATGTCTATAAATGCCCAAAATTTATTACCTACAATTATTTGTCAAAAAACAAAAAAGGCTGAAAAGTTAATTTAAACAAACGGTCTTAGCAGATTCTACTGTTTAGTTAGTAATAATCACTATTTTAAAAAGAAAAAATAGTGACTAATTTTATCAGCCAGAGTTGAGTTGAATCATGAAGCCCATTTGACTCTCTTCCCTCAGATAAGCTCATTCAGCACCTTCCTTCCTTTTTTTTTTATTTTTTTTATTTTTATTTTTATGGATTGTTTTAACTTTTAATAATTAATTAAAATATATCAGTAGAGTTTTTAACATCTGCGGCTATTAACATTCGCGGCTCTATTTTTGTAAATACGCAATGACAACTCCAAACGGATCCATAGTTTACTAGAAAACTCCAGAGTTTAGCAGAGCAAATGGCTTAGAGTTAGATCACCTACCTAATCAGCAATCAAATTCGATTCCAAGCTCTACTATCTATCAGCTGGAGAGGTTCCATTTGAGCTACTAGCAATTCAGAAGATACCACATCAGTTCAAAAACACAAACAGACCAAAATACCAATATTCCCATTTTCTTTTCATTTCCCTCACAGCCTTCTAAACCACATTAAGCCTCTTATATATATATATATATATGGAGAAATTTCAAGACCAAATGCAGCAAATAAATTGTGCATAGTAACCCCCATTCGGGGGTAATCTGCAAGCCACTTTAAAAAGCCACCTAGAAGCCCCTGATAGCATTTTGTATCATCAGCACGCGAGTTCAAGGATAATCACCTATCTTCAGCTCAAAAGTAGCCATGAATATCCAACTACAAGAATCATCGAAGAGAAATTCCTTGAATACTGGATCTTCAACATGTCAACAACAAGATGAGGTGCATCCCTGTTTTCCAAGATTCCCAGAGAAAACAAGAGAAAAAATGAGACAGCAATATCAACATGGATCAAATTCCTTCTCCTATTTCTAATAGGATGTAAATAACTTATCATCTAATGCAGCATTAACTTTTTTACATGCATAAATACATGAGCAACTGCAGAAACACATATTGGTAGTGACTGACTTATTCTAAATTTTCTTCATTTGTTCAAATAAATTACAGACTGAGACACACTAACATCTAACTGTGGCCTTAACAGCTATTTACTTGGAGATACTGAAAGCTACCAAACCCTACTTACATTCAGAGATACAAGCAATTTTCATACTAGAGTTGTACAATGCAGTCATTGATTTTAATGTTAAATCTCTCCAATGATTTATTAATAAAGGCCTTTCTCTTTGTCCTCTTATCATCCATAACTAATCTGTAAACCTTAAAAAATTCAGGAGCAAATCATCATATTTATCTCTTGAAGTTCAATAAGCAAAATTCACTAAGTCTGTCCTTTAACTCTCATTAATTGTATTTTCTTCTTTAATACTGAATATCACAGTTATTATGAATGATCTTTCAGTTTCCAATTGACCCATAAACTACTACGGATAGTAACAGTTTCACATTCTGCGTTTTTGCATATCAACTACTATGGATAGTCTGCCCTTGTATTGTCATCATCACTTGCATATCATGGAAACCTTCTTAATAATATCTTCATCCACATATAAAACTATTTGAAGATAACCAAATTCAACCACCATAACCGGCTCAAACACCTATCTATAAATTACCAGGTGTGTCAACATCTCTACCATAATTGCACTTCTGTGTTTCAGAGAAACTTGAAAATCTTCTCAGCAGTAACATGCTCCAAGAAGTAACACAGCTGCCATGCCAATTAGTATAGCTCAAACTCGTCAACAGACTCATTTAATGGTGCTAAACATGACACCTATTTTCCATTTAAGGTGGTTAAACACTGTACCCTCCATTACATCAATCAGTTTATATTACAGATGTACATCATAGGTATATTCTCTTGAGCTTTTCTAATTTTTATTGCTATATCACAATCTCTAACCTTCCATCCTTATATTTTAGAATTCACTCTACTTTGAAGAATTACATAAACAGTCCCTGAATATATATTACATCCAGACAAGGGGAAGAGGAAACAAAAGTGGAAACCTCTCAATGCAATGAGAAAAAGTAAACAGTCCAACTTTCTTTGTAGGAAGGTCACAAGCTATGAAGTCCGAGGGAATAATAGCTGAAAAATGTAATGAAGTAGAGAATTTTACAATGACCTCTTAAGCCAACGATATAAAGAAAGTTGGCCCTTGTTAACATGAACAAGGAGGAAGCAGAATAATCCAGGAAAGATAGCTTGAGCATTTCAACTTTAAGAAGGCAACAAGGACATATTATCACATAAAATGGCACAACAATGTGATAAGACTGGAAATATCAGAAGAGCTTGAAACAAGAGGAAATGGCGCTCCTATCTGAAAACTAAATAATTTTTCACAAATCCTCAGCTTATGACCCTAGCATCTGATTGAGGTAAAACAAATGTTTATAATGTATAAGCTGAACCTCAAATTTTGTTTTTATTTTTTATTTTTTCTTTTTATCTCAAAGCACACATTCAACTGAAAAGGCAAATCCTTGTATATTCATTAAATTGAAAAGGCCCTACCACCACTTCCCCCTCACATCACAGATGCCAATAAGACTAGATAGCCATTTGGAATGGTGCCAATTAAGCGTATTAGAAACCCTAATTCTGTTAGAAATTCACATACTCATATTGAGTATCCAACCTGAACATGCAATCAAGATGGTTAAACTGTCGTGAATATACAATCAGTATTAGTTCACAAGGCAGACTAATGGTTTGCAAAATGAAAAATCTATGCTTTCTAAATTCAATTTCAATATTTAACTGAAAAAAAAATTCAATTACAAAACCTATAATTTATTTGTAATGTCTTTTCCTTCAGGGTTTCCAGGAAGATCTCATAATCTTTTCCTACTACCTATTTTCTGAAAAGGAAATGATGGGAACATGAGAATGCTACCTCTATGCAACAAAGAGAATAAGCTTCAGCAGGAGGGAAAAAAAATTACCTGAAGCAACTTAGAAAAATATGATCAGCAGCCATATTAGTTACTCTAGTCCAGTCCGGGCAACTTTCTGCCGCAACTTCCTATTGATATTTTCCTGCCAAAAGTAAATGCAGCATTCAACTTGTATCCCTTTTTCCATTAATACAGGATGAAAGTTCAAATTAATGAAGCAAACGTTCGTTACTCAATTTTTCAATGTTCTAATATCCACTAAGTAGTAGCCAGAATGAGGAAAGATCAACTTAGTACTTCAATCTTGTGAAACATTGAATTATTGCTTAATAGTCATCGGAAAATAGCAATTACGGGAACAATTGAAACATAAAATCATTAATTAAAACTATTCAACAGCTTATACCAATTCAACAACACAAGATAATTCAAATTACCAGCTGGGTAAGCCCCTAACTGTCAAATTCACACATATCCTTAAGATTTTGCTAAATTTAGCTCCAATTTTTTTCAATCGTTAATGTTGATACTGAATAATATCAAAATGTAATGATTCATGCTTACCTGTTCAAGAACCTTAGCGTTGCTATTCTCCACTTTCCTGGCCAAGCTATCAATCTTAGCCAACATCTTCTCATACAAATTCTCCAAACCAGCAGTATAATTGGAAGCCTCCGATCCCATCAACCGGCTCAAACTCGAAACTGCAAAACCCTCTGCACACTTATCAAGTTCTTTCTGATCCTTAGAAACGTGCTTTAATTCACTTAAACTGTCCTCATCCTTATCCTCATTCATAGCCGATAAGCTACTCGTCTCACAATTCAACATCGGCAATGGCGAATTAGGGCTGAATGATTCATAATGCCCCCGGAACGCCGGTCCTATATTCACAATATCAATGGGTTTGGGATCAAACGACAGCGTCGACACACGGAACTGGTAAGCCCGGTAATCGTGCGTGTGAATTAATTGGTCTTGTAAAGGAGTAGCAAGTAAAAGAAAAACACAAGGAGTAAGGTTTATAGGACTTTCTGAGTTTTTGATAGGGAAAGAGAATTGAGAATTTGTTGAGAGACAGCGCGACACTGAAAATTCGCGCATTGAAGGGCGGATAGGGGTTCTACGGCGGCCGGAGAACCAGCCGATAAAATGGTTGTGAGATTGAGCGGAGAGTAATCGGAGGAGGGAATACGAATCCACCCGGCCGAGTGAGTCGTAGAAGGAGAGAGGGAAGCTAGGGCAAAGGAAGGAAGTGATAGTGGCGACGAGTTGAAGGGAACCGGAATCGGAGTGAGTTTGAGGAGAGTCATCGGAGAGAGTGGAGGGAGTGATGTGGTTGACGTGGCCGAAGAGGAGACCGTCCACGTCGCCGAGAGAGGAGGAGAAGCGCTGTATCATGGAGGCTAATGTGGGACCCGATATTGCCACCTTCTGTAAAGGAAGGTCATCCATGGCACTACCACAACTCCTATAAGAGAGAATGATAGAGAGGGAGAGAGAGAGAGGAGGGGTGAAAGAGAGTTCAATTTGAAGTACTGAAGGGGAAAATGGAAATATTGATTCTCCTAGATTTCGCTAACCAGGAAAACGTCACCGTATCAGGGCTGGCTCTCGCTCTTATATAGCTCAGAGCTCGTAAAGCTGTAATCAATTTGCGAAGCAAAAAGTTTGGAGTTACAGTTACCTGAAGACAAAAAGTTAGTTAGAGGGTGTGTTCTGTTTCTGTCTGGTGCTTAAAAAATAATAAGACAATATAATTAAATAATTAAATAATTAAATTAATTTGTTTAGATTAGATTTATTGTTTAATAAAAATAATTTTTTTATTAAAATGAAAATATTTCTGATTATTTATTAGAAAAAGAAAAAAATAAAGTAAAAATAATTTTTAAAAAAACCTCTATTTTGATTGATTTTGTAATAGATTAATAAATTGGATCTAGACAAATCTAATTATAAATTATTTATGCTGAATTTATTGTCAATTTTAATTAAAATTAAGTTATTTCCATTAAAGAAAAAAAATGTCATAAGAAGAATTGTTGGGAGATTTTCCTAATTAGGGTTACAGAGGTATGAACTTATGATAGAATCCATTAGTAAAGCTGTCATACAGTTTAATGAGTTAAATGGTTACAGTTAGAGATAAAAGTTCATTTAAAGACATTGTCAGAGGAAAGGTGAGACATTTTAATCACACCAACTTGATGTATAATTCATGAAATAACAAACAAACAACTCATTCCCATCACTTTAGGCTAAAGCCAGAATGGTGCAATCTGCATATCATCTCTTTTTCATGTCATTTTCATGTGAAAGGTTAACTGGATAAATATTTTAGGACAGGATATTGGCAAGTTTAAACTAAAAAATATTAATTAAACTTCTGCAATTTCATTACTCTTTAACACAACTCAGATTGAAAGAATTACATTATTTTTCCAGACAAAAAGAATACTCTCGTAAATTATATTTACATTCACTAACAAAAAAATAATACAATGAATGAAAGAATTTGATGACTATTTCCTAAAAACCTTGTAATAAACTGGGCTCAATGGCTTTTTATTCTTGAACTTTAAAAAACTGTTATTCTATGAACTCTATTCATCTGTTGGTGGTGGGGCTTTGGCTCCATCATCAGCAGCCAAATCTGGCTTGATTTCCTCTAGTTGCTGCAGAACTTGTTGAACTTCAGGACGAGCTGTTGGCGATGGATCGACACAATGTAAAGCTAATTTCAGTGTGTTAAGCAACTCATCACCTATGGTGGGTGCATCCTTCATAAGCTCCAAATCAAAGACTTCATTAGTCCACTCTTCCTTCACTATAGATGCAACCCACTGTGGCAAATCCATACCGTTTGTCGGCTCACCGGGTGATTTTCCTGTCAAGAGCTCCAGAATGATAACACCAAGGCTATACACATCAGTCTTTGTGTTCACATTCTTGAGCTTTGAGAGTTCGGGTGCACGATAACCAAGTGTTCCGGCTGTAGCAATCACATTAGTATTGGCAGCAGTTGTCATAAGCCTAGAAAGGCCAAAGTCTGCAATATGAGCATTGGTTTGCTCATCAAGTAGTATGTTGCTTGATGTCAAATTCCCATGGACCATATTCTCTTCTGTGTGGAGGTAGTTTAGTCCGCGAGCAATGCCCATGGCTATGTTCATCCTTGTTGGCCAATTGATGATCATCTCAGGTCCTCGAGCTGCATTAGAAAAGATTTATATGTACGAAAATAATTGTTTTGACGGTTAGCATTAATGTTGTATCTAATGTGTGAACGTAAATGGTAGTGCAGATACATAGTTTAAGAATTGATTGTGGTTGAATTTACTTACCATGGAGGAAGGATGCTAGACTTCCTTTAGGCATGTAATCAAAGACAAGAAGTTTCTCTCCTTTGGGTCCCAAGTAATAGGCTCTAAGCGCTAAGAGATTTTCATGGCGAATCTTTCCAAGTCCAGCAGCCTCAGTTTCAAACTCCCTCTGCCCCTTTGTAGTCTTTTCTCTCAACCTTTTCACAGCAACTTGATTGCCATCTTCTAATGTTGCCTTGTATGCTGTTCCATAAGTACTTTTCCCCATTATCTCCGCAGTTGCACACAACAAATCATCAGCTGTAAACACAAATGGCCCATCAAAATGGACTAACTTTCCACCCATTTCCCCGCCTGATTCAATTTCTGCACCGCCTGCCGCTCCTGTCTTCTCAGTTTTCCCTACAACTGCCCTTATCCCTGTTTTACCATTCTGTTGTTTCAAAGAAGCCCTTTTTCTCATCAAACAACAGAGCAAAATGCAGCAGAGCAGAAGTAAAACTATTAAGAGAGCACCAGCTGCTATCAGGATAATGTCCCTAGCGCTAAGTCTCCGGTGATGATGATTTTTCGCTGGCCCAACTGTGGTTGGAGACGGAAGAATGACAGGTGGAGGAGAAGGACAAGGAGTTGAAATGCTATAGCCGCATAACTGAAGATTCCCAACAAAAGAGGTTGAATTGAATTTTTTTGAGAGAAAAGAGGGAACAGCACCAGAAAGATTATTATAAGAAACATTGAAAGAAGTGAGATTTAATAAGCCTGAAAGTGAAGGTGGAATTTCTCCAGTAAAATTATTTTGTGCTAAATCAAGTCGATAAATACTAGAAATGTTTCCAATGCTTTCTGGTATGGGCCCTTTGAATTGGTTATTTTTCAGGTTAAGCACTGAAAGATTCTGTAATCTGTCTACAATTTCTGGGATTCGGCTGTCAAGGCGATTATTTTCAAGATTCAATAAGACTAAAGAAGAAAGATTGAAAAGGCTAGGTGGAAAGCTTCCATTGATAGCGTTATTTGAAAAATCAAGCTTTTGCAGCCAAGAAAGTTTCCCTAATTCATCAGGTATGCTACCAGAAATCTGATTATGACTTAGAGAAATCTCCTTTAGCAAAGCTAACTTGCTCAAACTCATTGGAATCTTTCCAGAGATAAGATTATGATCAAGAGTCAATAACTGAAGTTGGTAAGATTTGTTCCCATTTTGCCCCCAAGAATCCGGAATAGAGCCAGAAAGATTATTATGTTGCAGAGCAAGGAAAGAAAGAGAAGGAGAGCTAGTAAAACTAGATGGAATAGAACCGCTTAAGGAATTAAAACTCAAATTAAGCCTATATAACCTTGTAGAATTAGCAAGACTGGGAGGAATTATACCAGTAAGAGAATTATTACTTAAGTCAAGAGTTTGAAGCATAGGAGAGTTACCAATTGAAGGAGGGATAGAACCCGATAGGCGGTTGTTGAATAGATAAACCCCCCTAAGATTTGGAAGGAAACCAAGAGAAAAAGGGATATTACCAGCAAGAACATTATCATGCAAACTAATTCTTCGAAGCTCTCGAAGCTGACCAATCTTTTCTGAGATTTTACCACCAAGTCCCTTCCATGGAAGCTGAATAGCAATAACCTGTCCTTTAGCACACTTGATTCCTGCCCAACTGCCAGAACAAGCACCATAGCCACTGTCATTCCAGCTTCTTAAAACCCCTTTAAAGTCAATTAGTTCATTTTTTATTGCTCGAAGAGTGTGATAATCTGATTGGGTTACAATTACTCCATCCCATCTCTGGCTTGAAGCAGATTGAGAGGTTAAAGATAGTAGAAGCAATAACAGATGGGTATAAAAGAAGTATTTGTTCTTGAAACAATGAATATCTTCCATTAATATGGAAGAGAAGCAGAGTTGGTGAAGAAGAAAGAAGAAGAAGAAGAAGAAAGAGAGTCCCAAGAATGTACTTCCTCTTTGAGCAGTGAAGGAGAAAGTTTAAGAAAAAGGAAATAATTCGGGAAGAGTGAGAGATGGGTTTGATGAAGAGTGAGAGCATGCGAAGAGAGGTGACAGAGGAGAAGGAAGTGTGAGTTGAGCTTTGAGATTGATGAGAGTGGAGAGAGTTATGGTTTTAGTTTTGATCGTAACGGCTATTTTTATTTAACAATATTATGTTCCTGAACGGTTATTAGCTGAACCAGTCATACCTGACCGGGGTCCCTTCTCCAACGGCCATATTTCTTACTGGTACAAGTACACGTAAGCTTGGTCAATAGAAATATTACAATCTTGCCATTGGCGTGGCAATGCCTTGTGACTGAGGATGTCTTAATATGTACGCCCAGTAATTAGTTTTTACCTTTTTAACTTATAAAATAGTAATTATAACTTTTTTTTCTCATGAAAAGCTAATAATCTTTTATTCTTTATTTAATAAGAAATTAATCTCTCAAAAAGAAATTAACAAAATAGAATTCAACTAAATCTTTTAGACCTTATGCTGCTTTTCTTTGCTTTGATTAAGTGATTGTTGCACTATGTCTACTAGTAGATAGGCCAAATGCGCCAAGGTTGGATTGTTTATCAAAGGAAATGTGCAATTGAACCTTTTCATGAATTGTTTATCAAACAATACTGTAGTTTTATGATAAATGGAAAGGAAGATTTCCCATTTTCTGAAGCTCGGGTATTTTAGGGCACCCACCACATTTCTATCCGAAATCCATTCTGATCCATTTAACGAATTCTGATCCATTTAACGAAATTACGGATTGTTACCCATAACAGATAAAGAATATCAGATACCCGCTATACGATGAGGGATACCAATTACCCGCTATACAAAACGGGTTTGATCATGATCATGAATATATGCAAGCACTCTACCCATTACTTGTAACAAGTATTTTAAATAAATTTGAATTTAAATAGTTTAACATTTGCAAATATCCTAAACGAGTTTGGAATAAATTCGGATAGTAAAATTCTAAATAGATTTGAATTTAAATGAGTTTATACGGATACAAACAGTAAAATGACGTTAAACAAAAATATCCTCATAACACATTTGTGTTATGAACTTCAAAAAAAACACAAATGTGTTGTGGAGAATTACTGCTATAGATCTCAATAAATTCAACATAAACAGAATATAGTAGGATAATATATATATATATATAGATAAAAGAGTTTCATATAGCTGCGTGTTACTAATTTAGGGCCATGATACATTCAATTAGAACACTGCATAGTTCATACCCAAAAGCTA
This sequence comes from Jatropha curcas, assembly GCF_014843425.1. The sequence continues at coordinate 234,298 of NW_023590607.1, read as the reverse complement.
AAACCTGAAGAACATCCTGTAATGTGACTTAACAAGAAAAAGTTGACAGTATGAATCTCATTCAATTCTTCTCATAAAGAACACATGGATGCACAAGATATAATCACAATATTGAAGAATGGCCACTGAATTATCCATATAAAAGTGAGCGATCTTGTGAGAATTGCAATGCCCATTAATCCAGAAGTACTAAATTTCATAAAGTGAAGAGAATCCCCTACCCTAGTTGGTGATTAAATTAAATAGAACAAAAGGAACAAAACTAGGCATCATCATCACTCATGAAATCATATTGCATTCATTCACCATACAACAGACAAGGTGTAAGTGAGCATTTTGTTGCATTGACTATCTCTAGCTAGAAAAAATGAAATATGCTATGTTAAAGATAAATTATCAAATGGCACATGTGAGAGCCAAGCTTATAGCACGCCAGCCCTCAAATAATGTCTCAGTACAACTTCACTACGTATGGCCCTGAAATCTCCCATCCTAAAGGTAATAATAGTTTATCAAGTCCACCAGCAACACTACCCATTGAAGCATTTGGGAACTAGACGCCCAAAGCAACACATAAATATTTTAAGCAAATGGATGGCAACAAACTATTTCATCTGGAGATAATAGATCGGTGGTCATACCACTAAATTAAGCAATACATCACTGAATTAAGGCATGCATTATAAAAATAAAATTAAAAAAAAAAAAAAAGCATCATCGATATGGCCATTGCATGATTATGAATTGTAGTTAGAATATATAGCTCACATATCAATGGTCCAGTAACCGAAAACTAAATTAAACAAGCGCAGCTATAACCCATGGTTAGTACACATACAAAATGACAACCAAAACAACCAACAGTTTACTTGATGTGAACAACTGGTATAAACCCCAAATGCATACAGATTCTGTTCGGAATTTTTTCAATATATCAGAAAAAAATATATTATTGCACAAAATACAGAACGGTCAAAAAAAAAAAGAAAATAATTGTACAGGAAGAAAGAAAGAATTTATTTTGATGATATGTGAAGTAAATCATTACAGCTTGTACCATCTAAAGTACATACTATCAATATAAAATTTACAGACTCTTTAATAAAATATAGAATCTCAAGCAAGAGATCAAGAGATCAGAGATCCATACAAATTTCATGAATATCAAACTAATTATAAAAGAAAATTCACCAAAATATGAAATTGATATTTATTCTGTCTACCAAAATCTATAAACTTCATTAATCAAATGTATACTATATTACCAAAATCATCGGCTTCTCGATCCGCCGAATCAAATCAAATCTGTCCTTAAACGCGAGCAGCAACGACAGGGGCAGCGGCAGCGGCAGCATTGGAGGCAGCACCACCAAGGAATGACAAGAATCCAGTAGCAGCAGCAGGCTCTTGCTCATCCAAGAAAAGGTCCTCAGGAACCCTAAACGCACCATGCGCACAAACAAGAGCCAATCCAACCATTAGAGCCGAGATAAGAACAGATCCAACACTGGTGAGGAACACGACAACCACGCTACACACAATGAGCAACCCGAGAGTTTCACGATCTGTGAAGGTACGGCCAAAGAGGACCACAGGCTGATCAGATGGACGGAAAAGATAGAGAAATATCCACGAGGAGAGGAGTCCAAGGAGAAGCAAGAGCGACAAGGGATGCGAAAGCAAAGAGAAAGCCAAGATCGAGGCAATGACGGCCAAGTAATTGACACGAAAGTACGAATAATTCTTGCGAACGCGTAGGGTTGCCTCAGATAAGGATTCAGGCTTATTAAAAGCAGACCGGTCCACGAGTTCGGCCCAGGGGCGACGCTGAGAGAAGCCGTGGCGGACAGAGTCAGAGATCTGATTAATTAGGGCGCGGAAGGCTGGCGTGGCGATAGGAGGCTGAGATTGGGCGGAGGAAGCGGTGGAGGTGGGTTGGGGATTGGAAATGAGGAGAATGGGAGGAGAAGGGGAAGACATTGTGTTTGGCCGTTGAGAGAACTATGCGAAATTGCGAATGGTACAATAATATAGCGAACGAAATACGCGTAAACCAACGAATCGTAATAAGGTAGATTTTTCTTTTGGTATTTTTTTTTTTTTTAACAGGTGGTATCTCACACCTGGGCATCGAAGTGGGGTGAGTACCTTCTCGGTAAAAACACATTTAAAAATTTAATTTTTTATTTTAATATAATTAATTAAATTTTTTAAAATGAACATAATTATTGAGAATCACAGCATCTCTAATTTATTTAGAAGAAAAATTTACAATTTCAAGAATTTCAGCATTTTTAAAAGACCACATTAATCATTGATGATATTCCACATTTTAATTTTTTTAATATAATATTCTAATTATAAGATAAAGTTCTTTATTTATGTATCTTTTAATTTTGTAAAACTATTAATAATTAATTTTGGGCCATGGTGGGAGCTCGCGTCGCCGCTGGCCAAGTGAGGAGCAGCACTAGGGTGAGATTGATAAAAGAAAATAATTAGGTACAGGAAGAAAAGAAAAGAATTTATTTTGATGATAATGTGACAGTAAATCATTACAAAGCTTGTACCATCTAAAGTTACATACATATCAATAATAAAATTTACAAGACTCTTTAAATAAAAATAAGAATCTCAAGCAAGAAAGATCAAGAGATCAGAGATCCCATACAAATTCATGAATATCAAACTAATTATAAAAGAAAAATTCACCAAAAATATGAATTGAATATTATATTCTTGTCTACCAAAATCTATAAACTTTCATTAATCCAAATGTATACTCATTATTACCAAATCAATCGCTGTCTCGATCCGCCGGATCAAATGCAAATCTGTCCTTTAAACGCGAGCAGCAACGACAGGGCAGCGGGCAGCGGCAGCATTGGAGCAGCACCACCAAGGAATGACAAGGAATCTCAGTAGCAGCAGCAGGGCTTCTTGCTTCATCCAAGAAAAGGTCCTCAGGACCCTAAACACGCACCAATGCGCAACAACAAGAGCCAATCCAACCAATTAGAAGCCGAGATGAACAGATCCAAACACTTGGGTGGAGGAAACACGGACAAACCATGCTACACAACAATGAGCAAACGAAGAGTTCACGAATCTGTGATAGGTACGGCCAAAAAGAAGGACCAAAGGCTGATCAAGATGGACGGGAAAAGAATTAGAGACAATATCCACGGAGGAGAGGAAATTCCAAGCGAGAAGCAAGAGCGACAAGGGGAACTGCGAAATGCAAAGAGAAAGCCAAGATCGGGGCAATGACGTGGCCAAGTAATTGACACGAAAGTAACGAATAATTCTTTGCGAACAGGCGTAGGGTGCCTAGATAAGGATTCAGGCTTATTAAAGCAGCTCGCTCCACGAGTTTCGGCCCAGGGGCGAAGCTGGAGAGAAGGCCGTGGATTGCGGACAGAGTTCAGAGAGATCTGTAATTAATAAGGGCGCGGAAAGGCTGGCGCGGGCGATAGGGGAGGCTGAGATTGGGCGAAAGGAAGCGGTGGAGGGTGGGGAGGGAAATGAAGGAGAATGGGAGGAGAAGGGAAGACATTGTTGTTTGGCCGTGAGAGATACTATGCGGAAATTGGAAATGGTACAGATATATAGCGAACGAAATAAAAAACCAACGAATCGTAAATAAGGATAAGATTTTCTTTTGGTAATTTTTTTTTTTTTTTAACAGGTGGATCTCACACGCTTGGGCATCGAAGTGGGGTGAGTACCTTCTCCGGGTAAAAACACATTTAAAAATTTAATTTTTTATTTTAATATAATTAAATTAAATTTTTTAAAAATGAACATAATTATTGAGAATCCAACAGCATCTCTAATTTATTTAGAAAGAAAAATTTACAATTGTCAAGAATTTCAGCATTATTTTAAAGACCACATTAATCATTGATGATATTCCCACATTTTAATTTTTTTAATATAAATATTCTAATTAATAAGATAAAGTTCTTTATTTATCGTATCTTTTTAATTTTGTAAAACTAATTAATAATTAACAATATAATTATATATATATATATATACTATATATAGTATTATATATACGTAGTATGTATTTTAAGCACTAGAATTTAAAATTTTTATTAATGAATTAATCTAAAATGTTTAATAAAATTTTCAAATGCCAATTTTTAAATTGTCCCCTAATAAGTTTTTTAGAGCGTGTCACAATTTGTTTTTTAAAAGTGCTTCGAAATTAATAAATAAGAGATAAATAATATATATACTTCTTTTAAAATGTTTGACAAGCGTTCCGAAATATTCAAGGCGTTAGAGCAACGAAGTGTTGAGTTGTCCAGCAATGCAAGCGGCACGGCATAAATATAATTAAACCTTACGAGGTGTTTGTTCGACCTTCCAGGATATGTGTATTATATATTTAAGACTAACATTTTTAAAATTTTTATTAATGAATTAATCTAAATGTTTAATAAAATTTTCAAATGCATTTTTAAATTGTCTAATAAGTTTTTTTAGAGCGTGTCACATTTGTTTTTTAAAGTGTTCGAAATTAATAAATAAAATAAATAATATAATACTTCTTTTAAAATGTTTGACACGCGTTCGGAAATATTCAACAAGTGTTGTTGTCAGATGCAGGCACGGCATAAATATATTAAACCTTACGAGGTGTTTGTTCGACTCAGGATATGTGTATTAAAAATTTAGAAAAGTTACAATTTTCTCTCTATATTTTACCATAATTGACTAGCTTACCCTTGCATTTCTAAAAATACATTATTTTACCTATAACTCTTGATTACCTTAAGCCCATATGTCCTTCTATCCAAATTTTGTATTTTTTTTCCGTTAAATATTCTATAAAAATAGAAAAATGCCCTTATTTTAAGAGCCCCATCTCTCCTTTATCTCTCTCTTTCTTTTGTAAATTATTTTAATTTTTTAATTATCGATTTTTTCTTAGTTCTCAAATTGGACAAAATTCAAAACTCAATCAAATAAATTCCTTCATTTGTATTTTGATCAACCTTCTTCATTCACATGGATTTTAAATTTTCAATTTTCTAAACTGATTATAAAGAAGCAAAAGAAAAATTAAAAAAAAAAAGAAAAAAAAATGTCAGTCTCTTTTCTGTACTTCAAATCGCTGTTTAAGCCATGGCATCCTCAAAGTCAATCACCTTAAGAAGACAAGGCCAAAAAAAGAGTCAGCCATGGATCATAAGAAAAAAAATCCATTATTTATGCTCCTTTACGGTTTTCCTTATATTTGCCTCTACCACCTTCTGTGAGGAAATGAAAAATACATGGATGCTCAGTATCAGTAACTATATCCAAACCCAAAGCATGATCATGCAAGAGCTTAATTTGTAAATTTTTTATAGTAATCTATAGCTATCAGTATAAGTGAGTTTGGATGTGCATAGTTAGCGTGTTTTGTCAGCTTATTAGACCGGGACTTTACTTAAACCCAAAGATTAGACCGGCACTTTACTTAAACCCAAAGATAGCTTAACAAGAAGAGAAGTCTGAACCATACCAACGAATTAAATTCGTTTAACATACACGTGCAGGCACGTACCTCGAATTCTCACATCTTTTATTTTATTTTATTTTATATCATTCATTATAATTTTTATATATTTAATAAAATTCATGATAACACAAAATTAAAATTACAAGTGAACTACATATTCTGCGTATTTGAAATTATTAAGATGATTAATAAATGGATGGACAAGATTCAGGTTTGTCCTATTTCCATTATTTTTATTTTTTATTTTGCCACCATTGTTCTTATATTTTGAAATAAACGTTATGGCAACATGATATGACGTGAATTACCAACTCTATGGATTGCCACTTCGTAAATTAGAATATGAGTCGGGCATGATTGTAAGTTAATTGTTCCTGACCCAAACTTCAAGCCCTATTGTGATTATACTCGAACTAATAATAATAATTATTATTATTATATTGTTGATTAAAACAAAAAAAAAAAAATATTTTTTTTATTGTCTCTCTCATATCTATTGGTCTTTTAGTCCCTCCCCCCAAGTCGGTGCGCCAAAAACATGACTTTGGCCACCTTCACCATCAGGCATCAGCCGAACCTTCCTTAAAATGAAAAACTCCTCCTTTCTCTTAAGTAACGCGTTACATGCACGTCATGGCTTCTGGCTATGGCCAAACTTCAAATTTGCATTTTCTTCTTTTAAATAGCTAAGCTTGTTTTAGCGGCTACGACTTGTGGCAATTCTAGCCACGAGTTGCAGTCGGTGAATTTGTTGAAGAAAGTGCCCGAAATCTTAGATGAATTTCATGGAGAAACGATTTAAATATGAGGAAATTAAGAAATCAACAAATCGTCATGAAGCAATTGAAAAACAATAATTTTGGTTGGGGCTTTTAAGAAATATTGGGATTCTTGTTGTTGCTTGGTTGAGGCCAGTGGCAAAGGATGGTTATGTGTTATGAAGCAGTGGCCATCTAGCTCAATTTTTTAAAAAATTTTGGGAAAAAAAAAAATTATTTGGCCCCTTTTAACAAAATATTCCCTTTTTTTCTCTTTTGCACCCAACGTATCCCGACTCTGTGATGAAAGCTCAACGACTGGAGAGAAATCTGAATGCTAGTCTAATTTCTCCTTTACTAATTGCAATGGACTTAAAAATGTGAGGCAGTCGCATAAAAACCTATACCTAGTTCAAATAACTTTGGAGACACGTTGGGTTCACAAAGCAAGGCAAGCAAGCAGCAGTTTTTCAAAGAGCATAGCTTTAGAACACACTGGGTTTTACTTGCAATCTTAAAATCAAATAATTCAACACTGAGTATTGGCAATGCCAAATGAACATAAAAGTTTTTACCTTTTTTTTAACCCCTAAAGGAGCCACGGGGTGGAAGCATCTAATTTCCCAGACATCACGTCTCCAAAGAGATATAAAACGAGGTAATATCCTACCATATAGCCAAGTTTTATGATACGACTACATCACCATAGAGATACAGCTTTCTGATTGATTGCATCGAGTTTGTGGGCAAACAAGACTAGAGGCTGAACTTAGAAGGTGGAACCATTCCATCCAAAGTTGGAACCCTGAAAAATAAAATAAGAAGCATCAGTACCCCGGTAGAAGAAATTATTGCTGTAAAATTGCTGCTAATGTTTAACATAATCGGACAGCAAGCAAAATCTGGATCCTAATGAAAAGTTAATAACTGCAGAGTCTCAAAAACAGAAAAGATTTATTTACATGATCTAATGCTGGTGTAAAGCGTGCAAACACTGTGCATATTCTTGACTTTGATGGGCCTAAACAAACACAAGAATGCAATGAGAAGACACATGCACATGGCAATGACCCATCTTGTTGACAGTTATAAATTGAGATAGCTTGCCTTAGTGTCATAAAACTTGAGGAAGAATCGTGATTTGGGAACTGACAACTTTGTCTCCAGGATTGTAGCAATTGCAGCACTCAGTTTCTTGTTCACGTCAGGATTAAGGCCGCCAATGGACACCAACTCGCCATAAGCCGCTGGCTGCTCAGTTCCACCAAATGCAATAGGTACTGATCCCTTCAACACAATCATCACATACTGCACAGCAAGAAACACAATATGTGGTAAAAATTAAGCAAGCATCAGTTCATCTGAACAGGTTAAGAGAATGAGAAGGAAAATTATTATCAACACAACATTGAAGGAGGGGAATTGGAGTTATGAAACCAAGATTACATTTTTTTTTTTTTTTTTTCATATTAATAGCAACTGTAAGTTCTGATCGGAGCCCATTTGGAGGACTATGAGGAGCGATCCACTGTCTAAAGGTGTAATTATTTACTTGTTCTCTTATTAAATAAAATAATTTAAAAATGATTTAGAAATAATTTAAAAAGTATATTTCAATTCTAAAAATACCAAAGTAGATTATGATGCACGAATACACTGTGTTATTATTTAAATTAAAACAAAATATTCTGAAATTAAAATTTTGGGTTGTTACATTAAGTCTTGTACTGTACAGTAAATATACTAGAGAAGAACTTCTGTTAATTCACATTTCAATTGTCATAGTGAACAAGCCAAAAACATAACCGCTACTAATGCAAAAATGCATCAACTGAATTAGTTAACTCAACTTATTACAACATAACCCTTCAGGCACCTTGCACCTTAGACCACTGGAGTTTTTAACATAGCTGATAGCCCCTTAAAAGAAAGGCATAGCAAAAGTTACACACTAAAAATGCGGCAAGCCTAACTGCCTAAGTAAATGAAAGCAGAAACAGACCATCCAAAAAACAACTTATACAATCAGCATTCACATAATTCAACTAGATGCAAGAGCATTCTTCAAGTGATTCAGTATTATAGAATAAACGCTAACTGCTAAGAAACAATACTGTTATGAAACAACAATATCATTCTTCCCATGTCTCAAACATTCATTCAATGATGCAAACTAATAATTAGCAGTTGCAGACACATATCATACAGCAAGACAACTAAAACATGGCCTAGAACATAGAAAATGCTAGGATGGTGCAAAATCTGTATACGCATAGAGACGCAAAAAATACAATATCATCACGTGTATTTGAAACAGCAATTTCCAAAACACAAACAAAATTAACAAGTCTGATGAACGGAAGAAAACAGAATTAACAGTAATAAACTCGCATTCGCCCCCGACAAACAATCATCATTTCGTGCTAACACTTCAACCACCGAGGATCAAAGTGTGACAAAAAGTATACATTTCAACAACCAAATTGCGCAAGATACATATTCTATCCACAATCTTAATCAACAAGACACTAAGAAGGAAAAATAATCTACTCAACCCTACTGGCGTTTGCTGGGGGAGGGGATTTGAACTTAGACTATAGACATGCTCTAAAAACTGATGAAATTTCCCTCGAATCCGAGATAAAACTAGAGCGATACCATCTTAATTCAATTTTATCGATCAAAATAGAAAAAAAAAAAAAAAGATTATAACACGCAATGAAATAGGGGTGGAGGATTTCTTACGGCCTCAGGCTTTCCGATGAGCTTGGCGACGGTGGAGGTGGCTTCGGAGAGGATGGCGGAGGTGTCAACGCCGTCCAGGGCGACGTTTGTAGAAATGTTAAGGCAAGGCATCTTCTCGCTTTCACTTGGACTTCGCACGCTCTTCACTCGGAAACAACTGATTTGCTACAGTACAAAACCCTCACCTAACCGTTCTAACTATTATCTACACGGCATCCACCCGCTTATAAAGGACAAAGAAGGCGAATCGTCGAAAACACCCTTGTGTTCTTTTACTAAGAACAGGCCGAGTTTCGGCCCAAGGCCCATCACAGGACATTTTCTAGCCCATCCATGGTCTGTTAGCTTATTCGGGATCAGGAGAGAGCTTATTTGGGGTCGACTTACTATGGTGGTGGTTTTTCTATTTTTTGGTTTTTTTTCTTCAAATATGAAAAAAAAAATTATCTTTGAAATTTTCAATTTTTTTCTTATTTGGTATCTTATTTTCAAATAACCAATTTTCTTTATTAAATAGAATTTGATACAATTAGAAAGCATTATAAAAATAGAATTTCTGAATAAATCAGATGAAAGAGTATATTTGAAAGAGCCATAGGAGCCTTATCAATGCTATGATATCCAAATCCCTTCTTGATAGTAAAATTTTAACAAACCTTTTCTGGAAAGCAAATTTCAATATGAATTGAATCGCTGACTGTTTGAGATTTGAAAAAAAGAAAAAAAAAATGAAATGGTTAATGAAATTAGGTTTGAGATTTTTAACTTACTTATTCATGTTGTGGGTCCCTCCAACACATGGGACCCACATAAGTTTGAAGGGAAAAAAAAAAAAGGGAAACAAAACACCTGTTTTTTTAAGGGTCTAACAAGGCTGCAGACAGAGAAAAAAAAGGAAGAAAATGCTGCAGCCGTGGACGTCCTTCTCCTGACAAAAGAATAAGAATACACGGTTAAGTTTAGAGAATTTTAGGAAAGGGTTCTTAAAATTGGGATCTCTTTTCTAAAATTGGAAAAGAGAAAAAATAATGAGTATTATAATTTTTGATGTGTTTTTTTTGAAAAACACTTAGAGTGCCACTATTTTTGTAATTTTTTTTGTACCTATTATTTTTAGTAGAAGAATTATTCGGATTTTTTGTCCCGTGGACGTAGCCCATAATTTAAAGAATTTTAGGAAAAGGGTTCTTAATAAATTGGGATCTTCTTTCAAAAATTGGAAAAGAGAAAAATAATGAGTATTATAATTTTTTGATGTGTTTTCTTTTGAAAAACACTTAGAGTGCCACTATTTTTTGTTAATTTTTTTTGTACCTATTATTTTTAGTAGAGAATTAATTCCCGGAATTTTTTTGTCCCGTGGAGTAGCCCATAAATAGTTTGAAAGTTGAACCACGTAAAATCTCTGTGTTCCTATTTTCATCTGACATTTACGGTAATTATTTAATTTTTATCGTGATTAAGTTAATTCTGGTGGATTTTTCATCTGACATTTACGGTAATTATTTAATTTTTATCGTGATTATTATTTCTGGTGGATTCGGTCGTCAATATCCAATACGTAATTATTGGAGGTGAATGTGGTAATAGTAATTTAAATTTTTATCGGCGCTATTAACTTTTATCGTCGGTAATTTTATTTTACTTCTAGCACCGGCATTTTTCACGGACCCCACTCGAGATTAGAGCATTAATCCCAACAATTCAAATTAGTTCAATTCTGAAAACTGATTCAATTTAATTAAATTAGTTCAATTCTGAAAATTGATTCAATTTAATTGCGAACGAAGTTCAATTTGATTATACAGAAAAATAAATTTTGTATAACCAATTCATACGTCAAAGGGCAATAGGGATTATACCTTTTGGTTTAAAAAAAAAAAAATTCCATACCAATTTTCAACGACATTCAACCCAAGAAGAAAAAAAAAAAATAAAGAGAAAACACAATTTCTTTTTGATTTCTACAATTTTTTTGACTGATCAAACAAAAATTATCAAATCAACTTCACTGCTACCTTCTCCATCCATCCGCTTTTTTCTTTCTACTCTAGTTTTATCTCTTCCCCCAATTTCTCTCCATCAAATCCTCCTCTCTTCTCTTCCTATTTAATCCTCATTTTGTCTTCTTCTCAATAGATCCAAACTTTGAGTCATCAATTATTGCTTACATTTCATTTCATACTGTTTGTAGAGTTATCAATGAGAAATTAAGCAATTTGGTGGATTTGAAATTAAATTTGAAGCATATAATTGTAGAATTTGGTTGAATTTTTTTCCCCAATCGTATGTAGAGTTTGATGGAGAAGAGAAAAAGATAAAGAAAATTTGGATTTTAAATATTTTTCATCATTTTAAAAAGTTAATCCATATAACGTCTACTTTTAACTTTTTATGAAAAGTTATTCAATTAAATAATTAACAGTTAAACGCTACTAAAACAGCTAATTAATTTTGACGAACAAACCCTTTATAAAGATATATGTGAAGAAATTGAATTTTTAAGATTTAAAAAAAAAAAATATTGATTGTTTGATTGAGAATCAATAATTCTTTCTAAAACAAAACTAATGCAATTGACTAATTAAGGATTTAATAATGCAAATTTGTATTGAATACAACATATCACCAAGTCATTATAGTTTAATTCAATCACTGATTAATTATTATTGTTTGCTTAATTAAATATAATGCAACTTACATTAAAATATGATTTATGATAAAGATATTCTATCCATTATTTTTAATTCCACATTTAATTTTGTTGAGTGCAAATAGACATTAAAACACATGAAAATAACGTGATTAACAATAATTAATCCACACATAATAAACTAATGACTCTTATTAAACTAAGAACAATACAGAACATATATAATTAATTAAAAGAAGAAGAAGACAATATTAATGAATATTATTATAATTTAGAGGCGGCTGTGGTGTCAAAAACTTTAAGGAAAAAACGAGATCTTGGGATAGATAACTTGTTCTCAAGAATTAAGCCTAATGTTGCAATAAGATTTCTTTTGACTTGTCTGGTTATCCCTCCCATTGACACTATCTCTGCATATGCAGCTGGTTCTTTGTTTCCATTGAAGGATATAGCTACCTCTCCCTTTAGTATCACCATCACAAGCTGCACAACATCAATATATTCTAAACATTAATAGTGTGGGTTTATAACCAAGTGGGATGAAAAGAAAATTGTCAGGCATCAAAATTGGGTAGCACCATCAAGAATTTGTTAAAAAAACACCTTATCCTACAATATTTCAACTCTGAATATTGTGCCAATAATCAAAAAATATAAAAAATTATTATTTAATGACTTAAATTTAAGAAAATGTATTAAATTACATTTATCTAGTATTTATTAGGCATTAAAAAATAATACTCCTCCTACCCATTTTGTTTGCTTGTTATTCCTTTTTAGATGTTTTAAAATATTTGCAAGATTTCTAAATTTAGACATGTAAATAATTATTTTTCCTATAATAACCTTTATGACTCGGTTGAAAGAAAACTTTTATGATTGTTCATTAAATGAAATATTTTCATTAATATCTTAATGAGTTAAGGATAAAAAGGGTAAAATAAATTTTTTTGACTAAGTTTTAATATGCGTGTTTTGTCAAACCATGCAAATAAAATGGGAGGGAGGGAGTATAAATTTATATTTAATTGTTGTATTTTTATAAACTAAAATCTTTAGTTGATACTGATCAGGTGTAATTTGGTTGATGTTCTTACTTATGTGAGGAGTGAGAGATTTTGAATTTGAGTTCTTTTATGAGAAGGCTAAAAGATTTTTTTTTTTTAAATGATAATTTATTTATTTAGCTGCTAAAAAAATAAATATATGCATGTGCACGTGTGTGTGTGTGTATAGACACATTAATATATCATATCAACCAAAGTGTTCTTCATACAACTAATGAGCCTTTAATCTAATGGCAAAAAACCAAAATTGAGGCCCAAGGAATTGGAAATTTTCTAGTATTTTATCGTAATTGTTGAGTAAATTTAATGACATTTGTTAATTTTGATTTTGTCCAATTAATATTTTAATTAATAATATAACATGATGTGATGTAAATAATATAAATTATATTCCGTTTTGTTCCATGATTCTTGTCCTATTTTTCTGTTTTTATTATCTGTTTTAAATTGTTGGCCTATTTCATTTTTTAGGAGTGAATAATACTTAAATTTTACTACTTTTCCGTTATTTAATATATTTTTTTTGTCTGAATAAATATAATAGTCAAAATATTGTATTATTATTATTATTATTACTTAAATTTTGATATTTAAACAAAATTAAAATATAAGCTTTTAATCTTCTAAAAAATTTTATTTAATCAAATGTTTATAATTAAGAAAATTTTAATATGAATAATTTAATTTTAACAAAAATTAACATATAGGTATATTAGGAAAATACAAAGAAAAAAATTATAATTTAATTAAATTAATTTATTTTCTTGGAGTTTTGCAATCTTTTGTTTAAATAATAAAGAAAACCTCCGACATATAATACTTATCGCCAAGAAAGTTACTTTTTCTTCTCTCTTTTCTTTCATCTTCGTCAACTATTCTAATATTCTCTTCTCTCCACTTGCAACAAATACAGCCAGGCCAGCCATTAATTTCTCATCCTAGTTGATATAGAATTAGCTTATTATATCAAACTCAAATATATTCCATTTTCTTAATTTCAAAATCAAATTCATCAAAAAAAAAAAAAAAAAAAAAACTCAAATATGTTCCCATTTTTCTAATTTCAAAAATCATTCATGCAAAAAAAAAAAAAAAAAAAAAAGAATAAGCCATAAAAAAAAAAAAAAAAAAAAAAAGAATAAGCATAAACAGATTAAGCATCAAGAATGAGAAATGAAAACCAAGAATCAATTAATTTAATCAAAGAAATAAGAAAAATAGAGAAATCAAGAAGAAAGAAAGAAAGAAAGAAAGTGAGTTTATAATAACAACAATAATAATAGTAATACTCACATGTTCAGGTCTGCCGATGATGGTAGCGACGGCTTTAGTGGTTTCGGAGAAGATGGGATCAACATCGACGCCGGCGAGGTTGAGGTTAGTAGAGATGTAGAGGCAAGGCATGGTTTTATATGTGAATTTGACGATCTTGCCTTCCTCTTGACTCTTATTTCCCTTCTCTAAATAGAGCTTTGCTTTGTTGCTCGCTGATCTGGTAAGCTTTGCTATTCTGGTTAATTTAAATGTAATGGTTGGCTTTTATAATTGAGGATTTAATAAAAAAAGAAAAAAGAAATACTATCATATAGTGGATAGTTTAGTTTCACCCACTGCACTGGGTCCATTTGGAGCTGGATTGGCACCTGGCGGTCGTAGGACATGAAAAACGGTAATGCCAAAACTTTGGGCCCCAAATCCAAACAAATGTGCACTGATTCTTCGTAGATAGACTTGTTTTTTTAAGAATGTTGAGTGAAAGTGTAAGTGTAATTACCACTGTAATATGTTTTGACGTGCGACTTACTTATTTTTTATATTGAATCACAAATCTAAAATAAACATATTATTTTATGGATAAAATTTATTTAAATTTATATACGAGCATACTGTTTCATATATTTTTTTCAACAGTGACATTGTTAAGACAAAATGATAAAGACATATATTTTTAATTTTCTAAATAATTAATATTTATTAAATGAAAATATCAAAATGATAAAGACAAAGTTGAAGAAAGTACTTGATGCTATGCTCAAAAAAAGAAAGTACATGATGCTTATGTGATATTTTGAAATAATAATTGAAGTGAAAAAAAAAAAAAAAAAAAACTCCTAAAAACTCCTAAAAGATCCTTATGATTAGGACGAAAGTTGTGTATAGATTAAATGAATCGAATTGATTGGAGGTTATTATTAAGACGGAACCAAAAGGTCCTTCTAAAGGTTTAAGTCTAACGCAGTCGCTAGGAGCCAAAGATTTTTTTTTTTTTTTTTAATTAAGGAAGGTCAAATAAAAAATTAAAATTTTTAAGGGAAAAAAAATGAAATTAGAGCACCCCCGACCCTCTTCCTCCCGGCTAGCTATTTGATTTATTGTTAATAAAAGGTTGTTTTTATGTATATGGATTTGTTTCAATTAATGTTTTCTTAAATACTGGACTGGGATATTGAAATGGATTGTGATGAGATCGGGTTCGACTCGGTTCGACCAAAATTTTTATTTTCTTTTATTAAAAGAAATTTCTTTAGATAATAAAAAAAGAGGGATCGTTTGTTGTCTCTTAAATAAATAGGGTTGAAAACTTCGTAATTTTAATGTCAATATAACTGATCCATCTGCTTGCTTTTGGATTTTAAAAGTATTAGAATGCTAATCAAAATATTTTCTCCACTTTTCTTTTTTTCCGTGCTAGACAATAGTTATAGAAAGAACTAAAATCTAGGGAGTGAACTAGTATTTTTCGTTTTGGCACACTCCCATATATTACATTTCCTCTATAATAAAACAAATGTCAATAAATAATGTTCCAATTAATATTCATGCTATGCTATATTAATTTTTTTTTATAATATTAATAAAATTGTTTGGCGTTTAATTTAGTGATAAAAACCAATAAAAAATTCTAAAAAAACAAAATTTTTAAAAAGGATTTTGGTGCAAGTTTTGATAAAGTAATAATTTTGAATAATTTCAAAAAGTGAAAATTGCACTTTGTTAGACAGAGAAATGTTAATTGTAATCGTAAAGTTGATTGTTTAGTTTTGTGAAATTCATTTGAAAATTTCAACCTATTTTTAATAGGATTTAGTGTAGTCATCAATCCATTCTATGGATTGAAATTTCTAGAATTAATTTATATATTTTTCATTCAAACACAAAATTATGAATTTCTAAATGAATTTCAGTAAATTTTTATGAATTTAATTTATTCCACAAAGGTAACTAACATTTATCCTGAATTAAATGCATATCAAACCACGTGACTCAGTAAGTGGAGTATATATGTTTCTCAAAAATATGGGACAAGGCTACAATATGACATTATACAAAAAAAAGCCATAAATTGAGCAACTACCTTGGCGACGCAAATGCCTTTGGCGACCATATGCACCACGTTTGTAACACTGTAAGGTTGTTGACACCTTAAAAAATAAATATTTATAGTTATTTATTTCACTATTTTTTGTTTAATTAATTATATTATTTTTAATAATACCTTATTTAAAAATGTATTTATACATGTTTTCTAAACGTGATTCTATTGCTAATGCTAAGTCGACAGATGCAATGCCGTTGAATTAAATACGTGGTAAACGTTTTTCTTATGGATAAATTAAAAAATGTAATTTTAAAATATTTTCTTATGGTTTGATTGGACGAACAAAAAGAAGATGAAAAAAACATTTTTGAAATATGGTGAAAGCTGAAAGGAGATTCACTTTGAAGCTTTTACCACTACATTCAGTCAAAAATATTTTCAACCCCTCAAACCTTCCAAAAAATTAAAAAACAAATTCTTCTGCTATCAAAGTATTTATTTATTGAGTGATGCTAAATGGATTATGATGATTCAGATCATTTTCAGTAACTGGACTTAAATTGTCATTTTTTACCTTTGGGAAATAGGATTTATGAAAAGAGAATAAAAATTTGAATTTCATTCTCTTTCCTATTAACATCTCGTTATCTAGTGATAAAGGCTTGTTTACATTTCTAAAAAGGGCTATTAAAATTTTTCCTTTTAAATACTCTTTCCGTCTCATTTTATTTGCCTGTTATTCATTTTTTAGATATTTCAAAATGTTTACTAGGTTTCTAAATTTGTATATTTAAATACTCTTTCTAAATTTGTATATTTAAATAATTATTTTCCATAATAAACTTTATGATTGTTTATTAAACGAATGACTTTTATCGATCTCTTCACATAGAGGAGATGAACCCTAATTATCAAGCCAAATGGCATACTTCACTACCGATTGAGCTAAGTGCTCTCATCCAACATTTTAATATCTAAAAACATAATAAAGAATCATCCTTGAATGTACTTCGAAGTGGAGTTCCATTTATTATTAATTAGGTTATGAATTTCATTTCATTATATCTTGATATGGGATTAAGGTGCAATTAAAATGAGATTATATTGTACTTACAACTTTGGTGTAATTTCAATTTATCTCAATTAGGATTTTCAATTCAATGTAATTAACTAGAATATCAAACTAATTGATTTCAATTACTGTTTAATTTCAATATATTTCAACTCTCAAGCGGGATTTTGTCTTTGATGTCTCTAAATCAGATTTCCAATTGAATTGGAATTATACGTAATTACTTGTGAATATATGAAGCAATTTACAACTAACTAAGGTATAGGATTCTATTTAGTTATCAATCGAACGAGCTCCAATTAGGACACACGGTGTTTAATTAATTCTCATCTCGTGTGATTAAAATTGAAAATATATGTGTTTACTTGTAAATATATGAATCAATTTGTTAGTCGTAATGAATTAATGAATAAGTTTTTATTTAGATATCAATTGAATGAGCTCCAATTATGCCACATAATTTTTAATTAGATACCATCATATGTGATTGATATTAGAATTATATGATTATTTGTGAATATATGAATCAATTTAGCTATCTATCGAATGAGTTCCAATTAGGGCACATGGTTTTTAATTGGACCTCTATATGGTTTCAAATGTAATTCTTATACTCATTTTTTTAATTGGATGTGGAATCCTGAAATCCATTAAATGATTTATTTTATTAAACTATATTTAATGTGTGATTTAAGTTAGTATATTATTTCCAAATTGCAACGAATAAGGTATCAATTAGGCACGTAAGATTCAAAATGACATATCAAATTCTATTAAAGTATTAATTTTATTATGAAATTTACAATATACATTAATTGAGTAAAAAAAAAACTGATTTTGTGGAAAAAAAATTAATATATTATTTTTAAATGCAATGAACAATGTATCAATCAGGCATGCAAGAATTAAAAATGGCATACTAAATTCTATTGGAGTATTAATTTTATTTTGAAACTTACTAAATATATCAATTGGACAAAAACATTACTAATTTTATGGGCAAAAAAGAAAAAGATATTACTTTCATAATGGAAGATGCTTAATTTGGATGGAGCTATATTTCTTTTTTTTTTTTTTTTTTTTTTAGAATCATCCTTGAATGTACTTCGAAGTGGAGTTCCATTTATTATTAATTAGGTTATGAATTTCATTTCATTATATCTTGATATGGGATTAAGGTGCAATTAAAATGAGATTATATTGTACTTACAACTTTGGTGTAATTTCAATTTATCTCAATTAGGATTTTCAATTCAATGTAATTAACTAGAATATCAAACTAATTGATTTCAATTACTGTTTAATTTCAATATATTTCAACTCTCAAGCGGGATTTTGTCTTTGATGTCTCTAAATCAGATTTCCAATTGAATTGGAATTATACGTAATTACTTGTGAATATATGAAGCAATTTACAACTAACTAAGGTATAGGATTCTATTTAGTTATCAATCGAACGAGCTCCAATTAGGACACACGGTGTTTAATTAATTCTCATCTCGTGTGATTAAAATTGAAAATATATGTGTTTACTTGTAAATATATGAATCAATTTGTTAGTCGTAATGAATTAATGAATAAGTTTTTATTTAGATATCAATTGAATGAGCTCCAATTATGCCACATAATTTTTAATTAGATACCATCATATGTGATTGATATTAGAATTATATGATTATTTGTGAATATATGAATCAATTTAGCTATCTATCGAATGAGTTCCAATTAGGGCACATGGTTTTTAATTGGACCTCTATATGGTTTCAAATGTAATTCTTATACTCATTTTTTTAATTGGATGTGGAATCCTGAAATCCATTAAATGATTTATTTTATTAAACTATATTTAATGTGTGATTTAAGTTAGTATATTATTTCCAAATTGCAACGAATAAGGTATCAATTAGGCACGTAAGATTCAAAATGACATATCAAATTCTATTAAAGTATTAATTTTATTATGAAATTTACAATATACATTAATTGAGTAAAAAAAAAACTGATTTTGTGGAAAAAAAATTAATATATTATTTTTAAATGCAATGAACAATGTATCAATCAGGCATGCAAGAATTAAAAATGGCATACTAAATTCTATTGGAGTATTAATTTTATTTTGAAACTTACTAAATATATCAATTGGACAAAAACATTACTAATTTTATGGGCAAAAAAGAAAAAGATATTACTTTCATAATGGAAGATGCTTAATTTGGATGGAGCTATATTTCTTTTTTTTTTTTTTTTTTTTTTTATTTCTTTTTTTTTTTTTTTTTTTTTTTTTCATCATTATATCCTCAGCTTAAGCTCATGACACTTACTATGTTATTGAAGTCATTAATTAGCAGTGTTGTATTTTCTATATGCACTTTTTTTTTTTTTTTTTTTTTTTCATCAAATTATATCCTCAGCTTAGCTCATGACACTTAACTACTTTATTGAAAGTCATAATTAGCAGTGTTGTATTTTCTATATGCACTTAGAGAAAAGTTCTCAATGTGGTTATCATGCCCAATTAGTGACGAATCCAGAAAAATATTTTCCGGAGTCAATGGAAAAAAAATACATATATATCAAAAAGAAATTAAGAAACCCCTTTCTATAATGTAGATCCGCCACTATGGCCAATCTTATAAATAAATCAACAACATATCTATGTTTATATTTTTATAATGCTTAAGTGTAACCATGTAATAATTCATTATATGAAATCAATGTTGTAATAATTCATGCTTAGATAGAATTGAATCTATATTTTTCTAAAAAATTAAAAAAAAATTGATAAATGTTGTTTTATTTTATCATTAGTTTAATATCCCATGCATCTACAATAACCACATCATCCTCATTATCTTGTAATTCATTGGATACAAATTATTTTTAGATTAAACTTATCGATTTGCTGCAGAATTACTCTGTTTTGACCTTTACACCGTGAATATCCTAATTTTGAGAACAAAAGTTTTCAATTAACTCAAGGTTAACCTTGATAAACTAAACCCAAGGCCCTCTAATGCCTAAGTTCCCCTTTTAAACCCTGTAATTTGGGATGTACGCAGTAGGCTCTTTTAGATACAAGAGATATAAGCATGTAACAAGCCAAATGATTACCAAAAGGATAAAAAGAATGGTGCATATGCATATATAACAAACATATCTAACCAGTCGATACGGGAACATTTTTTGTGTCAAAGGACTAATCCAATTTTCTCTTGTTGTGGCATCCACCAACAACCCCATGATAGCTATTGCCAAATGCACTCACTTTAGTTCATTATCCTGTCCAAACCCATCTAATATTTTTTTTTTCTTTGACAAAGCTCAGGTTTTTGTTTATTTGATGAAAATACCTCGTTTATCTTGTTTTTATACAACACAAAGTAAATTATTAAGAATTAGTATTTGCTATTAAGTATATGGGAGAAACTTAATTACCTCCATGGCCCCACTTAGGACCAAATCAATGAAATTAAGTATTTTTATTGAGACGAGAGTATTTCTGACTATACACTTGGAAAAAAAAGAAGAAAAAGTCGAAACACTTTTTAAAAAAACTCTAGTTTCATTTGTTTGGTTCGTAAGTGACATTATGGACCCAGTCTAAGCTAGTATTTCTTAATTCAATAAGTATCTTTCAAGACTGAATATATAAATTCATCCTTAAACTTTACAACTTTAATCTTGTGACACTTTAAACTTTATAAATGATAGGTTTAATGACCTATCATGCACTTAGACTTGTAAAGATAGGGCATAAGTGCATCTCAATTGGTAAGCCTTATAAAGAGTATTAATAATTAATAAGCATAGAAATTTATATGAAAATTAATTAAACCTCAAATATCTCAATTCTTGCCAACCAAATTGCATGGTCTTAAGCATAATTTCATTGTGAACTTTCGGTAATTATCTTTCTAGCGATTTTCTTAAAGTTTAAGGGCCTCAAGAATAATAAACGAAATTTAATTTTAAAGTCAAATTCATGTATTAATAATATCCCTATTAAAATTATCTAGAGTAGCTCTCTCAGCACCAATTGGTGATGGGCCTCTAATGCTCAAGTTTGGAGCAAAAGTATCCAAACCATAACACAAAGACCCATTCAAAAAGAAGTCAGTTTCTAGAAATTCAAAAATTAAAGGAAATTCAAGAAGATCAACACCATTTATGTGAAGTAAATGTACTTTAACCCTTTTATCATCGATGGATAGGTATAAGAGGTTGTTGGAACAAGAAGAAGGACTAAAGAAGCAATAGTGGTGGCTATGGCGATAGTACAAGTGGATGCTGCCATTGTTTCGTCTTTTTCTTTTTTTCTTTAAGTCAAGTCTTCAAGATTGCTTATACATAGAGACATAAAAAAGAAATGATTCGCTCTGAGAATGGGTTTCTCAACTTAAAGTTAAAAGGACGAGATAAATGGGAAATAAGACTAAAGTGCAAAACATGCTTTAAAAAATAATTAGCAACGGATTTAGTACACAATACAAATTTGGGGCCATCAAAATTTAGATAAAATACTAATTGCCAACAGATTAGAAACCATTCACTGACCAATTTTAGTCGATTTACCGACTAAATGATGATCGATAGTTTACCAATAGAATAATATTAGACGGTAGAAAATTTACCAACCATGAGTTTTTAATCACTTATTTTTCTTTAATATTCAGTCGGTTTTTCATTTTATTTATAGAAAATTGAATTTTGCCGATAAATATAGAATTCTTTGTAATAATATAAAAGTGTATAAAAATATTAAAATTATTGTTTCATATAAAAATTGATATGTATCTATTCAACATTCTTTTATTATTAAAAAGGTGAGTTGATTCAAAATTTTAAATTCACTCTGGCTTATATTCTCTAGATCGAGTTTATTTTCTATCCAACTCAATTGATATTTCAATATTTAGCATACACTATATATATATATAAATCAAAATATTTTAGTGGGAGATCACGACCCAAAAACAAAAAGGTGCAAGAAGATGGAACAAAATCTCAACTCTGTCCCATAACTCAATATCCTTTGAAGGTTTTGAGGGGTCAAATTTATGGTGCCTAATGCCTAATAATTTCTCGTGTTTGAAACCAAGAAAATTCTCCGCCCACCTTATTCTAGATATGGAAAAAGATTATGATTGTGCATGTATACCAAGAATATGTTCGGTGAGTATCAAAACCCAGATGGTGGTCCCTTGAGGCGTTGACAGATATGTGTATAGTGGTTTTTATTCTTCCACAAGGCTATAAATAACAGACTTGAAGACATGGAATTTGCATAGCATCATATACATGAAATTAATTAAGGAAGAGAGGCATTGCATGAGAGGATCAGAGTCTGGTGTTGGTGCCAAGGATGAATTGCCCGCAAACACTTTTTTTCGTTGGTTTATTTGCTTCAGCCTCCTTTATTTTTTGGTTTTAACATTAGATCAGCCCATTAAAGAGTAAAATACTCCTAGAGAGTATGTACTCTATCCATGAATGTAAAACTTTTGACCTCACTTAAAAAGAAGAGTGTCAAATCACTCATCTCAATTGTTCGTTGGTTGCATTAGTCTCCTTTAGCAAAATATACAGATGATTTTGGTTATTTTGCGGGCAGCTCTACTTGGTATTGACCGTCTCTTCCTTTTCTCATGCTACGCCTTCTTTTTCCTCCCTAGCAATACCGGGAAAGTTTAATTTTTCTTCCACAATTTTTATTTATATTTTTAAAATTATACGTACGGATTCTCTTTTTATTTTATTTTTTATTTTTAACAATCTCAATATTTAAAGTTTTAACTTCCCTAATTAAAGCTTCAATTGAAGAAGAGAGATCAAAAAGCTATGACCTATAAACTTTATTGCTATATAATAAATACGTAATTGGAATTTATTTGATATTTACTATTATATGATTATACATTTTATAAATATTTTTCTAATAACTTGCATGGTTAGCATTACGGTCAGTGCAAAAATTCCTATGTGCTAGCTCTTTACTTGTTTTACAGAGCAAACGGGAAATATTTAGATTACAAGGACATACACAATACCAAATAACTTTATTATGATTAAAAGAATATATATATATTTGTGGGAAAAGTCAAGTAAAATAGGAAAAACTGGAAGACAAAAAAGATTTGGTGTTCCTATGATCCTATCCATATCTTTGTCAAGGCATTAAATGGTTACCACATACTTCCGCTATACTGTGGCCAAAAAGCTTTTTATCCGAACCAATTCATCATTTTTATTTTCTTTTTATTTTTTAGCTGGTGGACTTCATTAGTTTGTTTAGTCTCACTGATTAACAGAAAAAAATTTATATTTTTGTTTCGGAAAAATGGAAATGACTGCTCAGTCTCTTTCCCATGCCTCTGTATCACCACCAATCTTTCATAATTCTAAACCTTATTTTTTTGCTCATAAATCAATACCATTTCACTCTCCAAACACCATTTCTACACATCTTCAGTTTGTTAGAATTAGAGCAAGAAAGCAAAGGAATCTTGGACCTATAAACGTTTCTGAATCTGAAACTACATTCACCCAACTTCAACAAGATAGATGGCTTCTTGAACCTGCTGGTCAGTATTTCTTTTTCTTTTTCTTTTTCTTTCCTAAAATCGAAAGAATAATAAATTAATTATGTAGGTGATGGAGATTCAAGGCACATAGGGTTCAAAGTTAACATGCCAGATGCATTTGAAATTGTTTCTGTGAGTATCTAATCATATATATACATATTGATTAATTTAGATCATTGATCATTTATTAGCTATACATATGCAGAGTGAGGTGACTGTTGGTCGTCTTGCTGATAAGGCAGATGTGGTGATTCCAGTTGCAACAGGTATATATATATTGTTCTTCTTTAATCTATTTTTGGTTTTTGGTTAATCAAAGCTAATTATATATAAGTGATAGGGTTTCTAAATTTAACAGTATCTGGTGTTCATGCTCGTATTGAAAAGAAAGGAGGAAATCTGTTGATTACAGACTTAGATAGTACTAATGGGACATTCATTAACGAAAAGAAACTGATACCTGGAGTTGCTGCCTCTGTACCACCTGGAAGTTTTATCACTTTTGGTACTGAACTGAACTAATTATTGTAACTTCATGTAATTACATATATTAAGTACTTACTTAATTTCACTTTTACTTTTTTAAGATAACATAATACAGAGTGCTCTTTTCTGTTCCAGGCGATATTCACCTTGCAATGTTTCGTGTCAAAAAACTTGAGAATGTAGAAGCTGCAAGCAATCCAGAACCAGAAGAATCTAAACAGAAGGCAGAGACGAGTAGTAGCCCAGTTGAGAGCAATGAAACAAGTTAAACTTTTCTAATTAAAACATAATTGAAATATCATTTATTGTCAATAAAACTAAAAGTATTTTGATTGATTTGATTCTACTGTTCATTTCCGTCCAATTTCTATTTATTTATTTTAATTTTTTTTTTTTTTTTTTGCAATGAACAAAGTTACTTTTCTAATTAAAACATATTTGAAATACATTATTGTCCAATAAACCTTAAAAGTATTTTGATTGATTTGATTCTACTGTTCATCTTTCCGTCCAATTTTCCTATTTATTTATTTTTTTTTTTTTTTTTGATTAAAATTGAATCAAATGCTTGCCCATCCCTACGCTTAAAAGAAAGAGATCCAGATCTATAATATTCCTTTGAAATATCCATAAAAGGACACACTTAAGTCATGGTTATTAATTGTATAATCTTCTTCGTCTCTGAAAATCGAAACAAACAATATTGTTATTCCGGAGGGAAAATCTTGTTCCTGTATAACAAGAAAATGTTGGCTATGGGTGGAAGACGGGAGAGAAACTTTTCCTTTCGTTTTGTCACCTGCAACATGCGTTTGTATTTATGACCCAAACGACAGCAAAAATGGGTATCCAAGACGACTGGCCGTATCAGATGTGAATTATGCCGAAGAACATAAGCAATCCATATATATATATATATATATATATATACAAACCGAGCAGTTTCCATTGTATAGAAGCCAAGTGTAAGCCTTTAAAATTGTCAAGTATGAAAAGAATAATAATTATTTAGCACGGTTGCAAGAAGATAAAGTGTAATGACAATAATTATAAAAAGATAAATTGTTTTATAATTTTTTAAATAATGTATTTATCATGATAATAATCATGATAATATCTATTAGTTATATCGCATCAAGATAATACATTAAATTAGATTAAAATTTAATTAAAATACAAATAACTCAAGAAATAAGAAATACCTAATTTATACCAAAAGCTAGGTTGCATGGACAAATGACACGAGATACAAAACGCTCAGGATATATGATAATAAATAAACAATCATTTATAAAAAATAAAAAATAAAAAATACTTAATTTTTATTTTAATATAATTAGTTATTTTAATATAAAATATAATTAGTTTAAATTAAAATACATATCACCCAAATTATAAAATAAAAAATATTTAATTTTTTATTTTAATGATTACCTTGACGTATGGAGTAGTCTTATATACTAGAAAGTCGGCTGCAGAGACACGGCACACGAGATACGGAAATGTACGAGATATGATAATAAATAACAATCATTTATAAAAAATAATAAACATAAAATAAAAAAATACGTAATTTTTTATTTCAATATAATTAGTTAAATTCTCAAAATTATTATTACTGTTGAAAAATCTATATCTATCATTTATATAATATATAAAAGCAGAGTAATTTGTTTTATATGGAAGCCAAGTGTAAGTAGCACAGCTTGTTACTTGGCATTATTTTAGATTTTAAAATAATGGATGTTAGAATTCACACAATTTAGCACAATTATAGAAATTATAAAAAGATAAGTTGTTTTATATTTTCGAGAATCGCTCTATCAAGATAATATCTAAAAAAAGATTATCTCTAGCATTTAATTTAATATATTAATACAAATTTATTTTTTCTTACAAAAGAAATAATAAGTAATCCAGACACTTAAAAAGAGTGTGAATAAACAATATATTACTATTAAATACACCGTATATAAGCAATTTAAAAAATATAAATTGAAGCGTACAGGATACACTGATTTTTAAAAAAGTAGGATATCCACACGCTTAGAACACACTACACTAAATAAATAGTATATTAATATTTCAAATAAATAAACAATAATTTATAATAAATAATTTATAATAAATTATAAACATAAAATAAAAAATTTTAATTTCTTATTTCAATGATACAAAAAATATTTAAAAATACTTTATTTTTTATTGCTAATAAAAAAAAAAGGGATATGGAATGTATGGGATACAATAAGAGCTGAGTTGTACAGAAACGGGTCACGAGATACGAAACGTATAGAATACAGTAATTTTTAAAAAAGGTATGACATTTACTCATTTAAAATACACTATATTAAATAAGTAATATATTAATATTTCAAATAAATAAATAAATAATTATAATAAATATTATAATAAATATAAAATAAAAAACACTAAATTTCTTATTTCAATGATACAAAAGCAAATTAAAAAAAATAAATAAAGCGCTTCATTTTTATTAGTTATAAAAAAAAATCTTAATTGATTAGTTTGGTGTATGGAGTAGTCTCATATACCAGGAGCTAGATTGCACAAGCACATGATACGAGATACAAAAACGCACGAGATAGGATAAAATTTAAAAAATACAGGACATTTACAAGCTTAGGACACAGTACACTAAATAAGTAATATATTAATATTTCAAAATAAATAAATAAATAATCATTTATAATAAATTATAAAACACAAAATAAAAAAAACTTAATTTCTTATTTCAATAGTACAAAAACAAATTCAAAAAAAAAAAATTCATTTTTTATTAGTAAAAATTCATTTTTTATTAGTAATAAAAAATTCTTGATTGATTAGCTTGGTGTATATAGTAGTCTTATATACCAGGAGCTATGTTGCATGAAAATAGGATATGACAAATTTTAAAAAGGTATGACATCTACACATTTAGGACATAGTACACTAAATAAGTCATACAATAATATTTTAAATAAATAAAAAATCATTTGTAATAAATTATAAACATAAAATAAAAAATATTTATTTTCTTATTTCAATGACACAAAAGTAAATTAAAAAAAAACACTTTATTTTTATTAGTAATAAAAAAAACCTTAGTTGATTAGCTTGGTGTAAGGGGTAGTCTTATATATCAGAAGTTAGGTTGTATGGACATGGGACATGAGATAGGAAAACGTACGGATACGATAATTTTTTTAAAAAGGTAAGACATCCACACACTTTATGACATAGTTGATTAAATAAGTAATACATTAATAGTTCAAATAAATAAACAATCATTTACAATAAATCGTGAACATAAAATAAAAAAAATATTTAATTTCTTATTTCAATGACACAAAAGCAAATTAAAAAGCATTTTATTTTTATTGGTAATAAAAAATCTTGGTTGATTAGCTTGGTGTAAGAAGTAGTCTTATATACTAGAAGCAATCTCATATACCAGAAGTTAGGTTGCACAGACGCGAGACATGAGATACGGAAACGTATGAATACGATAATTTTTAAAAGTAGGACATCCATATGCTTAGGACACACTACATTAAATAAATAATTCATTAATATTTCAAATAAATAAATAATCATTTATAATAAACCATAAACATAAATTAAAAAAAATACTTTTTTTTCTTATTTTAATAGTTAATTTCTCATAATTATTATTACTATTGAAAAAATATATTAATAGCGTATATGCATTTTGTTTATATAGGTCATAACATGCATGACTTTTATTATTGTATACCTTATGAAAAATTTCGAATGATACTTGAAAAGATATATATTAACATCACAACTTTTTAGCATATCTCAATAAGATACAATTTATTATTTTATTATATAATTTTACTATTTTTGAATGATGTTAGAAAATACTATTTCATGATACATTTATTATATATTTATTAGTATAATTTTAACTACTTTTTGAAGGGTGTTAGAAATACTCATTTCTATTTTATATGGTGGACACCCTGCGGGTGCATTTGTACAATTGTGCGGATTATAACGAAGAAAAAATTCATAATTTTTCCAGACTAATTTAGTCAAAATTAGAGAAAATAAAAACTTAAACTTTTAATTAAAGAAGCAAAAACTATTTTCTATTTTGAAAATAAGAAAATGAAAATAAAGCAGAAAAATTGAGAAATTCCAAATAATTTTTGTCTTGAAAATTAGAAGGATTACACAAACAGAAACTTATAGGATAAATTTATAGGAGAAAAATTAAAATTTTACTTTTTCTTTATAAAAATAAATTTATAGAGAAAAATTAATTTTATTTTTCTTTTATATACAAAAAAAAGTAACAAAAGTTTTTCCGAAAAAAAATTCAGTCCCTTCTTATTTTTTTTGATTATTCATTAATAAAAAAATACAAAAATAAATTAAAAAACATTTCATCACGCTATACGGAAACATGTATGATACGATAATTTCATACAATAATTTTTAAAAAGAGTAGGAGATACACACGCTTGGGACACATTACACTAAATAAGTATAATACATTAATATTTCAAATAAATAAACAATCATTACAGTAAATCATAAATATAAAATAAAAAATACTCAATTTTTTATTTTAATATAATTAGTTAAATTTATTAAATATATTAGTTAATAAAAATTCTTTAAAATTATTATCAGGTGGGTGGCAAATACATTAATAATGTGTCATGGTATTTTTTTATTACAAATTGCGGTCATACAAAGGGGTTGTAAAACTGGGTGCACAATTAGAACAAGAGGACGAATAGCATTTGCCTAACACATGAAATAAAAAATGGATTAGGGTTATGAGGGATTAGAAGTTTCGTAATCATAAATGAAGTACAGGCCATTAAATAGAGAACAAAATATAAAACATATGTTGTATCGCGGAATGGAAAACGGAAACGTGGATTAGATGAAAAGATTAGACTCGTTATTATAAGAGTAAAGAGGATAATTTTAGTAGTTATTTGAATAAGTGATAAAATTAATTCACACCTAAAAAACCTCTTTTTAATTCATTATTGTTTGTAATTACTTTTCATATTATTTTAATATTATATAATCTTGAGGAATTTCGTTATTTAATTAGTTAAATTCTTAAAATTATTATCAGTATGGAAAAATACATTAATAATGTGTATGTATTTTTTTATGCAGGTCATACAAGGGGTGTCAAACTGGGTCACGACACACGAATACGATTTGCCTAACACATGAAATAAATGGATTAGGGTTGAGGTTAAATGAGTTCGTATCATAAATAAGTCACCCATTAATAACACAAATATAAACATGTTGTATCGCGGAATGACACGTGGATTAGATGAGTGACTCGTTTATTTAAGAGTAAAGAGGTAATTTTAGTGTTAGATATAAATACACCAACTAAAACCTATTTTAATTTTATTGTTGTATTACTTTTTTATTTTAATTATAAATCTTGAAGAATTTACGTATTTTACGTGTGAAAATTTATTTTTAAATATGATTGAAGTTAAATAGGTTAAAAGTTAATAATACTATAAACATGTTAAATGAGTCGTATATAAATCAACACATCTATTTAATATATGATATTAAACGGATTATACAAATTATATATGGGTCAATATGATCTACTTAAACTATTTATAATATTAAACAGATTAAATATATCGTATTTATATCAATAGTCTAATTTTCATATTATATTTATGTCAAAAGTATAAAAAATTATTTCATCTGTATTGCTTCCGTCATCGCTCGAGTTCTAACTCCGTTTAAGATAATAAAATACGAGAGTCTTTGGTTCGAAAAATAAAGCGGCGCGCCTTAGTTCGCCTTTTCCAGTTCCCGGCGGTTCCTCTTTCAAATCTTCAATCCCAATGGTTGGAAATGCACAGTAATCTTCAATGGAGCAACAAGTTTGGAGCTTGTGCGGGAAGTCTGTCGACAGAGATAAGCCTCTTTCTCTGCAAGCTCTAGCTTCCATGAGGTCTCTTATTGTTAATCCTCACACTTCCAATTCCACAATCTCTTCAATTCTTGAAACCCTAACTCACTCTCTCAAACTCACTGGTGATCCACTCACTTACCACCACACTCTCAAGCTACTCACCGACCTCGCATCACACCGTTCTCACCTTTCACCTCTTATGTTCCATTCGGTCTTCAACTCTCTCCTTTCCGCCAACTCAGTTCTCCTTGCTACTGAATCACTCGTCGCACTCTCTTCGATCTCAGAGAGCAATCAAAATTTACCAATCGAGCTTGATGATAGATTCTTTGTTTCGCTGTGCTTTGGTGCCTCAATTTCTGCACGGATGTGGCTTCTAAGAAATGCGAAGAGGTTTGGTGTAAGGCCATACGTCTTATTCACTGTGTTTTTGGGATTTACAAAGGACCCTTATCCCTATGTGAGGAAAGAAGCTTTGGATGGATTAGTTGGTTTGTGCAAATACGACGTTTTTGAGGATCAGACTGTTATTAAAGGATGCTATTGCCGTGGTGTTGAACTTCTAAAAGATGCAGAAGATTCTGTACGGTCTGCTGCAGTTCGTGTGGTAAGAATATGAACATGAACTATCCATATTTTATTTCTTACATTCAGTTGTTGTAGTTCTTATTTAATTGAGTAGATTTAGGAGGGATTTTGGGTGTTCTAATGGCAATATAATCCTTTTCCTTTCAAATTAGCGATCAATGCATAATGATTTCACCCCTTTTTGGTCAAATGTGAGACATGTGGTCCAAACTGCTATTTATCGGTTTTGTTCTCGTTGTGAATTCAGGTCAGTGAATGGGGTCAAATGCTTATTGCAGCTAATCGAGAGGAAGATAAAATAAAATGGTCAAATACAGTATTCCTACAGGTATTCTCTGAAACGTAATATATAAAAGACTGACACAGTGCACAAAGCATCCCACATTTGTGGGTACTGCGGTAGTACAGAGTCTCCCCAGCTTTTACATAGGTCACTAGTGAAGTAACTTCATGTTATATCAAGGCCACCCTCTGAAATGTAATCTGTGCATACACAAATCTTTTTTCCCTTACCTTTGAGTTGATGGTCTTTATTATGGCCTTTATGTATGTTTTAATTCTTCCGTAGCTAAATGTTTAAATTGGTTTTGAAAAGGATCTGCTATGCAGGTTCTTGTTTTATGCATTTGATTTCTTGATCAGTGGAAAATTGGTATCCATTGCTAATCACCTCTATATGAATACCCATAATGACTTTCAGATATTTCCAAAAGATGCAAGTATGTCATCTCATCTTCTTGGTCGTCTTTACCTTCATGGAATTATAATTCTGCTTACTTTTTAACATGGAGACAGGAAGTTGTACAAACTTAAACTCAGAGTATCTAATACAATGTTTGAATGTGACACTCAGACATCTGTGGGCCAAATATTTTTGTGACCTGATTTCTTTATTTATGATTGTATCATAAAACTATTCAAAAGTTTTGCAATTCCAAGCAATTATTCCAATCAAGTTCTGATCTTGTCTGAAATTAAGCAATTCTCTTTTATTACTCTGAAAGTTTGTGCAACTAAAATGCACACGATGACGTTTTTCTGCAGGTTTCAGTCTGTTTTAATCTTTTAACATTAACAACTTTCCAACCTTAAATGTCTTTTTGTTTGTACTTGCAGCTTGGTTCTATGGTAAGAGATATGAATGTTGGAGTCAGAATTGAAGCATTTATTGCCATTGGAAGGATACAAATGGTATCTGAGGACATTTTATTACAAACCTTATCTAAGAAGGTCCTACCAGTAATGAAAGAAAAGAAATCTCACAGTCTATGCACTGCAGACAGTTTAGAAATTTTAGCAGCAACTGCTGCTGGAGCGTTTGTTCATGGGCTCGAGGATGAATTCTTTGAGGTGCATTGGCTGGATTGTAATGTTGTTTTACCAGTTCTTATAATACATATAATACATATTTGAGACAACACTGCCTTTGGATTCTTTTTTGCTGTCCAAATTGATAACAAATAACAGTTACCTTTGCTACAATGTTTTTTTTTTTTTGGTTTATATTGTTCAGTGATAGTTGTTCGAATACCTTACCTGTCTCTCACTTGTACTTGCTCTACATGTATGTATTATACAGGATTTTGTTGCTTTGTAGAAATACCAGAATGGAGTTTGTTGCTTCTTATTAGTACTTAACACCAAATATGCCACTTTTAATTTTTATCATGCTTATTCCCATCAGTGCAAATGCATTTTCTAATGGCTGGTCATTCTGATAATGACAATGTTGTGGTTGCCTGAAGGTGAGAAAATCTGCCTGTTACTCATTGCGGAATCTCATCATACTTTCTGCTGAGTTTTCTGGTCGGGCCTTAAACCTGTTGATGGACATGCTGAATGATAATTCAATGGTTGTCAGGTTAGAAGCTTTGGAAACAGTGCATCATATGGCAACCTCTGGTTGTCTAACTGTGCAAGAGATGCACATGCATATGGTGAGTTTGTTCTTTCTCTTCAATCCTCTAATAGTTTTGAATTTCATAGAGGAATTAGAATCCATGACGTCTTCAATGTACTTAGTGCAGTAATCCTTTTGGGGAGGGTGCAATGTTTCTATTATGAAGTGAATGGAGCATATATTTAGATAGTTCCAGATCATAAAAGAATCAATCATTGTACTCTCATCATAATGGATCAAGCACATTGAACACATACATTCGTTAGAAGTTACATTATGACATCATGATAGAAGTTTAATCCCAGGTAGAGTTGGATGTAGTTATGGATTCATGTTGCCGAACCTAACTGTTTTGGATTGAGGTGTGTTTGTGTTGATGCTATACTGCAGTTCTATTATAATGATAAGTAGTTTGACTGTTAGAAATACAAAGTTTGTATTACAAACCAATTATATTTTCTTATGAATCTACAACATTCTTTTTATATGTACCATTCTAATCTTTGAAAATGATGTCTTTCTCTTTACTGTCACATGCATAATCACCTAATCATGCAAGCATTACTTTATTTTGCAGTTTCTTGGCACCTTAGTTGACAGTGACGATTTAATAAGGTCTGCTGCGAGAAAAATTTTTAGATTGGTGAAGCTGTCGTCTTTGGAGTTATTTAGACTATCTGTTGAGGGCATTCTTGAGAGTTTGCAGAAATACCCTCAGGTCTGGAACTCACTGCCTTACTTCTCTGCATAACAATTTGTATGATAATTTCTAATTCTCCCACTCAGCATACTGGGGAGAATTTTTTTTTTTTTTTTTTCTAAAAACATAAAAAATGTTCTGGGATATTCCTTCAAAGAAAAGGATCATCTGATGCATGATGTACTTTTTCTCTTATTTTCTTTAACTTGTTAAATTCTTTGTTTCTAGGAAGAAGCTGATATCTTCTCTGTTTTGTTTTATATGGGTCGAAGCCATGGGAACTTTACGGCCTGCTTTATTAAGGAGGTTTCTCAAGAGGTTAGCCTGGTTATATATGTGCTATACAATCTTGGTAACTATGCATACTATTCTGTTTGCCACGTCATTAATATGGTCTTTTGAATTTTCTATATAAACATTGATGGTGGTCCAAATTTTGTTCCTATTCAGAAAATTCATCTTTCAGAATTGGACATGAGACATTTAATTAAATGCTTCACTGGATAACTATTTGATGATTATGTTCAAAGTCCAAACAGTAATAAGAACTTCGAAAATTCATGTCATACATGCATCTTATGTTATATACAACATAGAAAGTGGAAAGCCTTAATTTAATTCCTAAATTCTGGTTTTCTTGTTAACATCATCTTTTATAAATGGAAATTTTGTAAAACGTGGCAGTAGGTAATGGTTGTAGATAAGTTTTTAAGATGTTGTCATAATGCTGCCTACTTCTGTGCATCTAGATTTTTGTGTAATAAAGAAGCTATACAAAATGATATATTCATAGAACTGATATACAAAATAATTCATAATCAGCAAATTCCTAGCATGTTTTCATACCTGCATGAAAAGTGTTCTATCATGTGTCTTTGATATGCTAATTTCAAACTAGAGAAATGTCTTAGCATATATAACCAGAGTCTTACTACCTTCAGCAGCAGGAATTTTTCTCCTGATTTCCTTTCTGCTTCTTTTTTTAAATAGCAGAAGATTTATTTTTGTTCCAATCAAAAAGCTAAAATTTTCTAAGCAACAGATTTTAACCCACCCGCTGCCCCCCCCCCCCCCCCCCTTACTACCTTCAGCAGCAGGAATTTTATTTCTCGCTGGGAATCTTTCTTTTCTGCCTATTTATTTTTATAAGGATAGGCAGAAGATTTATTTGTTGTTTACCAAATCAAAAATGCTAAAATTTTCTAAGCAACCAGCATTTTTAAACCCCCGCTGACCCACTACAAGACCCATAGGCGGCCCACCCCACCCCCCCCCGACTTAAAAGGACAAAAAAAGAAAAAGTTTGTTTATTATATGCTTATATTTCCTTGCTGGGATTTTGCACAAATGTTGGATATCCATTGCTCCAATCTTGGTGGGTGAATATTCATTCAGATAGAGCCAAGGCATTCTAATGACATTTGGGCCCCTAAGATCAGCTCGCAAAGAGTGGCTTGCAATATTTCTTGTACTTGTAGGATTCTTTCGGCTCCACACTCAATGTAGAATAGAATGGCAAGTATCCACCTAGATTTTTCTCCCCCCCCCCCCCCCCCCCCCCCCCCACCAAAAAAAAACAAAAAAAAAAAGGTTTATTATATGCTTCATTTCTTGCTGGGTTTTGCACAAGTTGATATCCATTGCTCCATCTTTTGATATTCATTCAGATAGAGCCAGATTCTAATGGACATTTGGGCCTAGATAGTGCAAGAGTGGCTGCATTTCTTGTACTTGCCATCTCGGCTCCACACTCATGTGATCAGAATGGCCAAAGTATTCCACCTAGATTTTTCTCGTATGCAGTTACATTGCTAGGGCGGATTTCTTCTGCTCTGAGAGATGTTGTGGACCAGAATACGCTTTTGGAATATTTATCTCAATGCAGTAGATCCTCCATTTCTTCTGGCATGGAAATTGAAGAGGAGGAATCACTGCTGCCTTTAGTTAATGCTGATGTTACATCACATACTTGCATGGATGGTAGTAATCCTGTTGCAATGCCCGTATGTAGTGGAAATTCTGAATTTCAGCCTGTGTTATCCTGTGAAAATGGGGATGCAGTGACTTTACTTGGAGAATTCCAGCAGGAAGAGAATGATCAAGTCAGGAATTCTGTGAATCTTATCCTTGCCAAGGTCAAAGATATATGGCTGTTGGTACAATCAAGATCCATCAGTGAAGCCCTAAATACCATGAGGTTGTAATCTGGTTAGTTTTTTCTTTTTCTTTCCTATGGCTTGCTTATCTTCTGTATGGATATCCTGCATATTCTTTTTTCATGCAGGGCTTGTAAGAAAGAGTTGGCAATGTTTACTCCTGTGTTGCCTGAACCTTCTGCTTCATTGGCATTTACTTTGCAATACCTCAAGGTAATTAAACTGCTTGCTAAGATAACAGGGCACATTATGCGGAAGGTCCAGTCTTATGAAATTGGAGAAATAGAGATTCTCTTTGGTAAATTAGAAAGGAGGCTTAGGGAATTGAGGTGTAGGTTTATAGGGCTTTCTAAAGAAGAAGAGTCGCTTATCTTTGAGCTTATAGTTGTGGCATGCATACTGAGGTTGTGCAAACTTGAAGTTTGTTGCTACCTTGATACTTTGAAAAAGCTGTCTACTACAATTTCACTTTTAGAATCTCTTCACGAGGAAGGATCTATCGAATTGTCCAATTTTGTGATGGAAGTTAGTAAAACTTTGCCAGAGATAGGCACTTTAAATGGAGGAGTTTCCTTTTGTCCCCTTAGGTTTGCGAATTTGATTAATCACTATTCTGTTAAGCAGTTCAATTTATATGGAGTAAGGCATTTATCCGGAGCATTGGATGTTCCTGATAATGATTCTGAAAACCCTCTTCCTTTTGTCTTGGGCTTACCTGTAGCCATACCTTTAGAGATTACTTTACACAATGTTTCAAGTGATGCTAGGTTGTGGCTTCGGATGGCAATGAATGAAGAGCTGGTTCAGTTTGTCTTTTTAGATTTGAACATTCTTGGAGGCTGTGATGAGGTGAAGAAACTTACATTTACTGCACCTTTTTACAGAACTCCAAGAGCAGGTTCCTTCACATTAAGAATTTGTGTTGGAATGGAATGCTTGTTTGAGGATGTTCATTCAGTCAAAAGCCTTGGAGGTCCGAAACATGCATTAGTATATATTTGCCCTGAAAAAGAAGTTTATCTGTGCTCAGTTTAGGACTAACTGGCTTTGTGACGATGATTACACCAATTTTTCAAAAGCCACACATTGATTACTAAACCCAAGCCATCTGCTGGCTAGAAATTCATGCGTCAGAATGACTCGTGTATGGAACTTTGATGTTCCTTCTGGTGGTCATGGAACTAGCTTCATTCCAGAAGGGTCCAGATCAGCTTTCATGGTAATTTAAATGTGTATCATTTGTCAGGTTAAACAGAATGAATTTCTTCCTCTTTGATATCGGTTCTGACAAGAATTCTTTGATGACAGGAACTTGCTTATTTCCCATGATGTTCATTCAAAAAATGTTTCCAATTACCCGAATGGAACTTCCAAAACTATTCTTGGAAATTTGTTGAAGTTGATGCTTCGAAGAATGTGAATTGTATAATTATAACAGTCGCTCTATGAAGGTACGTTCCCGCTTCATGATATGGTGTCGACTATACTGCCTTTGTGTTTGCTACGTTGGCTTCTTTTGGCTTCTTTGTGTTTCCATAGAGAAGGCAATTATAAGTTCTCCATTAGGTTACGTTTACAAGTATATCATTTATTTACCAAATATCATTCTTCTCCCCTGACTTATTGCATGTATCATTCAATAAAGAGATATAACAATATAAATTTTCCTATTATCAAATTAAATATCATTTTTATAAAGAAGTAGAATTTTAAACAGGTATGCCTGCTTCTGCCTTGCTTTTAAATTTCTGCATCACTTCTACCTTGGTCGTAATGGAAAGGGATGTTAGTTGCAAACCCATCATGCCTCTAACCATTGCCATGCTTACAGACTCGCACAACGCGAGCGAGGACATTCTATTCATCTTCTTCAGTGGTGTTTTAGATCTCCAGCCCCAAGTTTGACCCTTTTTCTTTTCAATGTTTATCCTGCCTTTGTTATACAAATCCCTTTTGGTTTTGTAGGTAACTAATAAATATATGTGTGTTCGTATCATTGCTTGAATCAATCTGGAGTCAGTTTTTATATTATTGGCATTGCTGCCACAAACATGTAATTGCCAAATCAGCTAAAAAACCAGTAACAAACATGGGAAAATTACAGAACAACCTACAAAGTTTAACCACAATCACAATCAACTATTTTACAATTGCATTTGGAGCTTTAACAATTAACCCCATAATCAATTCATATCATCAAAATTGAAATAACTGACTGCAGGAAGAACTTATCCTCCCGAGTGGCAGTAGTTGATGCAAATCTTTCCAAACTAAGACTTGCGAAATCGTTTAATTGTCTGTGGTAAATGTTTTGTCATCCAAGATCTTACGCGGCTCTGTGATAGGCAAAATAGAAGCAAGGAATTGAGGCAAAGGAGAAAAAAGTAGTACCAAAACCAAATAGGCCATCTAATTCGTAATTTGCCAAAAAAAAAAAAAAAAAAAAAAAATTTTATTGTCTGTGGTATGTTTTTGGTCATCCAAGATCTTAGCGGCTCTGTGATAGGCAAAATAGAGCAGGATTTGGAGGCAAGGAGAAAAAAGTAGTACCAAAAACCAAAATTAGGCATCTATTCGTAATTTGCAAAAAAAAACAAAAAAAAAAAAGAAATTTTGATTGGATCGACTCAATTAAAATTTCAAAAGATCAAAACAGAATATAGGAATGTGATAGCTTTAGCATCATTAATTCTTATTTGAAGAAATATTATTATGGTACTACATTTGAATTACTGTTAATTGAGACTGTATTAGGATAAAAAAAAAAAAAAAAAAAAAAAAATTTATGATGGATCGACTCAAATTAAAATTTCAAAGATCAAAACAGAATTATAAAATGTAATAGCTTTACATCCATTATTCTTATTTGAGAAATATTTTTGGTACTCACCATGAATTACTTTAATTGAGATATTAAATGGACAGGACTGTGATATAGCCTGTTTTTAACTGATTAGTCATCATTTAGAAGCAAAGACAACTACCCCTACAGATGCAAGAGGCACAGAGAACAAAAGTATTCCTCCACATATTGGCATGCAGACATCTGTGTTCACATCATTCGACGATTGTAAGATCATTAGCTCCCAAGCCATCCTAACAAACAGCAACAAGTTGACAGCAAAAACTGGTGATTAGCATGGAGTTTGCCATTGAAACGAGCATTGCTATATCCGTGGCCATGCCAAACATACAGGCTTGGACTACAACCCTCTGTTCTCCATGCCCATCCAAAATCAACTACTGCCTCTATGACTACAAAACAACAGCTGACAAGAAGCATCTTTTCCTAACAGCTGTCGTCATATTTTCTTGCCATCCCTGACCCTCCTTGAAATGTTCAACCTGATACACAGGGAACGAAGATCAGCACAGAATTATGAAGCTGCAAGATAACTACATAAAGAATGTTTGGTGGAAATATCACAAATACCGTGTCTAGAATGTTTTCATCAGATCTCAACCCTCCCATCACATATATAGTTTCACCAACAACTGCAGCAGCAGAATATCCTCTAGACTTGTTCATTGGCTCTCCTTCAACCCACAAGTCAAGACGTGGATCAAATACTTCAGTGCTTTGAACCATTGTGTTTCCATCAAAACCACCAAGGGCATACCTATGTAAAAAATGTTTATATCAAATGCATGAAAATATTGACGCCCGGAAGATGAGAAATCACAATCACAGCCTTCAGTGGCATAATTTCATACTTTCTAGAGAATTAGTTATTTCTAAAAATGCTGGGTGCCTCAGTTTGTTAATCTGAAATTTGAGGTTTATGTATCTCTCAAATCATTGGTATATTAATTGGATCTCATCTGCAGTGTACAAGGACTGCATTCACCTCAGACTATATTTAACATTTTTGTGTTCTAAGAAATAGGAACATAATTGAGTAAAATGAATTTCAGAAGAAGGATGAGAAACAGTGACTTTCTGAGGCAGATCATAACCTTGGAAACCTGATGTTATGTACTAACCTGTTATCTAATAAGCAAAACTATTGCCTTCTCCTACAACCAGGTGAACAGTCATAATAAAGTTCCACAAAAGCTGAAATATATATATAAAAATTAAAAAAAAAAAATGAAGAAGAATTGAAGAACTTACAGTTTTTCATTCAAAACAACCAAAGAGTGGCAGCCCCTCTTTGTGTTCATGCTTGCAATTCTGGTCCAACAATGTTCTCTAGGGTCAAATCTTTCAGCAGACCTGAGAATAAAAATGTTTAAATCAGACACCGAAAAGGATTTTCAAGTTCATACCATCAGGTGCATTTCTATACGAGAGCATATTGCCAATATCTACACCATTAAAGACATGGTCTGCTTCACTTTAAAATATTTTCTTGTAATAAGCCTCTCCAAACATTACCACCTACACTCTCAGCAGCTTAAAAAACCAGCAACAGACCATGATAATATAAGGTTGTAAAACCTACAGGCATGATATTAAATAGTCTTTCACACAACATAGCATAACTGATCAGAAAATATTATTCAAGGCAAGGTAAAGAAATCAATACTTAATTTTCTCAAGATTAGTGGGTTCAAAGACTAAAATATTGCATATAATGCAGGAGAGCAAATTGCAATTAAGCATATACATATCTCAATTAATAATTGGAGTAATGCCAGCAAGCATATGAACACAAGAGGATCTAGCAAGGAAAATAAAAAGAGGATGGCATCTTACTTCAAATAATCATTCCCATCAAATCCTCCTGTAGCATAAAGTGCACTATTGAATTCCACAGCAGCAAGAGCAAATCGCTGGAGTTAAAAAAAAAAAAAAAAAACTGAAAAACTGTTATCGCTTTAACAATGCAAAGATGTCATTATGACATTTCATCAATTGAGTCCATTGAGAAATTCTACAAGAAACCATACAAAGGAAGAACGAAAAATAGGGAAGTGTGTTGGTGAACTTCAACAAGAGGGCATAGGGACCACAAATCGCATAGAAATCAACTTGCAAATCACAATAGATTGAAGCAATAGAGATCTCTGGAAACAATCAGAAAGATGATGTTTAAGAAAGAGATTTTTCACTAAATTAGAAAGTGTTCAATTTTAATAAATGCAAATTCTAAATGTGACGTAGAGCAATTAAACTTACTATACCACTTGATAAAGAAATTATTTTATTCCTTCCAACTCTAAAGAACTGAACCATTATTTTCTATTTTATTACTACTAGGATTACATAACTTAATTCAGAAGTTACAAAGTTTCTTTCCCCCTTATAAGCTTAAATCATTACATAAAATATGAAGCATACATTATTTCTACCTAATCTCAATTAGGTGTTTGTGATTAAAAAAAAAAAAAAAAAACTGTTAATCAGCTTTAACATGCAAGATTCATTATGACATTACACATTGAGTCCATTGAGAAATTCCTCAACAAAAAAACCATACAAAGGAAGAACCAAAAATAGGAAGGTGTGTGTAACTTCAAACCAGGCATACCACATCCATGAAATCAATTGCAAATCAATAGCCTGAGCAATGGAATTGGAACCCAGAAAGATGATGTTCTAGAAAGAGATTTTTCACCTAAAAAAAGTGTCATTTTATAAATGCCAAATTCTAAATGTGACGAGAGCATTAAAACTTAATAACCACTTGATAAGAAATATTTTATTCCTTCAACTCTAAGAACTGAACCATTACTTTTCTATTTTATTACTACTAGGATTACATAACTTAATTCAGAAGTTAACCAATTCTTCCCCCTTTTAAGTTAAATCATTACATAAAAATATGAAGCATACATTATTTCTACCTAATTCAATTAGGTGTGTGAACAACGATGAACCATCTGAGATAACTACCTACACAATATTACAAATATCCATGGCAGAAGAAAATCAACATCGCTGAAAGTTCAACTTTAGGACCAATATCTTAAATTTTTGAAAGATAAGCTAACATAGTATCTCCATATGATAACAAAAATGCCAGTGGTGACAACACCTCTTTTTTGTGGATCACATATCAAAGCAATTCTCTTCTCTTTTGAGCTTTATAGTAATGTTGCATTATCTTATACTTATGTCAGATTTTGAAGCATTCAGGTAGCAACAACATTTTTTCAGTATCGTATAGAAAACATTAAGAATTTCGCAAATTTTAGTATAAGCTTGGTGTTTCGTGTTCTAAAGTCCAAGTTCACAACTAAAGCCTAAAGATCCAAGAATGACAAAAAGGTAATAATAAAGCTAATTTCTGAAAAATATATGCATCATGTTTTCTCCTGATATGTGAATTTAAAATGCTAAAGACATGTGCTGCCACATCATAAGTGAACCAAAAGAACCACATGACAAGCAATAGGTTTAACTTTTTTCACTTATCATTCTCTAGGTTGGGTGTATTGGAGGATTCTATTGACTTGGGATTATTGTTGGATTTTGATAAATTTTTCCTGGATTTCTAATAAAATAAATTTATTTTGTTGATCCAAAAAAAAAAAGGTTTACCTTTTGTAGCATCGATCTTGTTCGAATCCAACGTCCAACATCAAAATCAAGCATTTCAACACTTGAAAAGGATTCCAACCCATTCCCACCACCAATTGCAAATATTTTGTCCTTTAAAGTGGCACCACCTAAACTCCCCTTTTTCTCCGTCAGGTTTGGGCGCAAGGTCCACTGATCATTAGCTGGATTGTATGATTCAACTTTCATGCAAAACAAGAGAATTGTTAGGCATGACCAGGCTTTAAGCATTTATAAGCAACCACTAAAAGATTTGCTAAGAGCTAATACCTGAGTCATACCACAAATTGCCACTACCCCCGCCAAAAACATAAACCTCATCATTCAATTTCGCAGTGGAAGCATATGAACGAACAGTGCTCATTGGCTTCAAAGACTGTAAAACATCATTTTCAGGAAAATACAAATCTAAAGATGACAACCAAGATTCACCATCGTATCCCCCCACCAGATAAATAGACTTAGAAGTGTCCAGATCCAGATCATCAAAAGAATTACTTGCTGTATTAGTAGGGTCCATATCCAGATCATCAAAAGAACTACCTCCTGAATTATTAATGTCTCTCATGGAAGGATTGGACAGAGACTCTAACATCATACAGCGATCTTTCAACTTTTGAATTTGTTCTTCTGCAACAGCCTGAAATGCCACATGCACCAAATAGAAATAAATAAAAATGAAGGAGATGATAGGTAATAGACAAATAAAGATATGCACCATTTCCATAAATAGTATATACTAAACAGTAACTATTTTCAAAGGATGAGTAATTGAATTTTTCAAAATTCAAAAATAGAACAACAAATTAGACCTGGAGATGAGTAGGGAATGAGACAGACATAATAACCAACATTGCCAGGGAATTAGTGTAGGTGATACTGGCCCTTTTTCTTTTAATCTTTTAAAATAGATCCCTTTCTCCTTTTTTATAAAGAGTGATCCAATGCACAAAGCATCCCACATTCGAGGGCGCTACGAGTGTTAATGTATG
Organism: Jatropha curcas; assembly: GCF_014843425.1. The sequence continues at coordinate 191,314 of NW_023590607.1, read as the reverse complement.
CAGCCGATGGCCTCCCATCACTGTCAAAGACTCAAAGCCAGTTTCCTGAAACCTCTCTTTTCCCTTCCCCCTACTTTGAAAAGAGGCTGTTTCCATAGCTCAAGCCCATGATCTCCGAGTTAAAATTGGATTAACTTTATTGTTACACCAAACCACCCTCCATTCTCCCGTTCTATAATAATAATGAAAAAAAAAATTACCTTTCATTTCCCTCCCTCACTCCCAACATCTTTTTAATAGAAAACATTCACAAGTAGTATATTTTCAGTATATGTGTGTGTGTGTGCACGCGCGTATACACACACCATTTCGGATTTAACTTAATTTCTCAAGTGAAATTCATCATCATTAAAAGGCCATTAAACACAAAGAAAACCACAAACAAATGAAAATTAATAGAAAAAATTTCATAAATCCCTATGCCAAACTTAAACTAGCAATTTGAAAAGTTCAATTTCTTAAATGAATTCAATGATTCGATTTCCCTCATATGATAATTAACGATGTTGTGGATGCGGTCAATTCCATGGAATCACAGATGGTTAAATGGTTAGCAATATAAACTGCAGAGCATAGTAGTAAAAGAATTGGCAGAATACAAACTATACCAGTTTCTGCTCCAAATGACACATCTTCAACATTTGTTCTCTTTTAAAAGCCTTAAGCTCCTCCATCCCTTGCACCAACTACAGAATAGAGGGAAAACAGATGAGAATGAACACATATGAAAACAGATATAGCAGCAATATCTAAATAGGAAATAGAAGATATACGATCAGCATGCATCCTCTACCTGAGCTATAATGTACTGACAATTAGATGAGGTACAAGGGGTTTCATCATTCTTCATTCCCAAATGCATCTGTTCCTCAACAGGACCTTTCTCCTCCAAGCACATATCATTTACAGTGGCAGAATTGTCCACACAATCCCTCAAAGGCAAATTTTTAGATTCATTATTATGAGCCAATTCTTGCAGTTCTTTGAGTAAAAGATCTTCATGATCTTGCTCCACCATCTTAATGTCCAACTGGTTTTGTAGAGGCCTATCCTTGCCAGCTAAAGAAGAAGCATCCATGGAATTGGTTTTGCTACTTGATTGATTTTGGAACAATGAATTGACTGCTGTGAACCCCTCATCTCTTCTTTTAGGCACAGGAAGAGGTTTGTGAACACTTATCCAGTTTGTTGTATTCTCAGGTATAGAAGAACCAGGAGTAACTGCTAGCGATGCTAGTAACGATGTCAGCTTGCTGGTTTGTGCATGGTCGAGCTCAAACCAGAAATGATTACGAATATAATAGTTTTCTGCAATTATTGGTTTAAACTGTTCTTCACGCAATGGGTGGCATTGTAGACAGATATGAATTTGAACCTTATAAAAAGCAGAAGAATATCAATAGAAAAGCCTTCTCTTGATCATAGTTCATCATGTATCAAATACAATCATATCATTGAAGAACTAGACCTCTTAGGCAAGACTTCATATAATACCTGTGCAGGATATTGGGTTCTTCGAGAGCCATTGTCTGTCCATGCATATGGGTTAATATTCATTTGGCCAGAGCTAGCAGCTTCAAAGATTCCATGTAGTTTCCTATCGCTATAGTTAAAAAGGAACAGTGGCAAGCTTGGCTCAATATTTTTCACATATGACCAGTGTTCAGCTGGCAAGCCTAATCAAGTTGAAGTATTTTATGAGGTCACGGAGATATGACTCTGTATAAATCGCATACCATCTGCTAAAATTCATTCTTTGATTTCAAAAAAACAAAAAAAAAAAACATTATCAATCATGTAAAAACAAATACAGAAAAGCCAGCTATCGGAGTTGAACTGATGAGATTACGAGCAAATATATAAATAAACTCCCGAAAGATAAATGACTATAGGAGGTCATTTTTTTGAGATCCATCCAGTGCTCAGCAAATTAAAGTCTCGCAAAACTAAGAAATATGTTTTCCAAGCTCATGGCACTCACTGCCATTTCAGTTTTCATATTTACAGACAAGGAGCCCAAATTTAGTAGTAGTTATGCAACATTTGCGATTTTATACTTTTGCATGGAGAAACAAGGAAAAGAAATTTTGAATCTCACAAAGAGTATGAATCCATGGGAACAGAGTGTTCCCTTAGTAGGCAAAGCTAAAAGAAAGAAACTAACTACCTAAGCATGGAATTGAAAGACAAACGACTGACCAAAGAGTTGTGCAGAGAGGCATTCACCCATGGTGCTATTCTTGCAGCCAAATATGACACCTGCAAGCTGGCTTTTTTTCAAATTTCTAGCATGTGATGTGCTGTTTGCATAATTTGGAGGCATAGTTCCTCTTCCACTGATAATGAGAGAGTTTGCTTTCCTTCCAGCCCCAATCCTACGATCACGTTATAATGATACTGCATAGGAAATAGTCTTGTCCTTCAAGTACAAGTATAGAACTCAAATGCGCGACAAATGAAGGCCAACATTGACGTAAAAAACATACCCTACAATTTTAAGATAACTGATTCAACTATTGAGACGAGCCAACGTAGTACCAAAAAAGAATTATGGGTACAAATGGAAAACTACAAAAAGCATTTTGAGTTAATTAGCCCCAAATAACAAGCATAAAGGCTAAAGGGCTAATATTTGTGAATGAAGCACAACATCAAACACATGATGCACAATCCGTTGGTCACACGTATACACACTCCAAAACAAAACAATTAAGTTCTCCATACGGATTCCTTTCTCAAAGCAAAAATTCAGCAATATAAAAATTCTTCTAACGTAACCAGGAAATCGAAAACCATAAAGAATCATAATATAAAGACACAGAAGGTTCTCATAAACAAAAAGGCGAGGCTTTAAAGTATTAACAGAGACTGATAAACAAAAAAGAAATGACGATGTTCATCCATAAATCTGCACATTTAATAGATTCAGAGGCCTAAAAATAAAAACATGAACAGAATATTGAATTGCTCAGTTAAAGAAAGGGAATAACAATATCACAGAACACACTTACCAACTCGGGTTATAGGGCCAATAAACGGAAAGAATATACGACAAACCGCACCATTTATCGAAAATACTAAATTTACTTAAACCCTAAAATGCGAAAATCTGTACAAATGAAAAATGAAAGATCAAGCTTAAAGATGATGCTCTCATTCGAATAAACAAGAAGTATCGCATGCGATTATAAATGGAAGAAGAGAAAAAGAGTTGCAGAACGACGGAAGGGGAAAAGAGAAGTCAGAACCGTAACTTGAAGCTTGAAGAAGTTAGTGGGTGAGCAGAAAGGGAGTGAGGGGTAAAGCTCTCGCCGTAATAAACTCAAGAAGCGCGAAACGGACAGAAGTACGTAAAGAGGAGACAAAAAATTTTAAAAATAGACTTATAGCTTTCGGCGTCTGACGTATTCACATAGCATGTGTCGCGTAGTAAAATAATAATAATTATTTGAGCAAAACAATATAATAATTAATAATGTTGAATTGAATTTGCATGGCATCGGCAATGCTAAATAAGCGAAAGAATGGAATAATAAATATAATGAAATTCATTTCAAAAAAAATATATATAATGAAATGGACGCAGAAAATTTTTATATATTTAATATACAATATGAAATAAAGAATGTAATGAAAATTAGTAAAAGACTGAAATATCTTTTATTTTATTAAATGGAGGAGAAAAATGGAATATATAAATAATAAAAGAAAAGGAGCATGTATAGAATTTAAAATATATTATATGGAATTATGGAATTGGGATTCAGAAACCATAGATACAAATCTTAGGGTGTGTTTACTTGTAGAAAACTACTCCAGTTTTCTAGAAAAGTTTTTCAATAAAATTGAAAAATAAAGTTTTGTGTTGAAATAAGTCAGTTTTCTATTTAGAAAATTAGAAAACAGTTTTTCAGTTTTTTAAAATTTAACTAAGATGTGGAAAACAGCTTTAAGTTGTTTTTTAGAGTTTTTCTTTATAACAAAAGACATGTTTTCAAAATGTTTTTCACTTTTTTAAAATGACATTTTCATAATTAAAATTATAATATTTAAAAATAATTTTTTCTATAAAATATTTTCCGTTTTATAAAGAAAAGGGTTTTTCAATAAATTGAGAAAAATAAGTTTTGTGTTGAAATATTAGTCAGTTTTTCATTTATATTTAGAAATTGAAAACAGTTTTTTCAGTTTTTTAAAATTTAAACTAAAAGATTGTGGAACAGACTTTAAAAGTTTGTTTTTTAGAGTTTTTCCTTTATACAAAAGATGTTTTCAATGTTTTCTAACTTTTTTAAAATGAACTTTTCAATAATTAAATTAGTAAGTATTTTAAAATATTTTTTCTATAAAATATTTTCATTTGAAAGAAAAAAAATATTTAAGTAAATTAAATTTTATATTATGCTTAATAATATTGATTTTTTATTACAATCATAATTATCTTAGTGGTATTATTTAAATTTTTACGAAAATAATAAATATAATGATATTAATTATTATAAATAATATAGTTTAAAAATTCAAAAAATTTAAGTACAAAAATGGTGTCTAAAATATTATTTTGTAATTTATTTTATTTCTTTTTAATTATGAAACGCTTTATGTAAATAAGTCTTATATTTCAATTAAATTAAAATATAACTTTTATATTATTATCAAGTAAATAGATTTTTATTTCTTTTAATTATGAAAGTTATGAATAGTATTTATAAAATTAAATTAAAATATAAATTTTTATTATTATCAAGTAAATGCATTTTTCATTTTTTATTTTTAATTTTTATTTTTTAAGAAAACTCTTTTATTAAAAAAGAGAAAATAGAAAATAGAAAACCGTTAACTGATTTCTGTAATTTCTCAACTTATCTCTCTTGAGCGCAAGTACTCCGTAACCTCATCATGTGACTAATGAAGATCCATTTTGTGAAGATGCACATGCATGTTTTTTTCATTAAAATATAATCAAATTCATTATCTAATCACTCTCTATTTTAGAAAATCAATTATACGATCTTCAAATTTAATGCATGTCCACCTTAATCCAAAAAGAATATCTTTTATTTATGCGAAAAAAATGGATTTAAAAAAGAAAAGGAAAAATAAATCAAAAAGATATTCTTAATGAATAATTGAATTCGAGTTTAGAAAATAGTTTATTCCTATTGTGTAATTCGCAGTATTATTTCAGTTCATTAGGCCTTCTAACGAATAAAAAAATTAAATTTTTTACTTTTTGATATTTCATTCAACAATTTTAGAACACAAATCAATATTCAAAATTAAAATTTACAAATTTTTAAGTTTAAAATATTTGATAATATTTAAAATTTAAAATTTTTAATTAAATGAAATGTTAGTATTTAATTTTTTATTTTATTCAACAAATTTAAAACACAAATCAATATTTTAAATTAAAACTTTCAATGGACAACAACTTATGCATGTATAATTTAAAAGTTGCAATTAAATTAAAGTGACTTTGAATAAATGAAATATATCAGTAAATTTTCGAATAATTTATAATTTAAAAACTTAATTCTAGTAACATTCATTTATTCTAGGCTTAAAAATTAAAATTTTAAACTTAATTTCTAATTTTGCATAAATACTGCCTACTTGAGTCTAGGACAAGATAAAAAATTTAAAAAAAAAAAAAAAAAAAAAAAATTTAAAAAAAAAAAAAAAAAAAAAGAAGTAGAATAGAAAGAAACATACTAAAAAAAAAAAAAAAAAAAGAAGTAGAATAGAAAGAACATACTAGAAAAACAATTGTTTACAAGTTCATGGAGGCCAAAATTTTGAAAGGCGGACTAGAAAGACGGATCCCATAAAGGAGCGTTAGCTTGATGGGTTTTGGGATTTAACCGTATCCAAGTCCAATCTAACTTTGGGTTGGAACGAAACAAGGACAAAGACGTGGCCCAAAAATCCATTTTGGGCTTCAGCAATGATGATACACACCCATCAAAATCATTAACTTTTTACATATTGAATCAATAATCTTTTTAAAAATAATTAGTAAATCTTATGTACTGAATTAATAATCTATCTAAAATTAGTTTAGGTATTTTAGTTAATATTTTTATAATTAAGTCCTTTTCATGTAATTATGTAAGTTATTTTACTCTTTTTTTTTGTATATCTTTTAAATTTTGAATGTTTGATAACAAAATTAAGACTTTTCAAGACTTATAGTTTTAGAGATTGAAATATTAAGAGAGATATAAGATTAGGTGAGAGAAACAAAACAGAGAAAATCATGAATATGATTTAGCGATATGGTAATTAAAAAAAAGAAATTAAAAATAAAATTATATTTATCGAAATATATATTATTTTGTGAGAAAAGTGGTGAACAGTGCAATCCATCATCCTCTTATGATTTTATAACAAAGTCACAAACATTTAAATTTTTTTTCAAAATTAATTAACATGAAACCTTATAAAAGTTCAACTTGGAATCTTTGATAACAAAATTGACCCCATGTTCGCCACCATGCCTACCATTTGGGACCCTTGCATCCACTGAAAAAAGGGTTAAAGGTGGTGGTTACTCCACGAAGATATCTGCAAATGTCCTGTGCCTGCGGCTGTGGCTATTGGGAACTTGGAGAAAATATCAAACACCCATTACCAATTACCAAAAGCTTCTCCTCATATCAATCAATCAATCAATCAATCGATCAATCAAAACTGAATCTAACTGTTTAAGAGAGTTAGGTTCATTTTCATTTACCAGAGAGGGTAAAAATCCATAAAACTTGACCATTCATAGACTGCTACTTATTTGACATTTCCATGTCCATCCCTGCTGATTAGGGTTATGATGCCAAAACCCTTAACTTGTGCTATGAAAAGCAGTATGGCCTACTGAGTACTGACCAACTTGGTGTACTCAGTGTAAGTGGGAAATGTGGGTTCATTTTCAAAGGTTCATTAAAGTCAGCATATTCATACACGATACCTCTTATGCTTTTACTTGATTATAGACCAAACACTACAAGAGAAACTGGCGTTGCACAGTTGTTTTTTTTCTGTCCTAACTTGCTTAACTTACAAATCTACTGTTATGTTTTCTTTTTAACTTATTCACTGAGCATCCAATCCATCCATTTATGATTTGTCTGGTAAAATTAGCTGTTTTGATAGTCGTAATTATTTTAACAAAATTTAGTTGGTTCAGTAGCTTTATATAAAATGCTAAAAGGGTTAACTTTTTATAAAATATGGCTTTAACCTTTAAAAGTTAAGTCAAACTTTATGTTACCGAACAATGTAAAAGTTAAAACACTAAAATCTACTTAAAAAGCTATTATCGAACATAACTTTAAGAATAAAGCACTCTCAGCTTCGCATTGACAATTTACTATAAATACGAAAAAAGATTTACCTACACTCGGTATATGAACTCATATATATATTAAATTAATCGCAAATAATGCTTTAGTTTAAACAAAAGTATTCTCGACCATACATTTAGGTAAAAAGATAAAGCATTAACATTTTTTTTTTAAATAAAACTTTTTTTGATTGTGAGACCACTCGTGTATCCTGAGTTTAAGCAATGATTTTCCAAATAACAAGCGAACAAAACTCTTCTAGTTCATGAATATATTGGCTGAACATATAAATTTACTCCTAAAATTTATTATTTTAATTTTTACTTTGAACCGTCAAATATTCCAACTTATGAAATTATACCTACTAAACACTTTAATTTGTAAAGTAATTTCAACTTACAAAATTACATCAATTAAACACCTATTAGATACTTAAAAATTATAAAAATTATTGTTCCAAAACAAAACATATACTAACTGCATATCAAATTATTATTTTGCATATAACAATCAAAAATCTAAAAAATTATGTAAAATATGAAAAATTGTGTAATATTACCAAAATATATAAATTTAAATATACAATAAGTTATCACAAAGTTAGGGTGAATTTATATATTATAAAATTCATTTGACTTGCTTGTAAGGTCATATGTTGTCCATGTTCATGCACATTATTAATGGTTGGTCAATTTATTTAGAGTACGATAAAACTAATAGAGATTGGATATTTGCATAATAATGATATATGATTAAATGTGTTGGTAACATGAGTTACTCTCATTATGCTTTTTATCGCTATATGCTAAATAATTTCAACCAATCTAATTTTTCTATAGTTATTAATTGTTAGTTACCTTTTTCTTTTTCTTTTAATTATGAGGATTTTCGATCTAACGTCCCAATGAGTGATTGCTTGATTCGCTTCATGGTCAGAGGCTAAGGTCTATTCAATAAACTTAATTGTTTTAGTAGCTTTTAACTGTTTTAATAATTGTCAGTTGTTTTATTAGTAGTTAGCCATTAAATATTATGTGTTAGTGGTTAACGATTATATAGTAATTTAAAATAAAAGTGTTCGATACAAATACCTGTTTGATTAGCCGTTTAATATAAAATGATAAAAAAAAGGTATGTAAGCAAGCGAGGAATAAGGTAAATACAAATGATGGGTATAGATGTTATAATGAAATTATAAAACACTAAACGTTAAGAAAGATAACGTTTTATAAAATACAGTATCTGACTCTAAACACTAAGGTAGATATTATATTACCGAACTGTATGGTTAATTAAGATAGTGTTTCAACCCTGTCAAAATACTAAATACCAGTTCAAACGCTGCTGCCGAAGTACCATTTCAATAAAAAACAAATTTTAATAGCTTGAAATCTTAAATTTTAATTAGTTTAGTTCAGTTAATTAACCTTTTTTTTAAGAATAATCTCCTTATTAAATTTAATAATATGAAAAGTAAGGGCTTTGTGTTTAATTCCCTAATTTTTTTAGCACACTAATGCATATTTTAGTGGTAAATGCATATACGGCCTGACAATATATCTAAGGTCGAATCCGCTCCCAATGCTCAAAAAAAAAAAAAAGTCCCTCATTTTTTAAAATGAAAATTTCTTTTAATAGAATAGAATTTTTGATTAATTTTTTTGGGATACAAAGGGAATGAAAGCTCAACCAAAAATAAGAGAGTCAAATCAAAGGAATTTTGTTGACATGGATTACTAATTATCACAGTGTGTTGATTGTCAACCGTTCAGTTAGTTACAACTATAACCAACCATCATAAATTTTCACTTTTGAATATTTTTCTCATATTTCATAATAAACTTTGAAAAATATAAACTTCATAATGTTCATTTTTTTAGTTTTTCAAAAATTTTCATGTTTTCTAACTTATTTTGTACAATATAAACAGAATATAAATGAAGAAAAAAAAAAGTAATAACTATGGAGAAAAAAAAAAAAAAGATAGAAAAAACAATGCATGCATGTCACTTTATCAATGTCCAAAAATCCAAAAAGTTTCTTAATTATTCATCTTTTTTTTTTTTTTTCTCTCTCACTCTTTTTCATCTAAGAAAATTCTGATCCTACGTGAGCTGTATCGCTCGTCTCATTCTGTGTTTAGTCGTTACTGGTGGGACATGAAAGGTTAAAAGAGAGTATAACTTTGGAAGAATCTCAGGCAGATGTTCTTATGTTTCCTCAATTTTCTATGATTGATTTATATTATGAAAAATTGTCTGAAAAACCATTATCGTTTTTATTGCAATACTGAAAATTAATTAAAAATATTAAATTTATTGTTAACTATAAAAAAGATATAGAAAAATGATAAATTATGGTTGCCACTCATAATTATGACCGGTGATAAATGATAATTAACAGTAATTGATGATGATCATTGACGATCGGTTTATCATAAGTGACTATGCATTATTTATTACTTTCATTTAATTGAAAATTAAATATCTACAACAAAATTATAAAATTCAAATTCCTTTCTAATTTAACAACAACAATCAATAAATAAAATATAGAATATCCTCAATTAGCAATAAATAGCTATTCGATACTTTTGAGGAGGCAGCATTATTGTGAATTATGAATAGCCATTTTGAGAGTTCTGGAAACATAGCAAAAAGACGTATTTCAGCCGTATGAGAAGAAAATGGAAATGCTGTTGCTGCCTACCATGTGACTTTGGCAGGTTTCTGATTTCAACCATTATAAATTTTTTTTTATTATTTTTTAAATAAGTTGTTTAAATCTAGATATAAGTGATTTGTTTATGGTTTAGCCATAGAAATGGAGTTAGTATTATGTATAAACTATAAATAGGAAACTGTTTTTATCAATAAAATTTTTATAATGCTAATATTTGTTTGTAACTCTTCTCAAACAAAAAGATATTTGTTATTTAACATATTTTAAGAAATAATTGTAAAATATGCTTCACAACCGGGATTCCAAGGGAATGCGTATATTTTTATCAAAATTGCTATGGTAAAGGATTTGTCATTAGGGATAAGGGATGCGATCTAATTTTAGTGGGTTCAGATAGTATTTTTACTATTTGTATTGGATTTGAGTTCAAGAACTCGGTTACCCGATAACCCGTTATGCGTTTAATAAATATTTAAAATAATTATTTTTTAAAAAAGTTAGATATATATATATATACTCCTTTTTTATTATAATTAATGCTATAATTATATTAAGGGGATCAGATAGTTATTCATTTTACTATTTGTAATTTGGATTTGAAGTTCAAGAACTCGGTTACCACGACTTTAACCCAGTTATCGACGTTTAACATAAAATATTTAACAATAATTATTTTTTTAAAAAGTTAGATTATATATATTATATACTCCTTTTATTATAATTAATGTATAATTATATTTAACATGTTTATATTTTTTTATTAAGTCAAATAATAAATTTTATACACTTTTTACTTACTCTTTTTATTTTTGAAAAAATGAAAACTTTCTAAAAGTATTCATTTAATGTTAAAAGGGTTCAGAGAAATATTTAAAATAATTATTTTTTAAAAAAGTTAGATATATATATATATACTCCTTTTTTATTATAATTAATGCTATAATTATATTTAACATGTATATTATATTTTTTATTAAGTCAAAATAATAAATTTTATAATTTTTACTTACTTTTTATTTTTGAAAAATGAAAATAAAAAGTATTTTTAATGTTAAAAGGGTTCAGAGATTTAAACGGACAATTATAATTGAATTTGTGACGGATTCGAATATTAAAGATAAAATTCTAAACGAATTCAAGATAAGTTTTGGTACTTAATTTATAATCAAGCTCAGGTTTAGATTGTGCTTTTAAGCGGCTACTCGACCCGTTGTCATCCCTATGTATCATGTCTCTATATCAAAACTTATGTGGCTCGATACATAAATTCATCTTTGAACTTTGCAAATTTATTGTGCATTTAAATTTGTAAATTTTGATAAAATTGCATATTTTTTATACTAATAACAATAACTTTTAGGATTTTTGACTTTTATATGTAGAATATTAATTTGATTTATAATTTATATAACTTTTGAAACAATAATTTTGACATTTTCTAAATATCTAATAAGTGTTTAATTCATCTTATTTTACAAGTCGGAGTACTTAACAAAAATAATTTTACAAATTGAAATATCTAACATGTATGATTCTATAAATAAAAATATGTGGTGGGTCAAAATAAAAATTAATGGTGCACAATATTAAAATAATAAAGTTGAAAGAATAAATTTATATATTCTACGAATATTATACAGTAATCTGTCCAAGAGAGAGGCTTCTGTTTTAATTGATAAATAAAAGAAATTTTAGGATAGATTTACAAATGCGAGATGTTTGGGATTCTTTTTTATTATTATTATTATTATTTTTGTATAGAAAATATTACTAACATAAATAGACAGTAATAAACTTTTTGGAGTGTGGTGATAAAAGGGTATTTAATGAAGGTGCAATAGTGAAAAGCTAAAAAAAGGTTGAAATCACAAAATTGAAAAAGCAAAAGGAGAAAGAGATTAGGCAGAATAGTTTACAATTTAACATTAAGCTTTTTCCCATTTACCTATGTTTTTGTAACCTTCTTCATCACTCCACTTTAAACAACGGACCTTTTCTAGATTTGAATTCTTTTCTTGATATGTTAAGAGCGAGAGAGGGAAAGGAAATTCATAATGCAAATGATGAAATATAATTAAGGGAGCATGTAGTTATTATAATCTTATAGGTTCCTTTACCAACCTATGAACTTATCCAGAAATGAAAAGTCACATTTTGAACTTGGGAGTAAAAAAGGAAAATGGGGTTTGAGTGGGTAAAATGATTAGTGGACCAAACTACATCCCTAATTTTAATTACATTCACTTACAAAATAATCAGATCCCCAAAAATTCTCCACGTTGCCAATGCCATTTTCCTCCTTTGCTTTTAGAATCCAATGCAAAGTAAAATATTCCGGCCTTTTCCCTTAAAAGTGGGGCCGAAAGGTTTCCCTTCTATTTTCTTAAGTCCAAGTTTCACACTATCCTGTAAAGAATTTCAAAGAATAAATTGCTACCATGTAGTGGAATCTATGATTCCAATACTTTCAAATTTGGATTTTGTTGGGATTGAAATGGATAAGTTATACTCAATTCATGCTTTATAGAAAATATCATCCATGTTTGTTTTAAATTTATAAAGTTAAATTTTAAATACCCATTAAGATGGTAGTATGATTAATCTTCGGGTCTTGAGTTTAAATTTTCTAAATAAGAATCTTGTTAGTTTGGCAGGTGTGAAAGCAGGAAATCCAGAACAAATAGGCACATGCTAGTGCATAACTCTAGATTGAGCAAGAATGCCACATTGAGGAGCACAGTCCCCTCATTAAATGTGTGTCTTATAAATTATTTAGATGCACATAATAAGAAATGAAATGAAATAATGCAACTTCTGTAACAAAATTTTGCGTGCACATAGCGAAGAGAAGACGACAGGGCAATGATAACGCACAGGCCAATCATTTTCACACCTAGATTCAAGCATCATTGTCTCTGCTACCAAATATTGGTTTGAAAATGATGTTTCATATATGCTGTGCCCGTGCTTTTGTTCTTGTGATTCTGTCTTCAATCACAGATTAGCAGCTGGGTTTTCAGCGTTTCAAATCAAATTAATAATATTAATCCCAATTTTTTTTCATTAATTTCGCTATTGAACTACTGATATCTATGAGTTAAGACTATAAAAAGAGAATGAAAATAACTATGAACTAAATATAGAAGAAATGCCATGCAGTTTCTGAATGTGATGATACGTGCAAATGAAATCATATGATGGAGGAAGTAAATAGAAACGCAGGAGATGTAAAGTAATGATTTTGTAATTTTATATCAAATGAAATGAAATAATAATGGATAAAAAGAAAGAGGTGGTCCACATGTATGTTTGTTGTTTCTTGTGAGGAAGATAATAATTCATAATTCATTAATTTTGTGTTTTGTAATAAAATTACCCCGACAATGCCACATTCACAGGGGAGTACAATGCAACAATTGTTATAAAGATGTCTTAATTGCTCTGAGTACTCTTCCTTTTTTTTTTTTTTAAGTAAAAAAAAAAAATCAATTATTGGTCAGTTGCTTCAGAAATTTTTAGTCAAAAGTTAATGGTAATTACAGTGCCTTTTCAATTGATACGTAAAGAAGACGCTCATAAAACTTAATTACCTTAATTACATTTAGGCATGGACAGGACACATTGACCAGATTTTGTTTTGGCACTGCCTGCTTACGAAAATAGAATGAGAACTGATGATTCATGGACCAGCTAAAGGTTCTTGCCATGCTTAAACTGCTGCTCCAAACTGATCTGGTTTAATGTTAATCAATTTATTTTGTTCGTTAAGATCGATGCGTCAGTCCTTCTAATGGAATGGTAATTTTGAATTCTTACTCGAAGAATTAATTTTGATTAATTTATTCATTTTTGAATTATTAATCAAATATAAAGAAAATATTAATTGTTTAATATAAATTTTTGGATAAAAGCCAAGCCAGTTTGCTTCCTAACTTAGTAATTCAGAGAAAAGCCCCAAATTCATATTTGGCTCTATTTGCCTCGTGATTTTGTAATTTTAGGTGCAATTTGCTTAAAATTAATGTTTGACTAAAAAAATTTAAATGAAAAATTAAAGAATTCAATTATTTTATTTTAAGATTGATATATCCACTCTTTTAATGGAAGTCAATTTTAAATTCGTAATTAAATATGAAAAGTTTTAATTAATTATTAAATCTCAAATTATTAATAAAAATGGAAAGCAAACATTTTCCAACATTTTTAACTGTATGTATTTTAAAGTTTTTGAAAAATAAAATCACTTTTTTTTTTTGGAAAACATTACACTGAAATATATAAATTATAATTTTTTTATCAATAAAATACAGTGAGCGTGAATCGAATATGCAATCTTCAATTAACGCTCTCTCAATTGAATTATTCCCGCAGTTATAACAACTCTTTACCGCTAAAACTTCAGGAGTAAAACATAAGTATGTATCAAAATGCAAATGATTTTATTATTAAATCACTTGTCATTTTTTAAGAAGTTCTAATAAAAATAGTAAATTCTGACTCTATTGCCAATCCTTTAGAAAAAGAAAATCATTCAAAAATAAAAATGAGACTGAATTGAATAAAAAAATAGCTTTGAATAAAAAATAGAACATAAAAAGAAATTGATATTCGAAAAAGATGAAGGAGCAATTTGTACAATAATTATGATACAGACAAAGGAAAGGAGTAGAAATGAGGTAACCTTTCGATAAAATCTTCAAACATGTCTAATGCTGACAGACTAATCTTCTTTGTAAAAAAGCTGTGTCTGTCTTCCACCACGTCCACTCCACCATACTTACAGGACCACAAACCACTATCATAATCCGTCTTAATTACAGTAAACCTTAAAATTTACTTTGTTTCGAGTGAGTGGAATTAGCTAAAAAATTTCATATTAAAGCGTTTCCCTTTGGGAGTCCAGTTCTCAGTCCAGTCAAGAATCAAACATCACGATACAAATACAATACCAACAACAAGCACTGTTTGGCGCCCGATACTCGAGAGAGAAAGAGAGAAAGAAGTATGTGGGTGGGTCCCTTCTGCGAGTAAAAGGAAATAGTGTTGTTTGTATTGCGAGGTGAGGCGGGCCCCACCCTTTGTCCCTCAATTATTATTACCTTCCCTTCCCTGCAAGCCACTGCCTCTGCCTCTTTCTCTGCATTTCTCTTTCCGTACGGCTTCTCACCTCAGTCCTCAGCTCGCTCGGCTTATATTGTATATTTTGAAATAAAAGAAAAAGATAATTATAAGAGATGACTTTTTTGAAAAAAAGAGACATAAGCCAATGAAAGGTAAAAAAAAAAAAAAAGAAAATAAAAATAAAAAAGGTGAAGGCTATCTATGAAATTAAACAGATAAAGTTTAGTTAAACATTAAACATGAATATGTAAGTTAAAGTAATTGCTAATTCTAAACGAAGTTGTCGAATAAAAAATTATATTTCTTAAAAAAAAGTACATTGAAACACGATCAATCAATAATGAAATCACACTTGACGCGAAGCAGCGCGTGACAAGGTGAAGGCGAGTTAAGTTGAGGCATATATGGTTTTCAAAAAAAAAAACAAAAAAAAAAAAAAAAAAAAAAAAAAAAACAAAAAAAAAAAAAAAAAAAAAAAAAAAAAAAAAAAAAAAGAAAAATTCAAACAAACATCGCGGCTCGTATCACGTCTCTCTCTCTCTCTCCCCATTTTTCATCAGTTGTTTTTCACGCATTGCCTGTTTTTGTTCGTTGTTTATCTGTAGAATGCCAAGGCAACCCCTTTTTTTCTTCCCCTTATAACCCCACTCTTTGACAAAAACTTCTGCAACTGTACTGCAACCAAAACAAAAAAAAAAAATCGAAATTAGCGCCCCTTCCATCTTCTCTTCTTCTTCTTCATCTCTTCTCTTCTCTTTCTTTTACTTCACCTTTTAATCTGGGCACTGGGTATTGAGTGGTGGGTATCTTAGCCATGGAAGCTTCCTCTCCTATCTCACTTCAACAAACCCCTCTTCAAGACCATAATCTTCTAAATTCTTCTCCAAAACCTTACAAAAAAAGCTTCGTTACTACCTTAATGGAGGCCGCCACTCTTCGCACTCCCTCTTTTAAAGAAGACACTTATTTCATTTCCCATCTCAAATCTTCGGAGAAAAAAGCTCTTCAGGAACTTAAAGACAGACTCTCGGTTTCTTATAGTGGGTCTGAAAGTGAATGCTCCATGTGGGGGATTCCTCTTTTGGGTAATGAAGAAAAAGCTGATGTTATTCTCTTGAAGTTCTTACGAGCTAGAGATTTTAGAGTTACTGACTCTCTTAATATGCTTGAGAAATGTTTGGGTTGGAGGAAAGAGTTTGGTGCAGATGATATCTGTGAAGAGGATTTGGGTTTTAAGGAACTTGAAGGTGTTGTTGCTTATATGCATGGATATGATAGAGAAGGTCATCCTGTTTGTTATAATGCTTATGGAGTTTTTAGAGACAAAGAAATGTATGAGAAAATATTCGGAGATGAAGAGAAACTTAAAAAGTTTCTTAAATGGAGAGTTCAAGTTCTTGAAAGAGGTATTAAGCTTTTGCATTTTAAGCCTGGTGGTGTTAACTCTATTATTCAAGTTACTGATCTTAAAGATATGCCCAAACGAGAACTTAGAGTAGCTTCTAATCAGATCCTCTCTCTCTTTCAAGACAATTACCCAGAAATGGTTGCTCGTAAGGTAATCTTTAACATTTAATATCTAATACCCATTAAATTCTTTCTTTTTTGATTTAAATTTCACTTTCTTATTTATGCAATTTTCTTTTTAATTTCTTGTTGGGGATTTTAGATTTTCGTCAATGTGCCATGGTACTTTAGCATGTTATATTCGATGTTCAGTCCGTTTCTAACTCAGCGAACAAAGAGCAAATTTGTCATCTCCAAGGAAGGAAATGTTGCAGAGACTCTGTACAAGTGTGTATTCAATTTCTCCACTTGATTTGGTTTTTCTGTTCTTGATTTTTTTAAATCTGTTTATTACATACTCTCCATGGCAACTTACTAATTTAAGTTGGGTTGTCTGAAAATCAAGATTTGTAAGACCAGAGGACATTCCAGTTCAGTATGGAGGACTAAGCCGACCCAACGATTTACAGAATGGCCCACCCAAACCAGCTTCGGAATTTACTGTAAAAGGAGGAGAGAAAGTGAACATTCAGATCGAAGGGATTGAGGTTTCACTTCTTTTCTATTAATTGTAAGTTAATCATTCAAGTCCAAAATTAGTACTTTTAGCTTAATAGGATGTGTAATAAATGATAGGGTGGTGCAACAATTACATGGGACATAGTGGTCGGAGGATGGGAGTTGGAGTACAGTGCAGAGTTCGTGCCAAATGCAGAAGGAAGCTACACCATTGCTGTCGAGAAAGCAAGGAAGATGAGCTCATCGGAAGAGGCAATTCATAACTCTTACACACCAAGGGAAGCTGGAAAAATGGTGCTGTCCGTGGATAACACTGCATCTAGAAGAAAAAAGGTTGCTGCTTACCGATACATCGTTCGCAAATCCACTGTCGTTTAGCTTGGCATTAACTCTAATAATAGTAGTTTTGTTTTATTTTATTTTTTTATTATGTTGCTAATTTTGAGAGGTTAAGAATTAATGGTTGTTGTGAGCTTAAAACTACGTTTTAGTCTTATATTTGACAGTGTACTAATGTAATGTATAAAAAAATGGTGGCTACTATATATATATATATATATATAATATATATATATATAGTTATTTTTTTTAATATATAAATGAGTAAGTGGGTATGTGTAAATCTTAAGGAGAGGGAAGGGTTATATTATTTTTTTTAATATATAAATGAGTAAAGTGTAATGTGTAAATCTAAAGGAAGAGGGAAGGTACTGTCTGTTCTCATGCTTAGGTGTTGAACATAACACATAATTTGCTTGTTTTTGATTTGTCCTTTTCTTGGAAGGTTGTGTGTTTTCCAAGGAGGAGTAAGCAGAGATAAGATATTTGATTAGACATGAAGTGGGTTTAGAGTACAGTAGTTGGTTTTGATTTTCAACTGAACCAAATTGGAACTTGTCTGAATAACCCTAACTTTTTCACATTTTTTTAAAACCTACGAGTTTGCAATTTTGAATTTGGATTAGGGTTAGTATGCTCAAGCAAGTCTTGGAAAGAATTGTGAATATAAGTAGGAAAATGACGAACTTTGTTTGATATTAGAGGGTTTTTAAACTGTGTCACCAAGAGTTGATATGCGATGACAGTGATTTTTTCTTTGATTAGAAGTCCATGATTGCGAATTTTAAATATGGAACACGTTTAAAATTTAGTAGTCAGCACGTTAGAGGATTTTAGTTACCAGATGGTTAAAAAAAAACACTAATCTCTAGTTACTATTTCTTCTACTATTAGAAAAAGATCAAGAGAAGGAAGGATTAAGTAAAATAATTTACCAATTGTGGATAATTAGAGAGAGAGCAGAGATGGCAATGCCATTCAAATTTTGGGAAAGATGCAAAGAAAAGGGCAAAACATGCCAAGAAGTAAGAAGCAAGGTCACGTGAGAGCGAGGTCACGGGGGCGTGTGGGTGTTGATTTTGCTCAGGCTTGTTCACGTGAGAGCCTAATTTCGAATTCAATTCAAGCTAAATATAAAAACCTACCTTCTACACTTCTCTGCCTAGTTTGGACTTAGAAAATGGTATTGGATTATGAATTAATTAATGCCCATGCCAAACTCCATCGATTCATGATTTTTAATATTATAATTAATAATAACTAAATAATTCATGATGTCCACACCCTAAATCAATCTCATAGGTAAGCACAAGATAAAAGGTAATGTACATAAAAATGTACAAACTTTAGACTAATAAAATACATTTTAGACCATAAGATGGTTCTCATGCAGAAATAAATTTGTGCGGACTGAACCCAAAGCAAAAGTATATGTTGGTAGGCTAATTAATTGCATGACCGGATGATGTTCCGAGTTTATTATACTACAACATATTTTTTTTTTTTTTTGGGTGTGTGTGATGATTTCCCAATCTTTAATTACCCATCATTATCATAAATACAATTCAACCATAATAATCAAATGGTTAATTGTTTCCATCAGTTGTCCAATTTAAGGAATTTGCAATCTGAAGATAGTTCATAACTTAGGCTTCTTTTGGGAGTGACATAGTCTAGGATTCTAAATAGGTTAGGTTCTAATGTTGATCCATTAAAGTTTAGAATGTCTTTTTTAAGCATGGTTTTGGGTAATTGAAATGTACAAGTAACCAATACTAACAACTGTGGAGGCCCATCAAACACACTATACCTCTTTTAGGTTTTAGGTGGAATCTAAATTGTAGCCTGCAATCCTAGTTTGAAAGATAATAATAATATTTTAAAATAAGTTTTCAAATTTCCTGTTGATTAACCTTAATTAATTTTAGGATTTCAAATAAATTGTTGTAATATTATCATCCAAATTTTTATGGCTTGCATGGTTTCACAATATATAATTGGAGTCCAAATGTATAATGTATGAAAAAGAAAACGCTGCAGCACTCTGTGTCCTTAAAGTTATGAATTTTGAAAACATTGCATATCTCTTCGTATTAATGATAATAGTATTTTCGATTCAACAGTTTTAGAATAATAATTTTCCACTATTCAGTAATAAGTGTTTAATTAATCTAAATTGAAAAATTAGAGTGTTTAATATTCCCTTGGTCCTATAATTTTTGTCATACTTTCATTTTTTATCCATTCCAAATTTTTGTATCGGTTCCTTTTTTGTTTTTTTATAAGTGAATAATATTTTAAGTTTACTATTTATCAATAAATATAATAGACAAATTATTATATTATCCTTAATAAATCTTGATATAAACAAAATTAACATTTCAATTTTTAATCTTTTAATAAAACTCTATTTAAACAAATATATAAACACTACTCGATGGCCAAATTTCCATTTACAATTTTTGAGTTTTGACCTGCTTTCAAATTAGCACCCATGATGTTTTACAAAAGCTTTATTAGCAACAGGTGAAA
The DNA here is from genome assembly GCF_014843425.1 of Jatropha curcas. The sequence continues at coordinate 171,275 of NW_023590607.1, read as the reverse complement.
AGATTAAACACCACTCAACAGCAGTTTGGAAAAAGAAAAGAGAAAATATAGTCCAAACCAGTTTGCAAAATAGACTATCAAGCAAGAAAATATTTACAATTTTTGATTTAGTAAGGAGCAACCTTAATTAATTTTCACACGTACAAAAATTTATTAACAAAATAACATAATATTAAATGTCAAGTACTATCACTTGAAGCAAAACTTGAACCAGGCGCATCACTGATACTTTCTCTTCTTGATATGTTTCTTGGACAAGCATTTCTTCCACTACAGAAGCCTGTTGTTGTATAACAAGCACAGGTGCTTGGCAATCAAAATCTGAAGATGCCAATATATTTCCAATTACACCTAATTCATCAATCACTTTCCATTCTGATAGTCCTGTTATTGCTGAAGATTTCGGATCATGTCTTCTTCCTGCCAAAATCAGGTCGAAGCACCTCGAAGCACCGTTGCAGTTTCAGATCCTTGTGTTACTGTATATTCAACAAATTTCACAGCATTGCTGCTACTACTAGTGCGAAGCTTGAACTCGTTTATATTACTTATATCGCGCCTTTTTTCTATTAAATCAGCGTCGCTTTGATCTTCTGATATGAATCTTATAACTGTAAGCATAATGTATCTATGCATAGCCATGCGTGCACGAAATGCTAATGTTTCACGATCATCAGGACCTCCAAGAAAAAGTAGGCACACCCTTTTCATAGCCTTGCAAGGCGCAATTGATGCTCTAATTTTTCCATTGTTGAAAAGAATGCCAACAGAACAAGGAGCATATTGCAAGATATTCTTGTTGATAATTGTGATAGAAGGATCGTCAGAATGTTGAAATAGTAAGATTATTAAGGATGTAAACTTCCCTTGAGCCATAGAACAAACAGCATCATGTAATGTTGGATAAGGTGCATAGGATGTGTAGCATTGAACCATGGAAAGTCCTTCGTTTCGATATCCAATTCGACTTAAGGCTTTGATGATGCGATCGATTTCATGTTATTTATGATCAGTTGATGAAGAAGTACCAAACTGGAGTGAGATAAGAAGAGGGACTGTGCCTATTTCTGATTGCTTCAGGTTCATAACATAAACTTCAATTGGGTCTTCTTTTGTAGGATTAGAATCTTCAAGCAAGTTAATAATGGAAGGCACATTGTCTTGTTGATGGATAAAAGCAAGAATTCTCAACTCAGCAGAACGTTTGAAACTGTGTTGGACTGTTCGCCCTTTATAAGCAACATATCTTCTTGAAGGATCATGCAGAATTTTAGCTAGCCATGTAAAAACAGCACAATGCAATGCACAGGATATGTTCAACATGGCGTAGGTCTCATTTGAGATGAACATTACTTTATTTGCGCGAGAAAAAAGTTGCACATCAAAAAGTCCTTTGCAATTCAATATGAATCCCAATGAAAGAGCATCACGAACAGATAATTTGAAATAAATTGCGGGGATAATAACAGATAAAAGCCTCGCTGCAGAAGCTACAATCATTGTTAACTCAACAACAGCAAATTTTTCAACTCCCATGGCGAAAATGTTGGTTCTTTTACAAGCATCAAGAACGTAACATGGTACCAGAATTGTTTCTACAAAGCAATCAAGCTTCTCCATTAAACTAGAAATCATTGGAGAACCATCAGAAGTAGCCAATCCTAAACTTACAGGCGCAAAATGAAAATGTTGGCCCATATATTCCCCAAAAAGAGCAGAAGAAAGTACCATCAAGCAAATATCACAAATAAATGACTCCTTCAAAGGCTTTCCATCTGGGGTTTGTCTAACGATCCAAAGCATTATTGGGCGTAAAATGAAAAAAATTATCAAAATCAGAACTACTTTGCTAATCTGTGAGTATACTATTCCTGATTTTACAAGTCTTAGTTCAGTGTTTGCTTTGACTTCAAAAGTAAGTGCTAGAAAAACCCAACTGCTTAATCCACTGATAATAGAAGAAGAGAGAGCTAGACGGCCTAGTTCAGAATTCATAAGCTTGACGTCTGTCAAGACGATTAAGATCACATGAAAAGAAGCAGTAGATACAAGAACAGCAACTGATGGAAGGCTTTCGTAAATTTCAAAATCTGAGTTTCTAAAGTATTCCCGTATAAAATAGGCAAAACCAGTAGTTACCACCAGAGGAACAATAAGAGAAGCAGCAGTGCCTATAACAACTGCAAGTCTTCCACATTCCCTTAGCTAAAGGGTTGCTGTGTTCAAAACAAGAAGAGATCCTTAATACGGTGAAAAGAGAGAAGACAAGATTGCAAGTTCAAAGACCACAGGAAAAGAGCACAATCTCTTTAGAGAAAAGGGATTGTTGTGTTCAATGGCAAGAACAAACTTTCAGATTGGTCAAGAACAAGAGAAAAAACAAGAAGAAGAAACAAAATCTCCTTTTGAAAAGAAAATTTTCAAGAAAGAAACAAAAATAAAGCCCGAGAAGAATGGTTTATGTCATAACAGAAGTTGGTTGGAGTTACTAATTTGGTTCGATATCAGATTGTTCTCTTCCTCTCATTCGGATGGCCTAAAATTTGGACAAGAATAACTTTATTTTCTTAGAAACTAATTTTAATTGATGTTTATTTTTGTTAATGTGAATTTTTAGACATGTTGTATTTAAAAAGTTGCTTACTTGGTAGCAAATGAGAGCTCTCTTCCATCTCAGTCAGATAAGATAACATTCTAAAAATAATATTTTTAAATAAGTTAATTCAATATACAATAAAAATGTATTTGCTTTCAAGATTGTTAGAAGAAAAAATCTCCAATATAAATATTGATGATATATCTTTAATCAACCATCAATAGTATTGTTTAATTGTTCGTCAGAAGGTCAGCAAATAAAGTTGCAGGTCAGCAGAATATCTGGAAGTGACATTTTGTTATATTTCAAATAGATTTCTTGAAATTTTGTTAGATATGAAAGAAAGATTTCAAATAAAGGCTCATAAGATCTCGAGAAGAGAACCGATATGTGAAAATAGAGAGGAAAAAGAAATTAAAATTATTACTTCTTCCAGCCATAATCAGAACTTCTAGCTTTTTTTTTTTTTTTTTTTTTTTTTTACTTCTTCCAGCATATATCAGAATTCTAGCTTTTTTTTCTTTTTTTTTTTTTTTTTTTTTTTTTTTTTTTCATAACAACGTAAAGTTTCCAAACCTAAATTCATTTGGTATTAGTATATATACAAGAAGAATAGGAGAGAAGAAATCGCCAAGAGAAAAATTAGAGAGTACCAAGAGAAAAAAAAAAATTCTTGTGAAATATCATATCTTCAAAAATGATTTTTTTTTTTTGTCCTCTTTCTCGCTATGATTTTCAAAAGTTACCAAGCCTCACCATTTGTGATCCAATCGCAAAAACTTCGTATAGAAACCTATGCATATCAGTTCTAGGATCATCGAGGGCTACTAATTTGCCGAGCTTGACTATAGACGCACTCCACTTTTCATCATCATATTGAAGCAAAATACTCAATTTCATTTCTCAGTTGCAGAAAAAACCTTCGAATCCGATTGATAAGCAAGCCTCGGCACAATGTGGAGAAGTTTACGGTGATGCGATTGGTTAGATTAATGACTCATTTTTTCATTATCCTATGAACCAAACACATGACTAGAATATGAATTCTTATTATATTAAATACAAGATAAAAATTATATTTTCTATTCCATTTTATTTCTTACTTCAGACTAAACATAGTCTAAAAAGTTTTTAAATTTAATCTGGATTCATATAAATTGGATCCCAAATTAATTACTCCTTCTATAAAATATAATCTAATCTCCACCATTCAAATATGAAAAATAATAAACAAATCCTCATTTTATCTGTAGTGACTAAATAATTTCTTGCAATGCAAAATGCCTAAATGCAGTATAAACAAAAATAATACATCATAACGATAACATAAATGGCAAGATAACCTTATATGACGACTGTTGCCTGTCAGCTCTGGGATCAGTCCTAGCAACTGATTTCCAAGGCTTGACAAAAGCTGCACTGAACATAGCATCATCGAAGGGCACTGGCATACTGAAGTTTACAGCCGATTTGATCAAGAAAAGTTCAGACCCAGTGGTTAAGTCAGTCCTGACAGATTGCTCCGAGGATTACGGTAATGCATTGGATGAAATTAAGGACTCATTTCGTGCTACTGAGACGAAATCTTATGGTGATAAAACATGGGTTAGTGCTACGATGACTTATTCTGAATTCTACGTGGATGGATTGAAGGAAAAATCTGAAGTTAAATCTCCATTGATTACTATCAATACAGAATTTAACCAGCTTTGTAGTATTATCTTAACATTTAAAAACCTCTTGTGAAAAAATTAAAATCTTGTGTATTGTATACTCATCTTATTGATTTATTGATTTATGCGTGATTGTAAGATGAGATTACTTGTGTGAAGTAAATAATGAAAAAAATAAAGTGATTTATGCCTAATTGTCTTTTTTAAGTTTCCATATGATGAAATTATTGAATTCTTGATTTAATGCTTATGCTTGTTTAGAGAAAAAAAGGAAGGGGGGGGGGGGTACAAGACTTCTGAGGAAGATCATCCATCATTGATCACCAATCAAAAAAAATGATGTTACAAGACTTCTGAGGAAGATCATCCATCATTGATCACCAATCAAAAAAAATGATGTTACAAGACTTCTGAGGAAGATCATCCATCATTGATCACCAATCAAAAAAAATGATGTTACAAGACTTCTGAGGAAGATCATCCATCATTGATCACCAATCAAAAAAAATGATGTTACAAGACTTCTGAGGAAGATCATCCATCATTGATCACCAATCAAAAAAAATGATGTTACAAGACTTCTGAGGAAGATCATCCATCATTGATCACCAATCAATTATCAATTACCAAATCATCAAACTACAACACCTTCAATCATCAAATGGATGGCCTTGACCTTGACCTCCCTTTTGATAAATTTTCGTTACTGTTGGCCTTTTAGCAACAGTGGCTATCTCCGAGCAATGCACGCTTGCGTGGCTAACTTCCGAATAGTTTTCTGCAAGTTCTGTGTGATTTGCACTCACCCTGCTCACTTCAGAGAAGGATCTTGATAACACTGTTCGACTCTTTAGGAATAAGCATACAACTGCACAGTCATCTACTCTGCAACCTGGATATTTATTTTTCCATGCTCTAACTGCATACTTTACTAGTATTTTAGCAGCCATGGATCGCTTTCTTGCCGAAGCAACTATGTGAATCACATCGTAGTTTGATAATACATCCCATATCTATAGAAAAGAGAGAAAAAAGATATATTTATACATCTTTCAAGTTAGACATTGCAAGAAATCAAAAATTTATTTTCCAAAATCAGCTTTAGACTTATAAAAACAATATGCAAGAATTTATTATATTCATCATCGGCTAATTTTCTTTTCTTTTTTTCTCTTTTCTTACCCCATCAGTCGCAAGAACCACAAATTCGTCATTGTTTGTAAGCCGTCTATAAGAAACTTCGGGAATTGAAATGAGCCCATAATCTTTCAAGCAGAAATCTCCAAAGGCCCTGGCCATGGCCAGACCAGGACAGTCTTCGTCAGGCATCCATATCCTAAACACTTCCGGTTCTTCTTTCATTGCAAAAATTCTACCTTTGCTATTCTTGATTCTTTCAGCTTCACCTAAAGACATTGAAACAAGGTTGGCAACTTAGGATTTGTTTGATGAGAAAATTGCAATATTGAAAATATTCAAGTCATTGTAAGGTATGTTTCACATGTTTTAAGTAACGACCTCAATAAAAACAGACTCACAGACTCCGAAGAATTATTTTGGCACGTTAAACAGATTATGATAAGAAAGAAACCACTGACTCGCAATATTGGGTTTCAAATCAACTGTGAGTTGGACGGGAACAAGTTGGTTTCCATTGCTTCTAGTACATAGAACAGCGCGCGAATCGCCCAAATTGGAGACTATCAAGTGATTTCCCTGGAAGAAAGTTGGAAAACAAAATAAATCAAAATCTCACAATGCGTTAAACATGAAATTAACAGCAATTGCATATATAAATTACCTGTTTAACTACGGTTACAGCAGTAGATCCACTGCAAAAGCTATCAATACTGGCATCAAGACTAAGTTCTTCATCCATTTCCTTAAAGCATTTAATGAAACTGGCCTCCAATGAAGACAAGAGACGACTGCCTTGATCACCATCTTTGCTACCATTACCATCATTTCCATCAGTACCATATCTGAAGTTGTTAGCCTGTGATAATTTGATGGCTGCAGAGAGCCTCGAGGGTAAAGTATCACGGACATGGCGCGAAACCTTGTGACCATAGGGACCATGGCCATCAAACACACCACAGAAAAACATATCTTTATTGCCAAGAAATTCCTGAATCAAACTTCAAATTTTAGTTTAATGCATTAGATTGTTTTATACATATATACAAAAACTGCTGTCATCTGATTAATTATCATGAGCTGAAACAAATTATTATGCAAGTCTAGTTCTAATGGAGAGAAAAGGCTTCCTTTTTATCAAAACAAAGTCCTCCTGAATCATCTTTCACCGATATGTATAAACGTCATGCTTAGCTTCTATAATGCTGATAACGGTGTCTTTATTTATTTATTTATGTATTTCCATTTGAAGAGTATCAAATTGAATGATATCACCATCTATTTAAGATTATTACTATATAGACACAATTGGGCAATAGGAATCAAATATCACCAGAAACAACCTTATCCCTCAATTATCAATAAACAACATAAACATTATCAGAAATACAATTTCCTTGGAAACCCATGTAAGAATTGCAAGCAACATACAAGAAAACAATACCAATGTTCCAATGGCAATTTATCATAACAAATACATAAACAAACAAACAAAGGGTTAGACATTATAATGGAATATGTTATATTTTTATATGCATATGTTATGATCCATAACTTCAGACATTTCCATGAAAGAAAATCTATGATAACAATCAAGAACCAAAGACATACATAAACGGCAAAGAATGGGATTTTATTGAAACGACGGATGGATTTAATTACCTCCCAAACGGTCATAGCATCTTGATTAACCCCCTTTTTGCCTTGTTGAGAATACATAGAAATGAATTTAGAAGCTCCTTGTAATCTCATGCGGGCCCCATAATCTGCAATTGTTACATGATCATCTTCCTCAATGACCTCATAATCTCTGTCTTCAACAGCATCCTCCACCGCCCCCCCTTCACCAAGACTGGAATCCTTACTACAACATGCTCCCATTCCTTTAGGTTATCAAACCCCAAAAGAAATGAAAAATCAAAATCAAACAATTTCCCTGAAAAAAAAGGGAAAATGAGATTTTTCAGTGGAGCCAACTGGCTCAAAATTTGGAAGGGGGTCAAGGGAGGAGGAAATCTTTTTTCGTTTTAAGGAGAAAGAAAAGGAAACGAAAAAAGAATCCATGCATAAAGAGAAAAATACATGCTAAGAAAAAATAACAACTTAATAATAATAACAATAATATAATATAAAAAAACAACTTAATAATAATACTAATAATATTACATTTATCAATTTGTATTTTTCTTCAAATTTAGACAATCCTCGTTCCCTTTAAGAGCAACTCATTATAATTAAAATCATTCCAAGTTAAAAAAAATTAATTCTAAATTTTAATTCAAATGAATAATATCCAACATATTCATAAACTATATATAATCTACAATTATATAATCTATCTATAATATATATAAATGTACGAATAAGAAGGTACAACTACTCCAATTAAGTTTATGTATTAATAGAAATACCATTAAGGATTTTAATTTTATTGGTTGAAAAAATAAATCTAATTTAATTTTGATTGATTATACTAATTTCCTATGTAAATTTAAATTCTATTGTATAAAATAAGAAATTATATATATTAAATTCTATTGTTAAAATAAAATATATATATTAAATAAGATAATATAAATATTGTAAGAATATCAATAATTTTTAAATATTTTTAATTTATTGGTTTGAAAAATAAAGTAATTAATTTTATTGAGTTAATAATTTTCTATTTAATTATAATCTATTGCGATAAATTAAATAAAATATGTTATATATAAATTCAAGGTATACTGGATATGAAAACACAATATAAAAAATTCAATTGATTAAAATAATAAATTTTATAATATATTAAATATAGTAAGAATATGAATTTATTTGATAAGATAAAACATTAAATTGTATATTAGTAAGAATATAAGAATTTAATTTGATAAGATAAAAAATTAAATTGTATATTAAATATGATAAAAGCATAAAAATTCAAATTGATTTCCTGATAATATCTAATTTGAATAAATAATTAAATAATGAAAGTTTGGTAAAAATAATTATGTTTTAAACAATAAAAATTTATTGCATAACAAAATAATATTTAAATTAATATTTTAATTTCTTAATATTAATTATTAAACTATCTGATTGTATAAAGAGTTAATTATTTTACATTATTTTAGGTTAGTAAAAAATCTAAAAGCAGTTTAAATAAACTGTTAAGAAAATAATTAAATAATTAAATAAAAAATAAAAAATTTTGATATTTAAAACTAACCTATTTAGCCAACTCTTACAAAAAAATAATAAATAAAATTCAATTAAAAGAATTAAAAAATTGATACTTATTATTAAAATTTATTATTGTATTTTCAATGTAGAACATAAAATCTATGAAAAATAACTTAATTATATATTATTTAAAAATCATAAATATAACTCAATTAAAAATCTTATTAAATTACCACTTTATTATAAATTACCAATACATATGTTTAATTGTTATAGGAACAATAATATTTTAGAACAATTTTAGAACAATTTCAACATATGATATATTATTAAATCCAAGATAATTAAATGTACTTATATTATACATATATATAAATATGATATGATTTGATTTGATTTATTTAAAAAAAAAAAAAACTGAACTCAAACTATAAACTATTTTTTATAAAAATTGTCATCAATTAAAAAAAAGAAGAAGAAGAAATGAGTACCTGAGCAGTGAAAACTCCTACGTGGACTTCATTTTTGGATTGAAGAAAGGAAAACTTCATCGTTTTTATCTCTTCAGAGGTTTGTTCTCAAAATATTCGTCTCTATAATTAATATATCTCCAATGTATTTCTATCATATAACATTTTATACCTCTTTTTATAATTAATTAATATCTCCAAAAATATTATATTTTACATAAGAGTTAAAAATAAATAAATAAATAAATAAAATTATAAAAAATTAATTTAATATAGTTCTGACTAATTTATAAGTAGGAAAGAAAAAAGAAAAACTGAAAACCAAATGTTGACTTAACACTCGGTGAATATCCAATTACATCTTCCCAAAAAAAGTCTGGTTTTTAAAATGTTGAGATACTCTGAACTTCTACATTACCTTCATAAAACGTGATGCCTTCTGTTTCTGCCATTTTGTTTTCTTTTCTTTAAATGTTACAGATAGAATTCAGATCTGACAAATTATCTTAGAGATGGAATTCATATGCCATTAAGACCATCAAATTAATTTGGATTTGCATTCCTATTAATTAATCATCAAACTAATTATCTGTTACGTGTCAGATTGTACAATATTCGTAAAGAAAAGACATCTCAATGCCATGCTGTACAGTAGCAAATCCATCCTTGACTTCAGGTCTTTCCTACAAGGATTTCAAAGCCGGAAGGAAAAGGAATAGTGTTGTAAGTCTAGGTCGTTTCAGAATAATTCTTTTGAGTAATTTTTCAATTTTACTCTTATAGACACATTAATTAAGAGTAATTTTAATTAAATTAATCAACTTTTTATTATAATTTAGAATTCCAAAAATAAAAATTTATGGATGGAGTATTGTACATCATATCAATTTATACTTTTGGACAGTAAAATGCAAGAGAAATAAGAGAACAATGAAATCCATACCGAAAACTGAAATAATTGAACCTTTCATTTGCAGCAACAATTCTTACATGAAAATAACAAGGATATTTAAAATGTGAGTTCTTTCTTTTAACCAAAAAATTAAAAAATAAAACCTAAAATGTTCCAATAGATGTATAGGACTGTGACCAATCACCACCATTGATGAACAAACTAGAACCTAAAATGTTACAAAAGAATCTATTGGATTTTCTTACCAATCACCACCATTGATGAACAAGAACACCACTGTCTCTCAAAGAAGTAAAAAGTTTTAAGCATTGTCCATAAGTTTTCTCATATTTGGGGCTCCTCTGTCCAGGACAACATCTTTGCCACCTATTGTAATGGCATTCAAGAAAGATTTCATCAATCAAACAAATTGCACCTGTTTTAAACAATCGAGGTATTAAATCAAACTCGGTCCCTTCCACGTCCATCTTCATCACCACAAAATCCTTCTCTGTCACCGTATTCTTCAACCACTCTGCAAAATCAAAACCCTGAATCTCATCTACTTCTCCATCAAAATTCTCATCAGTCTTAGCCGATAACTTCGCCGGCTGGATTCTTCCCATTCCTCTCCCTTTATCCTTCACTTCCTTACCAGGGTCGCGATTAATTTCAAAAGTTAATGTTTCATTCTTCACCCAGGCTGCATATGGCAATAATGTAACACCTTTTTTCAACTTGTACTCTCCGTGAAAAGCTTTATCAGCCTCAATTGCATACACTTCAAAAGTTCTATTCTGTTTTGGGTATAGCTTCTTGAACCAACTTCCTATGCTAGACCCATAACTCCTAGCTCCAACATCAACATAAACATATCTATTCTTAAAGCTTATATCAGCCATTGATGACAAATACTTTATGTTCTTTATATTCCTTTTTAAAGTAATCCATGGCTTCAAAGGCTCCTCTTTAATCAAAGGCTCCGCATTTTGGATTAGTACCCGTTTATGCTCCGGGACAGAGCACTTATTCACAGAACTTCCGCCGGACTCTTTCACCGGCCGGCCAAAATTCCCAGCCTGTTTTTGCAGCACAATTTCTCTAATATAAGGCATTGACGGATCGTAACCATCTATATTATGCGACTTTATCAACATGCAAGAATTAAACAAATCAAGGAATGAATTAAAGCTATACGTATCTTTTGCCCTCACGTGGACCACCACAAACCCTTCGGGTTTCAAAGTCCGGGCGATTTCCGATGCCAGATCCACCGGCCGAGACGCTTTATCGAGACCGCCTTTACCAGAGAAAACGAAGTCAAAGGTATTATCATCGAACGGCAAGCGACTCGTTTTACTGGAAATTACCAAAGGCTTAAAAGCTTTCTTGAAAATTCCAACCGAATCGGATACGCCGATCTCTTTCAAGGCATAGACGTCCTGTCCGTTTGGTGTCTCTACACATAAGGACTTGAAGCCCGGCGAGAGATAACCTTCTGACATCAGATCCTGAAACACCGAGGAGTAGAATTGAACGGCCTTGATCCAGTCTTTGCTGGTGTAGAGATCGCCTTGACTGAGACCCGCCGGCCGAACTGCTTTATTCACCGCAGAAGCGCCAGTCCCAGCCGCGGGAATAACAAAGTTAAAATTTTCCGGCAGGGAAAAAAAGCAGAAGTCACCGAGATTACAAGACTCGCCGGCGATGGTGACAATGTAAGCGAATCGAACGATGATGATTAAAACCCCGAATAGAAGCACCCGTGCTATTAAATTCCTGAGAAAGCTGGGTTTGCCAGCGGTGGTCTCCATGATTATCAACCTATACACCTAACTAAAAAAACAACAATATTGTCTGTGTGGTTTGTTTAAGTGGAAACGAATCTAAAAACCTAGCAATCGGAGCAAAATACACCAGTTAACGGGAGCAGAAGCGGGCAGAGGTGTGGTTGGCTCCGACAAGGACACTTCTTCTGGAAGCAGTGGCACAAATAAGGAAATAGAGAGAGATAGGAAGGGCAGACATGGAAAACATGATGGATTTTGCTCAGGCGAGAGCTTAGGAAAGAGAGATCATCGCTTGCTGTAAGAGAGTGAACGAAAGAGCTGAAATTTGTGAGAAATCAGAGAACGGGGAGAAAAATGACCAGAGATTTGAGGATAAAGACCAAAGATCCGTGGTAACCGGAATAACCGGTTAACACGCGGAATGGAAATGGATTGGAGCTGCGTGGAAAGTGAGGAAAAGAGAATTGGAGTTCAAACTTACCACTGAATTGCTTTCTAAATATCAGGATTGCCACCACCACCAACTTCTTTGCTTTGCTTGCGTTTCTGATAGCGACGTCGTCTTGTTTCTAGTATTATCCAATTTTTTGCTTTGTATAAATTATATAATTTATTTATTAATCAAAAGAAAACAACCTTCTACCAATACCATATTATTAAAACGACATTCTTCCAGTCGATTTGTACTAACTCTCCTAACTAATCAAACGTCTTTCCATAATTGGCAACTATGTCGTTGTCTTTCCTTTCCCTGTCAATTTCTTTTTAATGTTTATATGTATTTCTCAAAATTTTTAATACAAGTCCGGTGAATATTAGTTGATAATACTAGTTAATAATTAATCGAGCATAAATTTAATAGTATGATAGTTAGAATATCCTTCGAAAAAAAAAAAAAAAAAAGATATCACATTAAATAAATACCAAATATAACAAATAAACTGAGGATAGAAAATCTGATTAAGCAACACATAGTTTAATGTTAAGGTGTAATATAACGAACTTAACAATGGATTTAAGTTTAAATCTTTTTTTTTAAATATTAAAAAAAAAAGAGAAATTGTTTTTTTTTTTTTTGAAATTGTTTTTTTTTTTTTTTGGTAACATTTGCTATTTTCAAATGGATTAAGAAAATGATTGAAATTCATTGATTGTCTAAAAGTACATGGTAAATTATAAATTGTGCTTCTTAAATATAAATATAAAAATAAATTACACCTAATAAATATGGATAAAATTGAAAAGAAAATAATTAATAGTCTCAAAATCTCTTAATGAGCACTTATAGTGGAACAAGTTAAAATGTCTATTTATAACTATTAAAGTGAAATGAAGGGAGTATCAAATAGGCTTAAATAATTAGTTAGTTCTGAGATAAAAGGACTCGTATGAGAGGATATGTTACAACATGATAATCCATTAAATAAGATGACGTATTACGAATATGATTAGATTTAACTTAATTGGACTAAGTCCACTTATGATATAAATAAAAAAAATTATAATATTAAAGTGGTTGGATATGATTAACCCTTGTAAACATGGTTCGCACTAATTGATTTGCAATTGAATAGAATTAGGGTTGGAAGGATGTGTTTAATTCTCATAGGTATGTTTTACCATACATACATATAGAAGTTTTTTTTACTGAAAAAGAAAGAAACGTGTATCCCAAGTGGTAAAAACTAGTAGATTGTAAAATAAAGAGCATTGACCAAATAATTGAATCTAAATAAAAGAGCTACAAAAGTTGTTGCAAAGAAATGTAATGAACAATGAGAATGATAGCAGCAATATTGAAAAGTATAAAAAATAATAAATATTGGGATTTTTGTTTTGAAATTTAAATTTTAGGAAATTTCTATTTGTAGAGAGTAAGGAAAATAAACATTATTTTCCTTCTGAGTCTATAAAATTATAATCTTTTTAATTTGGATAAAGAATAATGAATCAATTAAAAAAATATTATTTAACGTGAAAAACATTTAATTATTTTTCTTTCTCCATTATTTTCTTTACTCTCCTTTTCAAATAAAACCTTAGAAATTTTAAGGTTTTAGTATTTATATTTTTTTAATGAATTGGAAAGCATTTTGAGTGAAGGGTTTACTAGATTTCTTAAAGATAAATTTTGATAAAAAATTTTTTTCTAAATACATATTTTCATTTAACTGTATTTTTTTTTCATATGTATTTTAAAGCACAATTAAAAATATATTCATTTCTAAAAAAAATTCAGATAAAACGTTTACAACTCCGAAGTGTTTAATAAATCTTTAGAACATAAAAGAGAATAGTATTTCAAAAATTCACCTCTTTAATTTTGAATTTACCAATACCAGCCGCTATCTTAATAAACTAAAGTTGAAAATTTAATATAAAATTCCTACTTTTTAGGATGGATTTTTATAAAATCATGTAATTAAGTTAAATATAAATATTTTTAAGTAAAATATCTCCGATATTTAATCTATGAACTCTTTCAAGAATTACTTTGTCTTGTATCCGCGGCCCATCTCGTTCGTTCATATAGCAGAGCAGCAAATAGGACCTTAATCGGTAACATGGTCGAAGTTCACCGGTTCAGTCGGTCATCCCACGAGATATTCTTTGGGCCAAACGAAGAGAGAAAAGCCAGAAGCAGCCACGCTTCCCACCGGTCGAACTAAACCCGGTGCTAGCCGTTATGTTTTATTTGTATTTAGTATATACCTACGGTACCCTTAAGCTGAAGGAATCATGTCCCAAGCAAACAACCAAAGAAGAAGAATATGGGTGTCAGCTTCGCTGTCGCCGTGTACAACAAGTGGCAAAACAGATGTACTTCATTACTTCATTTGGTGACAGTTCACACCGCTGTGGCTTACCAAAATATTTACCAACATTTCTTAATTTATTTTCTAATCATAAGATTTTTTTTTATTTTCCATAAATGGTGATCTAAATGCTATTGTCGGTGTTGGTGTTACATTTTAATTATATCAAGTACACTTGATTAATTTTTTTTAATAATGTAAATAATAAAAAAAAAAGAATATCACAAGGATTTGAATACGTTGACTAATGACTACTACTTTAATAAAAGGGACCAATTTCTCCTGCTAAATTAATTCTGTGGCCAGTGTTGTTGGTTTTTTTATATGTAGTAATATATTTTATGATTCTTTCTTTCATTTAAATGCATCAAGTGCGCGCATGCCACTGCAGGAGGAATTGTATTTCTACATATTTATAATAAAAATTTATTAAGATTCAATTCTAATTTAATAATCTTATATGTTTAAGGAATTGGTAAGTCTTTCCCGTGACGTGGCATAGGAGAAAGTGCCAACAGAAATTGAAGAACAAAAAGTAAAAAAGAAAAAGAAAGGAAAACGGACATGCAGTAACTGCCACCGGATTCAACGGCCTTAACGACGCAGGTCCAGTTGCTTTAAACTAGAGTCCAACAACCCATTATTTTGTTTGTCTGGGCGCTGATCTAGTGGTAGCACCACCGCATGGTCCCACTAGACCTTCATGATCACGGCAATGATTGCCGTAGGATGGCTGCTTCTTCTTTTTGTGGGGTCATGGCCTTCTGTTCTTTTGACTCTTTCTTTCGTTGTTATCATGTCAAATTATTTATCCAAATCTTATGGTTATATTATTTCATGTATTATAAAAATAAAATATAAATAATCTGCGGAACTTCAATAATATTTTATTTCGCGGCCAGCGTAGAAGGAATTCAAAATTCTTAATAATATATTTTTTAAAATGGAAGTTTTTTTTTTAGGAAAGAAAGTAAAAGTTGAAAGCAGACTGTTGGTAATAATTAAATTGTATTTCATTATGTAAAATATAACTTCATATGAGGATTTATAGTAGCAAATCAATTTGGAAAGTTTTATTTTATTTATAAAGTAGAACTAATATGGAAAGATTTATCCACATAACGATAATAATTGACTAAATAATAGTAAAGACGTTCTTTTTTTCTTCTGAAAAAAAAAAAAAAGTAAGGGTGTCTTTTCATTTAAAAAAAAATAATGATAAGAAATGGTATTTCATTTTTAAAAAATAATCAATCATCAACCAACTATATTAAGAAAAAATATATATATTTAATATAAATAAGCATTTTTTATCTAATATATATTTAGAGGGTGTTTAGCTTGATAATTTATTCTTAATTTTTTGGCTTAAAATATATTTTTAATTTATGAATAAGTAGTTAAAATATTAAGTAAAACAACTTAAATGATACTTTTAAGTTGTTTATGTATTTGGTTAATAATTTTTTGAAAGGAACTTGATTTAGCTAAGCAATTGTGATTTGGTTGGTTTTTTTATATTTCATGCAAGAAGAAATGGAGAGTGAGAGGTCTCGAATTGAAATACTTTCCACAACAGTTACAAAAATTATCACCAACTTGTACGTGTATTAACTAAATAGAAAGTCAAAGGATTAGTTAAAAACAAGGGTAGTATTGATATTTTTCAAACTTGTTAGGAGAATATATTTATGACTTTCAACTTATTTTAAGTAGTTTTTTAATTTATCATCTTAACCAAATACAATATTATTTATAATTTTCTATTTAAAAATAGATTTAAAAAATCCAACGAAACACAAATATGCATTATGATAGCTCATTTCAATTATTTAGAAAAACTACAACACAATAATGTACATAAACAAAAAATTTTATCTTAATGAAAATTGAAGAAATATGAAAGGAAATTATATTTTCTGAAAGCAACACATGTCAAGTTAGCTAAGCTATATAGCCAACACATTTATCATTTTATTTCAACTGCATAATAAATTGGATTTCATATGAATACAGCAGTTTTTCTATGAAATTAATAAAATTAACGATGTTCCTTATACTGTGTTCGTTCTATAATATTTATCACATTTGAAAAAATAATTTGTTCCAAAATACTTGTCACATTTGTGGTTTCAAGGAGTAATAAATATTTTTTTCATATTTAATTTTGAAAACAATACATTTGCTTCCAAAATACTTGTCACATTTGTGTTTTCAAGAGTAATAAAATATTTTTTTTCATATTTACTCTTATGTATATAATTAATAATTATTGCTTTAATTTAATAATTTTTTTAAAAAATTAGTATTAAATTAATTACTCTTTGTATATAATTAATAATTATTGCTTTAATTTAATAATTTTTTTAAAAAATTAGTATTAAATTAACGGTAATATAGTCAATTTACTCAATAACTTACTGTAACTTAGATAAATTAAATGATTTTCTTGAGAGACGTGAAATTTCAAATTTGACAAGTATTATGGAACAAAGTAGCAATTAAGTTTAATAAATAATTAAGAGCATCATTGTAATTAGAAGCGATAATTTTTAATTACACGTGTTCAAAATTATTTAGTTAAATACTATATCCAATTGGATTTTTCACATATTAATTCGCGCTCAATTGTATTTAAAAAGATTAACTTATTAAATTGACTTAATTTAAATATTAAAAATATAATTTTTTTTTTTACTAAAATTACATGCAATTTTTATTTGGAACTCACCGGAAGAATTCTTCTTAGAGTAAGACTAAAATTTAATCGCGCGAGATCGGCTCATTAAGAGGTAAAGCACTTCTACTTGAGAATGGTACTTAACTACTCATTCCAACACTATTTCAATATTTGTGCTAATCTAATGAAGAGGGCCAAAACAAAACTATAAAAGGAAACACAATGGGGACATGGCCACCCCTCCTCAATTTCAGCCTTAGCCATGTTAGTAATTGATGCTAACTACATCCAACTAAGCATTTATTAGTTTCCTAAATTAGTAAATTTTAAGCATATTTAGGCCATGTCTTTTTGGGGGCAAGTATGAAGGGGAATCTAAGCTTTCAGGAAAGTGAAATTGACAATGTGTTTGGTTGCACTAAATAACAAGTTATTGGGAATTCAACAATATCACTTCCTTCACGTTATAGGAATCAACTTCTCTAATAATTTGATTCCTGAAAGCTTATTCTCCCGTCTCAAAATATAAGTCATTTTTTGGATGATAATTTTGTCTTAAAATATAAGTTGTTTTGAGTATTTTAAGAAATAATAAATGATATTTTTCCATTTTTACCATGATTTCATTCGATACAATAACTATATTCACAACTGACTCTTGATTTTGAGATAGAAGATAATTTAGTTAAATTATTCTTAATTTTATTATAATTAGGAGAATTAATTGCTTTTTTAATCTCCGTGTAAAAATTTTAAACGACTTATATTTTTTAACAGAGAGAGCAACAATTCTTTCTTTAATAATTTCGCCAGGGATCCAAGAAGTTTTCTTGGGTGGATAAGCAAATATATACCAACTCCGTTGAATTCTTAACTCCATCAAATTGAATTAGGCCAACTAGCAAATGTAATTTCAATGTTAAAAACATTACTATCTTCCTTGTCGAATTTCAGAAGCCTCAATTTTTTATTTTTTTATTTGATGGAATACTATAATTATTATACTTACAAGAATGCTAATAGCATTTCTGTTATTTCTATTGTCATTTTTCATTAATACAATTTTACTTTATGAGAATTTAACATATCGAACAAATACAATTGGATTGTATTTCCTGAAAATTTGAGATTATTCAACTTTTTGAGATCTTTGTATTTACATTATTTATCTATTTATTTAATTAAAAGGCTTAATCACATACTTTAAATTCAGATCCATTTGTAATATATATGGATTAATATATTTGTCAAAATTGCTATAATTTTAATAATGAGTGTAATTATTCCTTATCTCATCTGTGTATTCTCTTCTAAAAAGAATTAGTGATTTTTATAATTTTATTACATTAATTTTTTCATATGAAATATAATGAAATAAAAAAATTTATTCCATCATGTCTTCTCGTCAATAAATTCAAACTTGAGCTAAAATTGGATTGGTGATAAAATTGAAAATTTTTAAAAGATGGTACATAAATTTATTAAAATTAAAAATTTGTGATAAAATAAAAATAATTAATTTTATAATTTTCTTAATTGTAATTAGACCAAATTAGGAACAAATTATTTATGCTGATTTTTTAAAAAAAAGGAAAATATGCATAGTAATATCATTAATTATAAATTTGATTATTATTTTGTTTCCAACTTTATTAATGGCAATACCCAAGAGAAGCCTAATATAGCTTATGAACTTTTAAATGAGACATGTTTTGTGTATGGAGAAGCTCTCTGACTCTGTGATTGGTCTTATCGCAATCCTGCAGTACAGCTAAGGTTCCGAGTTAAATCACGAAAAGGGATTGGATGATAGAGGACTTCGTTTTGGCCATTGCAAATGGCATGTTGGGTACCTGTCGCCTGAAATTTGGACATAAGGACCCTCTGCCTCACCAAGAGCCGCCCCTTCAGGATACCAATAACATGCATCTTTAGGCAAAGGTATTGCCTACAGATTAGGGAATGTGAAAATTATTGTATAATTAAATTTTTGAGTATATTTAGTTTTTTTAGTAGTCTTCTTAAATAGTTTTATTTTATTTAAAAATATTTTTATTATTATCATTTATTTTATTTGCAGATTTACGTTAAATTTGAACTGTACACAACTCAATCCGTTTATGATCCGTGAATTTACACATTTAATGTATTGAATTGAGTAAAAAAAATCATTGATCCATATACAGAGATACAGGTCAAATACTTTTAAATCAATAAATCCAATCTGCGTGATGTTGTGATGTTGGATACTATAAGATCCACTAAGGCGGTCTATACCATGAAGATCCTGGATATTACTGAGGCCATCTCCCACAAACTGCAATCTCAAGGGTGGTGGACAACAAGTGGCTTTACTATAATAAAAGTCTCTCTTTTGATTTTTACTGTTGGATTCAGATTCTACTGTTTCAAATCAGCTTCGGACACTTGATTGCAATTTTCAAATAGCTCCGACACTCAATTGTAAACTTGTAAGAAAAGAAAAGCTCAGACATCCAATATATAATAAACCATTAAACAACAAAAAGCCTTGGAGCTAGCCAAAGCTGAATTGGGTGGTTTGCACTTTCAAGTAAGAGTACTACTAGTACTCTACTACATGCTTAACTTCATAGGATAGCAAACTGTGCTGTGTGAAATCCAGAATTTCCCTAGCACGAGCCTTGGGCCTTGGGCCTTGAACCTGTTGGTAAAACCTAAGAGGGCCTGACTTGATTAATGGAGTGCGTCTCAAGATCTCACTATTAAGTACGGACCATGAAGATTAGGAAATAGAAAGTAGTGAGTTTTTAG
Organism: Jatropha curcas; assembly: GCF_014843425.1. The sequence goes on along the minus strand of NW_023590607.1, from coordinate 151,263 downwards.
TTATTAATTAACTATCAAATTTACATTTCACACACCCACACACACGTGCTGCTCTTTGTTATATATATTCATTAAATAAAAATATTTACTGCAATCTTCCATATTTTATGTTCTTTATACGAAATTTGATTAAAAATATTTATAAATAAAAAAATAAAGAAATGATTCATAATAATTTGTAAATTTCAATGTTATTTAATTAGTTATATTTATATTTAAGTAAAAACTTAATTAGTATAAAAATTTTAAATTAGGGATTGTATTAAAATTTTCACTTTAATAATTTTATAATTATTTTGTATACTATTAAAGATATTTTATTTTATTGTAATATTTTTTTTCTATTTTTTAGCCATTAGAATTAAATTCAAATAGAAAATTTATATAAGTAATTAGATTAAATGCCTTTGTTAAGATTATTAATTGACTTATGATTAACAGATATCTTTTAACAAACCAAGATAATTATCTATGTTCTCTTGAAAAAATAAAACTAAAATTATATAAGACAATATTAGATTTTCCATTTGAAGATGATTTTGACAAATATATAAAATTTTCAACTGGTCATTTAATTGATTTGGATGACAAAGTAACTTTTTTGAATCTTCTATATGTGAATTATTTTTTCAAGAACTTGGTATATATGACATATACAAATGAATTATCGCCATTATGCGCCAATAATATTAGTGGAGGAACAAACCGAACTTACAAACTCCATTGATTGAAGATATGCATATGCAAATCAAAATTTAAAATTTTCAACCAGGTAAAATCAAACATCATATATTTATTTAGTATGAAACCCCCAAAAAGAATGAACCAAACTCTCATGGAAGAAGGGATAAAAATGTCGAGCTATGAAGACAAATGAGTAATTAGGAAAAGGAAAAAAAAAAAAAAAAGGAATCTCATTTTGGAAGAAGGATAAAAATGTCGAGCTATGAAGCAAATGAGGTAATTAGGAAAAGGAAAAAAAAAAAAAAAAGAGGAAAAAAAAAAAAAAAAGGAAAAACATATCTGAATATAGTTTATTAAAAAGGGAATAAAAGATCTAAGAGCGAAAGAAAAAATGAAAAGTAGAAAATTATTAAAAATTTATAATTATTTTATACACTATCAAAAGTTTATTATTTTATTTTAATTGTTCTACCTTTTACCCAATTAAAAATTTAAATAAAAAAATAATATAACTAATCATATTACCTTACCTTTATTAAGATTTTTAATTGACTTATAATTGTAAATCCCAATTAAGATATGACAAAGCTTACTTAAAAGGTACAATATATTATTAGCGAATTAATATTATACAATATTACTGAATTTAATATTAATGTACAAAATATAATTAAAATTAGAATATTCTAAAAGAAAATGAAAATTAATGATATAATATTGTTTTGTTTAATATTAATTAAGTTTTGTTTTGTTTAATATTGTTTTGTTTTCTTAGCTGGTCCTCCTCAACACACTCGCTTCTGTTCACTTCTGGTGTCCTCCAGAACGCATCAACCGAAGTTAGTTACAACTTATAACTTACAACTTTCAACTCTATCAACAAGCAAATATCCCCTGTTACACTACTTTTATCGTCTTCATCCACTACCAATAATATCACGCCACGTCTCAAAACTTTGAACATCTATCAATTCATTGGTTGATTAGAAGTCATCTGCTCATGCAATCCTTTACCGAGACGTAGCAAAACAAAAGTCCATTCCTTCAAGCCAGCCTTATTAGTTGTCAATTTCAAAACTAATTCTTGTCCTAATAAAACACCTTGAAATTTTCCATCTCTTCGATCATTTATCTCACTCGCACTGTCTTCTTCTTTTTGCGAATCAATTACTCGACTATAACAATGATGTCCAATTCCGGGGATACAGAAGCGAAGAAACAATCTGATGAGTCGACGCCGTCTCAAATTCCGACTCCGACGGCTGCTGAGGTTGCTGATGCAGAGTCAGGAAATGGATTCAGTGTAGGGGCTATCACGAGGCGGTGGAGGAGAAAGGAAATTTTGCAGAGAGGTTCGTTGGGTTTGAGAGGATTGGGTTTTTTATTCTCTTTGCTTGCTTTTATTGTCATGGCTAGTAACAAGCACGGCGATTGGAAGAATTTTGATAAATATGAAGAGTACAGGTAGCTCAAATTATAATTATTAGTTTTTTTTTTTTTTTTTTTTTGATTGGAAGAATTTTTGATAAATATGGAAGAGGTACAGGTTGTCTCAATATAATTATTAAGTGTTTGTTTTTTTTGTTTTTTTTTGGGTGATTGTTGTTGAGTATTGAGTTTCTGGTGTTTATTTGGGTGTAGATAGTTCTATTTTTTTTTTTTTTTTTTTTTGGTGATTGTTGTTAGTATTGAGTTTGGTGTTTATTTGGTGTAGATATTTATTGGCAATAGCAATACTTTCGACTTTGTATACGGGAGCGCAAGTTCTGCGTCATGTTCATGAGCTTTCTACTGGAAAACTTTTGCTTGAGGGACGGAATTCTGCCATTGTAGAGTTCTTTGGCGATCAGGTTAGAGATTTTTTTTTCTCCTTTTGTCTTTTTATGTTTGTTTGGTTGCTAAGAAATGGTGGATAAGAATAGGACAGGAAAATCTTAAAATTGATGGAATTTAACACATTCTACATTTGTTACATAATTACAATTCGAACATGGAATCCCTTAATTTAGGTCATAGTCTCAACGAAGCATATTACATGCGTTGTTGTAGAGGAAAGGCTGTTTCCGCGGGAAAAGTAATTAGCACTTTCTAGAACTATTTTTCATGATAAACATAGAAAGGTCTCTGGTTTGACTTGGCATAAAGTCTATGAGTCAATAGATACATGCGCTTTGATGTTCCTCTTTAGTTTTGCAATTTTTTTCCTCTTCCACTAGTCCAAATGCAAATGTGTCCCAATTTTTTAAAACTTCAGTTTCATCTTGTCATTTTTGAAGGGACAGTTTTCTTTTTCTTGGTTGCTATTGGAGCCCACAATTTTTCTTTTGATGAATTGCAGATTGCATCCTACCTGCTGGTATCTGCAGCTTCAACAGCAGTTCCCTTGACGAACAGGATGCGCGAAGGGGCAGATAACATATTTACAGACTCCTCAACAGCAGCAATTAGTATGGCATTCTTTGCGTTCTTCTTATTGGCATTGTCAGCTCTTATTTCAGGATACAAGTTATCTACTCAATCCTATATATAAAATTAAGGTTTCTTTGGATTTGTCATTCTTTTCATGTGTGGATTGTTGATTCTAAATAGGTAAAATACAATGTGAGAAAATACATATATGGAATATACAATCATGTAAACGATGTGCTCCTTTTTTTAATTTATCTGTATCTATTTAGCTGATTAAATGTATCTGAAAGAGCAGAGGGTTTTACCAGTAATCTTTGATTGTTCTTTTTTTTTTATGTGTTAAATGCTGAAAAAAAAAAAAAAAAAAAGCTCGAAAAAAAAAAAAAAAAAACACAAAATTTAGCTCGTCATTGAGATGAAAAATAAAACCATTTAGGTCTCTTTTAATTCTCTACTAGTTATTCGTTATGCTGTGATTGTGACACAAATTGAGGCCAGTCTGTTAAGCTTTAAATAAGGCCTCAAAAACAAATGAAAAATTTGCACTACAGCTTTATACTTACCACATCATTACAAACATATCTAATCAATGATGTTCTCTGGATCCTAATTGCTTCTCGGAATTAGTTGACTGTTTCTAACGATAAAGAAAGAATCAAAAAATAAGTCATCTTTTGGTTCTTCTTAGCTCCGGAGAGAACAACCTTGTGTGTACTGTGTTTGATTCATGTGCGAACCTCGGTATTGGTCTTAAAAAAAAAAAAAAAAAAAACACAAATCTTAGCTAGTCCAATGAGACTGAAAAATAAACATTTAGGTCTCTTTAATTCTCTACTCAGTTATTGTATGCTGTGATTGTGACAAATTGAGGCCCAGTCTGTTAAGCTTAAATAAGGCCTCAAAACAAATGAAAAAATTTGCACTACAGCTATATTACAATATTACAAACATATCTAATCAAATGATGTTTCCTGGATCCTAATTGCTTCTGGAATTAGTTGACTGTTTCAAGATAAGAAAGAATCAAAAAATAAGTCATCTTTTGGTTCTTCCTTAGCTCCGGAGGAGAACACACCTTGTGTGTACTGTGTTTGATTCATGTGCGAACTGGTATTTGGTTTTTCAAAACCAGAGAATCCAATGCTTCCTGGATTTTGCAACATTTCAAGGGTGAATGGTGCTTGACCTGCTGATGTAGGCAACCTTGCAGTGTGAAGAGTGTTCGGATAACTCGTGTTGGCTGTGGCAGAGGGCCTAATAGGAATAGGCATATTGCTATTGTTGGCACTCAGTGCAGGTCTGTTAGATGCATAGCCACTGCCACGAGCTGCCGGAACATCATGGTTGTGCTTCCCTTCATAAGTGGTGATCACTGCCCTCGTATCATGCGATGCTCGTTCTACGTGTTTCCTCACAGGACAACCAATGGATGTGCATTTGTAGTAGCTCCTGCAGATGATAAGATGATTTGAGAACAAAATAACAATTTCAATTTTGTAATCCACAGTTCTGGATTGATTCCAGTATGATTAAGCAAAAGTAAATTTGATGGCTGAATTTACCTTGGATTGGGATTTCCTTTGACTACTTTCTGTCCATATTTCCTCCATCTATAACCATCATCAAGTATGTCAATATCACTTGTTGTTTGAACTACAATTCTGGGTTCTCTGACAGTCCTACTCCCAGCAGCCAAAATACTCTCATTTTCATTCTGTCCCTTGCTGCAATACAAAATCATCAGAATTACTACTAATAAACACATTATCCAAATGACATTAAAAGAGAAAAATTTTTCTCAGCTTACAATCTCTTGGCTTCAGGTTCATTTTCATCATCATCATCAACAGAATTACTAATTGGCGAATTCTGATCGAACTCGTCTTCTCCAACAGAAATAGAAGAATCTTCCTGCATGGTAATGGAGTCCATTGGAGGAACTGATTGATCTGATTTCTCTGAACTAGCTCCTTGCATTGCCTGAGAAGATGATCTTGACTGAGGCTTATGATGATTATGACTTCCCTTATAGACTATTTCAGTAATCTGTCCATCTAAAGATCTCTCTACTTTCTTCTTTGTTGGACAATTTGGAAATGTGCATTTATAATAACTACGTGGGTTTTCACTTCCTTTGACCTGTTTCTGTCCATATTTTCTCCAGTTGTATCCATCATCAGATTTTCTTTGCTCTCTCATATATGGAGCTGCTGGTGGATTGTAGTGATTGTGAGTGGGTTGAGCAGCAGAAGATTGAAGTGGAGCCATTTCTGACAACAAACTCTGTGTTGGTCTAAATTCTGACTTTACTGATCCTGCTATTTCTGGCGCCAATTCTCTTTGTTTTGTCGTTTTGTTAAAATTCCATGCTTCTTGTTGCCTTTTGATCGATTCCTCCTGTCAAGTGAACACACTTTTTTAATTTCCATTGAATATTATTTTTTAGTTAAAAAATATTGAAACTTGTCTTCTTCTGTTTTTTTTCCTTAAACTTTTTGGATGTTACTTTGGTTTTGCGGTGGTTGTTCTATTTCTAAAACACCTCAAACTAGAGTTTAAAATTTTAGACGCCAAACGTTAAATCCAAGTGCATTGAAACACAATACCTTCTAACTTTTTATCCAGGACAAGAAGAAAAATAGAATTGTGACCAAGCAGACATGTGGACATCATTTCAAGTTGACATAGCTATGGTTTATACTTGTAAATAAAAGTTAAAGCAAGGTCCAATTATAAAAAAAATAGCGTCTATGAAAACAGAGTAATTATTTCTATTGGATAATTTCATACCACTGAGACAAGGCTTGAAGAAGATTGAAAGATGGAAGAAGATGATGATGATGTAGGAATAGGATTTGTTTGGGTTGGGAAAGAGAAATCATAGTAATTTTTCTCTTCTCTTCTAACACCTCTTTGATCATTATTATCACTAGAAATACTCCTCCAATTGAAAGTTTGACCAGCAAAAGATCCGGTAGTTGGAGAAGGAAGAACCTGAACAACAAAAATAACAGAGAAAAGGATTAGTGACATGTTCCATACAATAAAAATAAAGAAATAAAAGAAAAACCCAGAAATAAAATGTAACTAATCTTACATTAGAGGCAGAAAAAAGAACAGGTGAGTCCAAAAGTTCAGTTGGGCTTAAACCAGGAGGAATTGCAAAATAAGAAGAAGGAGAAGGTGGAGGAGGAGATAAAGGTAAAGAAGGAGGTGGAAATGATTTGAATTTTGGGATTTCTATTCCTTGGTCATAAAATCCCCAACTAATATTTTCCATATCTTTTGTATTACTGTTATTACTGGAAAGAAGATTCACAAAAGAAGAATTAGAATTAGAAGAAGTCATAACCAGTTGGGTTGAGAAAGAGAATCTGTTTTGAGAATTTATAGAATTAGTATTCAGGGTAGAAGATGGTGAGGAAGCCATGAACGAAGAAGGTTAAAAATGAAAGAAAGAGAGAGAGAGATGAAGAAGAGAAGATAAAATGAGGGGGTGGTGACTTGGTGAGGTTTGCATTAAGGTCTTTCTCCATGTTTCTTCTGAGAAGCTAAAAGCAAAGTTTGACCGTGGAAAAACCATTCTGGGTCAAAGCTTGTGGGTTTGACTGGACTGCATTTGGAAAATGGCGGCTCAAGAAGAAGAAATAACTAACTCAGCTCCTTTTAATTTTTGTGGCGTGGAGGCTCCAGGCTTGGCCACTTGTCGTTCCAGCTGAGACAACATCAGAATGTAATACTTTGTTTGGGAAGGAATGAACAATTTTAAGCGCATGGAAAATAGTAAGGACACGAAAAAAAAAAAAGAAGAAACGAAGTACAAAATATCAAGTTTTGCTTATTTTTTAAAAAACTTTTAGAGTTTTTTTTCTCTTATAATTAAAAATATAAATGTTTTACAGTAAATTAGAGATTATATTATAATTAAATTAAGATCAACCTAACTAGCAATTAGAAAGTTAAAGAGAACGTAAAAATCTTTTTATTTTATTTTTAATTATATATTTATTTCTTTTGTTTTTAAAAATTATATGTATATAAAATTGTCTGCATAATATATTGGTAATTGATTTTGTAGAAATGTGATTTTAGGTTAAAAACTTAAAAATAACATAACAAAGGTTTATATATTTAAGCATTTTTTTATAATTACTCCTTAGTAAAGTATTTTTAAGATATTTATTAGTTGTTTAAAAATTATGTTTGGAGTGATAAATGTGTAATTTTGAATATTTTCTGTTTACTTTTCTCCCAATTTGGGAACTTTTTGTTCTTATTTTCCTTTGCCATATATTTTTCTTGCTCAACAAACAAACGAAACCCTGACGTGGCTTGCTATCAATTCAAACAAAGTATAAGAGATAAAAAATATATATAGTTGAGTAGCTAAATTATGGTCCACCAATCAAAAAATTGTAGCCTAGTTACTAAGCTAATATTTTTAATTAATAGTGGTTTAATACTTTAATTACAAGGAATCAATAAATAAATAAGTGTGGTTATTGTGTAGTTGTTTCGCGCTCTTATATAAAATGTAGCTCCTTTGAGTGATGAACATTTTTTTTTATTGTTGCTTAATAAGTTAATATAAATATATATATATATACATATTCATTTGATGATGATATGTTACAGTGGACCGGCAGACTTCAAGGTTGTCAAGCTGTTTGGCAAGCCGTTCTTTTAATTTTTGTTGACAGATTTACCCTTGCAGCTCAAAGCTTGACCATTTCAAACGTTGACCAGTTAGTAAATTAAACTATATATATTATATTTTGTCCAAAATACGTAACTGAAATGGTTCCATGGTGTAGTGGTTAGCACTCTGGACTTTGAATCCAGCGACCTGGGTTCGACTCCCGGTGGGACCTTTTTTGTTTTGAGCCAGTGTCTAAACCACTCTTTCTTTTCAACAAGTTCCTCTAATGCTTATAGAACAGGATTTCTATTTTAAGGAAATTTTTGTTTTAATCTCTCATATTTATATCTCATTAGTCAATAAAAACCAAATACTCCATCTTATAATAGTAAGATTCGTCCACCTCTTGCATTTGAAGTCAAACATTAGTGGAAAATCCAAAAATAAATAAGAAAAAAAAAATACTAATTCTATAATTATTTTCATTATACTACTTAAAACATCTCAAATTACCGAGTTGGTCAAAAAGACTAATTAGTATATGAGTCCTTATTTACTTATCTAAATATAACTGTAAGACTAAATAGTACTCACTTAAATTGATTATTTATTTTTTTTAATTTATTTCATTTTACTTGTCACTTTAGAAAATCAAGTATTAATAATTTTTCTTAATTTTACCCTTATTTTTTGTTATTGCCACTAAATATGGATTTAGTAAATTTTTATTTTTTTTTAGAATTGAGATGGTTTAATAATTTTTTTTATAGCATTTTTATGCAATTTAAAAAAGTGTCAATTTTAATTTAACGAATAAATTCACTAGGGCAAATGTGCTTATTGAGGAGAATAGCGATATTTCAATAGCACTTGATGACAGGGTGTACAAAACAACCGACCGAACCAATCCATTTTGATTTGGTCATCTTGCTCAAGAGAAGTTCGGTTTGAACCGAATGGATATGGCAAGAATTGATGAAAATCAGCCGAACCAATTGGCTCATTTCATATGCCAACTTCAGTTCGGTTTCTTCATCTTGATTCGGTTCGGTTCAAACCCAACCGACCATTTGCTCAACCTACTTAACGAGACAGAAATAATAGGAATACAGTTGAGAAATATAAAATTAAATTCTGGAACTAGAGATTATGAGTTGTGTATTTTAAGTATAATTGACAGAATGAATAGTAATTCACACGTGAAGAAAAATAGTCGTAGGAACAAAATGGATAAAGAGAGAAGAACATACATTTTTCAAGGGACAGACTTTACACTCCTTTTGGGTTACATGTTTCTTACTACAGAGAACATCTATTTTGCCATTCAAAAAGCATTAACTTAAAAAGCTAACGTGAATTTTCTTTTCTCGTGCACTGCAATACAAAAGGGATTACATGAATATCACAACCCAAAATTCCAATACGCTCTGGACTTGGCCTTACTTCAGTCTTCACTGCTATGGAATTTATATTTGCTGACAAATGCACCCTTCAAATTATTTATGAAATTACATCTTCTAACTGTAATTTCCAGCACTTGGGATCCAATTCAGCCTGTCAACAATGGAAGTGTTACTTCGTTTAAACCCACCGAAACTAGTGAAGTTTTTGCAGAATCAAAAATATTAAAAATTCTCTATTTTTTAGTTTCAATTTCGCCCATCTGACTTATTATAAAACTGTGTTTTATGGTATGCTCAAATGATGGTCAAACTTAACTACATTTGCACAAACACATTATATCGATATTAATAAGCAAATCTAAAGTTCTGTTGCCGTGGCAGATAATTTCAATCCAACTACGCCTATGCTATTGCTTAAACGACAAAACAAACAGCGATCCAAACTCATCTTGGGGCAAAAACACATACCTGAAACTCTTTATCTCTCCATTCGAACACACAACCGCGTGTTTCCAGATGTTCAAAAAGAGGCAAGGGAAGCAATGATTTAAAAGATGCATGGAGCTTCACTTTTGTTAGACCTCCACATGCCAACAAGGCAGCAGCCAGTCCACTTGGAGTCAAGCCCTTCGAGTGCAAGACAGTCATGTTTTGCAGGCAGCTGATGCTGGCAAGGGACAAGAGCCCCACATCCATAACTGAGCTGTACGATAAATTAATCTGCATAGCAAAGATATTGTACGTATCAGACTAGACCCTCCTCTCTATGTGATAATTCAGCAATCAACTGAGATAAGAGGGAAAAGTGCCTGTTTGAGGTTTTGAGAAAAGTGAGCAAGCGGAAGCATCCCCGCATCATCAATATTGTGACACTTCTTTATGTCTAACTTAATGAGTTGCCTACATCCCACAGCAATGGCTGATAGCCCCAAAGATGAGATCAGAGGACATCCTCGACTTTCAAATGTGTTTAATCTCACACATTTTGATAGTGATATCAAAGAACTATCAGTAATATCTTTGCAGTAGGATATATTAATCATCTCAAGGTCAGGGCAACCAGAAGCAATTGCTAAAATCCCTGAATCAGTTATTCCAGCAGACCTGCAAAAGAAACTACAATCCATCAGATCATGAATTTCTTATTATTTCACCTAAATCCATGCATAAACAAGAAAAAAAAAAAAAAAGAAGAAAAAAAAAATTGCAGTACATAATTGGGTGTTCTAATTATGCTACCAACGGTCACATCACTTGATGGAACTAAGATAACTACCCACAAAAACAAAGATCGACATCACCCTAGAGAATAAAATAACAAGTACAAGGTTAAAAATTAAAAGTCGTTACCTGTACAAGTCAAGCTCAGTAAGTTTCATGCATTGCCTGCCAATATAAGCAAGTCCTTCGTCACTTATGTTCAGGCAAATTCCTAATTTCAAGCTGGATAGTTTGGAACATCTAGAAATTGACTTCAGGCCTGCAAAGAGAGTCAAAATAAGTATTCCACGTAAGAAATTAGATGTCATTTACAGTAAAGCAAAGTGAAGGAGAAACCTTCGTCATCAATCTCATTATCTGTGAAATCAAGCTCCTCAAGCAACTGGCACCACTGTCCAATTAATACAAATGCTTCTCTAGAAACCAGGGTACATGACTCCATTCTGAGAGAAGTGAGGTTTGTGCAGGAATTCGTAATGCGGGCAACAGAAACGTCAGTTATTTTGCGACAACATGTGATGTCTAGCTTCTTCAACTCTGTGTGTTTGGTTACAATACAAGAGAGACCTTCATCAGTCACTCCCAAACACTTGCTTAAGCTCAGCTGCCTCAGTGTTATACACCAATTTCCAAGGGCCTTCAGTCCAGCAGAGGTAACCATGCAACCATCTAGCTTGACTGATTGCAACGCTGAAAGCTTTCTCAGACTATTGGCAAGTGGTAGAGTAACCTGAAACAACACAAACACCACCAAACTGTAAGTAACATAATCAAAAGAATAAAAACTGTTGAAATATATTAAATAGAACAAAATCAAAAACCTTACAGGAGAGCCATATGCTAAAATCAGTTTCTCTAAACCTCCAGCGCCATCGATCAAGGAAGACAAACCAACATGAGTAATGTTCTGACAACTTGAGACATCAAGTGTCTGTCCAGAAAATAAAATAAATATCAGAAATAAAAATCAAAGTTGAGTTTGAGTCAATTAGAAATAGAATTTATTATTACGGACTGATATTGGTTGAATGCTTGTGCAAAGTGTATCTTGTGCTAATGTATACTCAAAAAAACTGCTAAATATCTCATCCTTAAAAAAATATACAATCCCAAAATTTGTTCCATCTTATGTCGGATGTAAAATTGAACTTGCTAGCAACAAATTTTATGATATTGCAGGGGATAATAAGGCGCAAAAAATGCAAAAAAGGAAGGAAAATATATAGGATCCCATAAAATTAACTCAGTTCCAGTTTCAAGTCCAAATCAAATTATTAGAGGTAATCAGAAAACAAATAACAGGCAGACAAAACTAGTAGCTATTTAGAAGTCGATCCAAGACATCACACCCCAATCTAATTCTTTAGTCATCAGTTTTCATCTGATATGTGGAGCAAGAAAGAGGGATGATAACAAAATAAGATACCAATTCCAATTAGTTCCTAATAAATATACCTTCAGCGTTTTGCACCCATGTTGTTGGAGGGCAGCAAGGCTATCATCATCAATACCAAAGCATCCTTCCATAACCAAATCTTCAAGATATTGGAGTTTCAAAATGGATGGTAAGCACTTATTTGTAATCTGGCAGCAAAGGAAACATTTGAATAAATCTAATTGTAAACTTTTTCTATGCAGCAAGAATTTACATACACCACAATTTAGTGCCAAGTACAGAACAAAACAACCAAGATAAATATGTCAAAAATTAAGAAATGTAACAATTACTAAAATATATTTAAGTCATAGTTATAATTAACACTCTTAGCACAAAAATGAAAGAACCCAAATTAGAGACCAAAACCATCAAATTAACTTATATTTGGTTCAAAATTATGTGGAAAAATATAAATAAATTCACAAAGACACCCAATCTTAAAAGGAGAGTAATTCTTACAGGCAAATAGGAGAGATCCAAACTGCGGATCTCCTTACACTTGACAGCAATCAAGCCAACCCCCAAATCAGTAACACCTAAACACCACTTCAAACTAATCAATCTCAATTTCTTGCACCCAACCGCAATACACCCAATACCCATATCTGTAATTAACTTGCACCTCCCCAGCCACAGTCTCTCCAGATTCTTGGCCTCCGCCACGGCCGCCGCGGCCGCATCCCTCAGCTCCGTTGTGTTCGACAAGTCAATATCTACCAAGTTCTTGCAATTCAAAGCCAAACTCATCAACCCATTGTAAGAAAAGAACTTAGAACGCGAAAGATCGATAGACCTCAACGAATCATTGCAGGCATTTGAGATGACCGTTAATGTATTGTCGTTTATTCGAGGACACAGAGAGAGATCGAGGTGGGATACATATGGGTATCTGTTGAGCATTCCAGGGAGGTGTTCTTGTCGCAGAGGCTTAAGAGTTTTGCGATGCTTGGATTCTATTGAGTAAAATGATTTGCAAACTAAAGAGAACGATTTTCTATCAAGTGGGTTTGTGTTGAGGAAATCTAAGATAGTGAAAACAATCTCTTCAGAGAGGAGGTCAAAGATGTTATTACTGCTTTTGTTGCTATTACCGAATTCCAAGGTCTTCTGCTTCTTCATGGCTTAACAAGCCAAAATGGTGCTTTGGGAGTTCAGTTTTGAGGGAGAGGGTAGAAGGTAGAGGAAGAGAAATAAGAGTGTTTATATAAGGAAGATTTATGTGTCCTTTGAGATTTTTGAGGCTTACAAGAAACCGTTAACAGAAAAATAATATGGTCCGGTGTATTTGTTTTAGTTAGTTGGAGAGGAAGTGAGGAAGAAGACTCCCAAATTACGGTAATAGCCTTTGTGTTGTTTTCTAAACGAGAGATTGATTCCTTTCGTTCTCTTCCGTAGGGACGATATTACCCTTTTAGAATACTAAATACAATTTTCTTCTTTTGTAATAACAAAACTACCCTTTTTTTGTTTTAAAAAAAATCCTACTGTTTGTTTTTTTTTTTCAGAAAGGGAATGGTATTTAATAATTAGTAATAATATCGAAAAAAATTCTGTTAATGAAATATATGCATTATATATTTCATTGATTAAAAATTTATTTTTTAAATTAGGATAAAAAAATATTTTTATTTATGAGTCTTCTAATTTACATATAGATGATTAAATTTTTCTTATCGAATTAATAACATCTAATTTTTAATTTATCAAATTGACAAAATAAATTTAATGTGATCCAAAAAATATTATTTAAGTGATAAAATATGAGTTGTTTAATAATAATAATAATAATAATAATAATAATCATTTTTAATATATTATGAATTATTATTTTTGAGTATGACTATTTTTTAATCAAAAAATAAGGAGATAAGTGCTCTCTCTTTCTCTCAAAATTTAAAATTTAAAATTTTTTATTTAACGGGTGATCACTTATATCAAACATATCATGACTGTTGTAATGATATTATTAGAAGAGTATATAATTTTAATTTCATAATTAATATAATATTAATTGAAAATTAAAAATATCACTTTTCTCCTTAAAAAAGTTAAAAATATCACAAATGAAAATAAGAAGTAATTTTCTATAAAAGATTTAAACGATTTAAATTTTAATTGATTAATCATAAATTCAACTCAAATTTAAATTGACTTTGATTTGAGCTTGAAATATTTGAGATTGAGGTGGTTTACATTTTATGTCTATAAGTATAGAATTTTATTGTTTATGACGCAAGAAAATCATTTTATTTTGTTTACGAATGCTCTAATTGGAACTGTAAATGAAATGAAATAATTAAATTAAATTTTTGTATAAAAGAAAGAACGAGGAGGGGTAAAACTGTCGTTTGAGAAAAGTCAGGAAGATCCGTACGGGAAAGGACAAGTGGGACAAAGAGTAAAAGGTGTGTAGTGAAGTGAGGGTAACGGAGTCATTAGTGGAAGTCGTTGTCTTATCGCAAGCTGAGACCATCTTATTCGGTGGAGGACTATATGAGGAAGGACAGATTCAAGTGCAGACAGTACGTACAAATTTATTTTAATATTTATTTATTTTTTACAAACAGAAAACGGAAGGACGAAAATAAAAAGAAAAGTATATTTATTTTCGCCGTACTTATGGATGGTGCTGTGTGGTACCAACCTTTCTCAGGTATGAACGGTACTACAAATTTAAATTAGTCAAAAAGGATTTTGATTTTTGGTCGGGGAGGTCATGACTCGTTCAGGTCGTGCCCTAGCCCTACCCTCCTCCTTGCTTTTATTTTATATTTTATTTTATTATAAAATTAAAATTATCTATTTTTTTATAAATTCCTTTTCATCCAATCAGGTTTTAAAATTTAAATCTTCTGATAAAAATTTTAATAGCTCCATTTAAACTATTATAATTTCAAAAAATAACTTGCAAGTTTGATGGAAATCAATATCATATTAAATAGTATGTTATAATTAAGTACAAATTCATATTAAATAGCATAAAATTACCTCTAATTTTCAAAATTAAATTTGAATAATTTATTTTTGAGTAAAAGTCACCCATATTTAAAATTAATCTGAAAAAATCAATTTGTTTTAAAATTCAAACGAAATCAAATAAAAATGGCAAATAAGTCAAGTAAATTTATCTTATTTTTTTGCCATTAATAATAGAAATGATTTTTCAAAAATGAAAAAGAAAAGCTTTTTTATAAATATATATTTTTATATATTACTGAAATAACTTCTAGATTTTCTCTTTTTTTTTTTTAATTTGGAATTTTGAAAAATGAAGGGAGCGTTGGTACTAGATGTGTCCTTGAGTTGAGGTGACTTATTATATTTTTATTTTATTAAAAGCATTGATGCGGGACGCGTGGTTTAGAAGAATGTGACATCTCCAATCAGCAAAGATTTTCACTTTCTTTTTTCTCGGTGAGACACTGATTTTTATTCCGTTTTCTTTACCTGGTAAAGGTTCTCAGCTGCTCTGTTGCCAACTTCAAAAATCTCTATTTCTCTTTTTTTTTTTTTTTTTATATATATAAATAGAATGTGACATCTCCAATCAGGCAAAGATTTTTCACTTTCTTTTTCTCGTGAGACACTGATTTTTTATTTCCGTTTTCCTTTACTGGTAAAGGTTTCTAGCTGGTTGTTTGCCAACTTCAAACATCTCTCTTTCTCTTTTTTTTTTTTTTTTTTTTTTTTTTTTTTATATATATAAATATCATTTATTATAACGAAATTCAAAGTTAATATATGATATGCTGATACTTGCACATCCCACATGATTAAAAAAAATAGTGTAAATTATTTAATATTTATAAAATTATTATGTCTATTTATAATTTTATGAATATGTTATGTCTATTTAGCACGTACACGCATTGTATATTTTTTTTATATTAATTTTTTCTTACCATTTTAATTCTACAAAAATATGCATGATTATCAATAGTTGTTCCTCTTTTTAATTTGATTTTAATTGAATTTAGAATTTAAAAATGACTTTAAATATTTAAATTTAAATTACTATTACTTTGTAATCAACAGCAATAGCACCCCTTATCCTAAGCCACCTTCCGTTATCACGTATATAATATTTTGGCTTTTGTCTTAAACAATAGGATTATATTATCTAACAACCTATGATTTGCCTAACCAAATCAAACCCAAGCTAATACGAAACATTATTTTTTCTTAAAAAATTTTTAAAAATTTTGAAATAATTAAATAATATTTAATTTTCATTCTTTTAAAATAAAACTTGTTTATTTCAATTAAATGCTTTCATTGTAAAAAGAAAGATATTTGAAAGATTGGATGATAGCAATATAGTGATTTTTGGAGGCCCGCAGCCCACTAGGCTTGTTTGTGCGCGGTGCCCACGGTTCCTACGCGGGGGCGGGGGCAGTTAACGTCATTTATTGAGTACATGTTTGGTACAGTCGTATAAGTTGACAACTGTCTCGCTTTTCTTTATTGTATTTTATTATCATTCCAGCTTCTACCTAGTGCTCAGGATATTCATATTCCCTGTCCTGCATTGTTGCATACGGATATTCAATACGACAATTTTTTTTTTTAATTTTAAAAATAAAAAAGCAATTTCAGAAAAGAAGAAGAAGAAGATGATCAAGAGAGCGTTAATGACCGAAACAATGTGATTTATTAAAGTAATGCCTTTTCAAAACAATTTGCAGAGAGTAAAATGAGAGGTTTGCTTTTATTAAAACAAGAAACTGCCGCTCATGGTTTCTCGTAGTTTTTCTAACAAAAAAAAAAAAAAAAAAAAAAAAAAAAAAAAAAAAAAAAAAATCGAAATGGTTTAAATTGATCGGTTTGATATCTCAAGAAATCAGTTGTAATTTGATTTTGAACGGAAAAAAAAAAATTCATCAGCTTTCAATTTTATACATTTGCCTAACTGAATTTATTTTATGTTTAAAATAATTAAAATGATTTAAATGTTTGCTCTAATTTTCTATAGCTATTTTATCCAATCATGTTCGTAAGTGTCATTTCTAGATAGATTGCAATATTATTTTATTTAGAGGCATTCAATCAAATTGAAAAAATTAATTTGATTCAATTCAGTAATTAAATCTGAGTATCCACTCTTACTTTTTTTCATGAATTAGAATCATATCAAAGCTCTTTGAATAGAATTATGGGTGAGCATTAAAAATATAAAATTTTTTAAAAATCATTTTAAATATTTTTACTCAAAAATTTTAATATCTCCCATGATGTTAGAAACAGTTGGATGCTTAAAAATACTCATTATATACTTCAGAAATAACTAATTGTCACGATTTAGGTAAAATGAAGTCAGTGCCCTTCCACTCGGGGCATCTAGCTCTCCAACTCCAACTATTTTGGGCAAAAGCATTAAAAATGGATACGCACAAAGATTATAAATAGATTAACATTTTCCTTTCTTTACATTAATTTTAGAGTTTTACGGACAATTTATAAAATAACGTTCTCTTTAATATTTGATAAGATACTAATAAAACAGCTAATAATTATTAAGATAGCTTATAATTAACAATTAATTTTATCGAACAAGACTTAGCTGTGAATTCATTTAACTCTTATAAGATCTCAATTCTCAAAAACATTTAAATGAAATCATCCCATGTCTGGGAAAAAATTATAAAGAATTAAGATGAAGTTGTTCATGTAATCAATTATGGTGTTTATCTTCTAAATTACGTCCAACTCTTATAATTAAGTAAAAGATTTTAAATTCTTAAGTTATAATCACTTAGTGGTGAAATCTATTCAACTGCTAGGGGATCTAAATTCTCAAACCCATTTAATGATGTGTTGTATATATAAATTGCTCAATGAACTTGAGCATAAAAGTTTTGTGTCCTTTTATATTTTAGAAATGACCTTATTTTTTTAATCTATGCATACGTGGCGAGAATCAAAAGCATCGGGTGAATAATACGCGCGACGATATGGACCAGTGACAATACAACTGGGAATTAGGTTGCCTCGATAGATATCATCTCACTTGGTTTGGTTTTCCCTACATTCTCATTCTTTTTCCTAAAACTTCAAAAAGAACGCAAGAACCTCTACTTTTGAAATATTTAATCCTACTCCATTTTTTATATTTTTGATTTTGTATTTGTTCCATTTTTGAAATATTAACAGCATTAATATAAGTTTGCCCTTGTATAACAAATGTCAAGTAAGCCTCCAATTCCATCCTTTGCCGGAGTTCCAAGAACTCCCCGTTGCTCTCATTCCTTGGCTTATTCATTTCACTAGGCTTTTTCCTAGATTCATCCGTCCAGGTGGGTCTCCATTTTGATGCACAGACTTCACATTATCTCATTTTTTCTCTTTCTTTCCCTTTTCCTGTTGTTAGGACTAGCAGTTCTGGATTTGTTATTGTTGCGTTTGAGATACCAATAGATTTTTTAGGAACTTTCCTTTTCTTGGTAGTGGTTTTGGGTTTGGTGGCACCATTGCTACTATTCAAAATGAAATTCTGAAAGTTTTGAAGAGATGGGTATTTGGGATTGAAAAGCAGTGTGCTTTAACGGCGGAAGAGAAAGAGAGGACTCGCTGACTTTCATCTTTTGTTTTTTTCATTTATATTGCTGATTTTCTTTGTGAAAGTAGATTTTAAGTTTGTGAAAAATTTTTGGAACTTAACCTCCTTTCCCAAAAATGGAAAAAAAAAGATGGAGCTTTGGAATTATGTTTATATAGATTTTTTTTTATTTTTTGAGAAAAATCAAACTAGAATTTCATTAATTAGAAACTGTATACAAATATGGGAAACAGATCAATATGTTTCTATATTTTTTTTATAGAAAGTCTGATAATAAATCTCTTATACAAATAATAAAAAAAATACAATCTTGATTTGAAATATCTGATCAAGTTGCTGGAGCATAATATTTGTGCCATAGGCGATTGCTTGCTCCATTTAGTGGCTATTCATGGCCACCATTTGACTCTACGGTCTTTCTACAAGTTTGATCTAATTACCTTCAAATTTCTTCTTTCTGTAGGAGTGGAGATTTGCACTTTTTTCTGCATAATCATTCAAATAATAAAATACTCTAAATAAAATTACCATAATGGTGATAACAATAATGCATAATCATTCAAATAATAAAATACTCTAAATAAAATTACCATAATGGTGATAACAATAACTCAAAACTAGATCTGAGAATAAAATTTCAATATATGGGCAACAATAAATTTCAATATATGAGCGATAATAACTCAGATCTGTTTACAGATTTGAGGATTATCGGCAAAAAATCAAACAAAAAAAAAGGGATAACTACCGATAAGAGTTCATCGTTGGCCTCCTGTGAAAGAAGAGGAGAGATTTTTGGTTTTCAGAGAAAGAGGGAGAGAGAGGGAAAAAAAAATACAACCTTAATGAATCATATATTTGTTTAGAAAGAAAATTGGGGGTTGTGTAAAATGATGCAATTTGGAATATATTTCTTAAAAAAACTATCGAATGAACTTAGATTTATATATATTTACATACACTTAATCACTAAATTATGAATTTATAAATAAAATGATATTATTTTGTTTATTTTTGTACATATCATGGCATTAATCTCTTTGTTAAAACTTAGAAGACAAATTATTTACAATGAGATTTTAATTAATAATTGATTTAATTTATATGAATATAAATGCATATATATAACAATGAATAAATATAAATATTCATTAAAAAATAAATATTAATTATTAAATATTTTATTATAAGAGTATTACTCATTCATGTTTTTTTTTTTTTTCTTTTAATCAGAAAGAAACAACAAGGTGAGGTGATTGATTTTAAAAATAAATAAAGGGGTGTATTTATTTAAAAATACAAGTACATTGAATGTCCAACTTGTTCTATTGTTATTAGGTTGCCACATAAGATGTTTTTATGGAGCTGACTCACTCAATCCGCAGAGTGTAATTCATATCTCATTTTTTTGTCATTTTAAAAATATAAAAATCATACAATTTTTCTGTGCAAGTTCAGGGGTCAACTAATATATTCGGCCTTTAATGATATAAATGAATTTATCCCTTATATAGTAAAAAAGTACAAGAAAAGGAGAAAAAGGGCACACTCACTTTGTTTCAATACAAAAATAGAAAAATAATTCTCAAAAAAAAAAAAAAAAAAAAAAAAGAATTAAATTCTCAAATAAAAGAAAATAAAAAAAATAAAGAAAAAAGAAAAAAGAAAAATCAAGTTCTAGCCCAGACCAAACAATTTGTCTTCAATAAAAAAAAAAAAAAAAAAAAAAAAAAAAAAAAAAAAATCTAATGGATTAGATAATGACCAACAAATTACATAAACAGATAGACAGCAACTAGTTAATTATTCAGAAATTTGATACAGTAGCCAGTGAGCTGATTTAAATATTCAGAAATATAATCTAATCCAGTCAGCATTTACCTAATATGCTTGGCTTTTAGTTCCACTTGTTTCAATACAATAACTAAGAACTAGTCTTCAGCAACGTAAACAACTTCCCAAAGTGAAAAAGATGTTTTCTAACTTTATACAAATATATACTGTACAGGAACGCTGCCAATGTTGCTGATGCAAATGACATCAAAGTCAACTTCCAGAATTCCTGAAAACCAAAAAAGATTGGCAGGAAACCGTGAATTCTGAAACCAACCCCTTAATCATAATATATTGAAAATTCCAATTCCCAGGAAGAGTTCAAAAACCTGTGGGTTCGATATAATTATTCCCATTGCATATCCTAATAAGTCCAGAATAGATTGAAGAGAGTTTTGAACACCTCCTACGACACATCTATCAGATTCAGGAACTTGATCCTGTCCCGACAGACACAACAATTGCACTTAGAAACAGCATGGATATAATGGGGATATAACATAGAAGCAAAATCCAGGAAGTTTAGAGTACCAGCACTTGTTGAATCACAGATAAGTCGAACATCCATAAACCCAGCCGAGAAGTTGCAACTCCAGCCATTAATATGTAAGCTGATAAAACTTGTTTTTGGACCCATATTGAGCCAATACATAGTAATAAGCAGCACCACTGCATAAACACACAAACACACAGTAGTTATAAAAACATCAGCCAGTAAATGAACAAAAAAAAAAAAAAAAAACTTGAAATACAAATATCTACACATGCTAGTATAAGTATAAAACCTCAAGCCAGTAAGATGTAACCCAAAAAAAAATAAAAAAAAACTGAAAGTATTTAATGTCTTCACTATATACCCACATAATTTTATATACCTTGAGTCATATTGACCAAAGTCCCCTGTTCTCGATAGTTAATACATATGGGGGATTGCACAGATTGGATTATACAATGGTTTGCTTCACACTATTCTCCAAATCAACAGCACTTTATTCCGCGTGCTATTCCGATTATGTAGTGCACGGATATATGGCACCCACCATTTCTAAGAGTAGCTGTCATCAAGGTGCCTACAATAGCTGCAAGAGAACGCAGAACACTTTACTTCGTAACAAGTTAGTTGACAAGAAAATAGTACGCCTCACCGAAAAAAAAAAAAAAAAAAAAACTTGAAAGTATTATGTTACTATATACACATAAATTTATATACCTGAGACCATATTGACCAAAGTCCTGTTCTGATAGTTAAAATATGGGATTGCAAGATTGGATATACAACTGTTGCTCCTATTCCAATCAAAGCACTTATTCCGCGTGCTATTCCGATTATGTATGCAGGTATACCTTCCCATTCTAAGGTAGCTGTCATCAAGGTGCCAAAGCTGCAAGAGAAACGAAACTTTACTCGTAACAATAGTAAAAAAATAGTAGCTCACTGGTTGAGTACCTGGTGCACAATTTAGTGGATTAAAAAAATAGCAGAACCTTTATACTCTACTACTCAAAGGGTGATTACATCTCCTGATTCTACCAAAGAGAAAAAAGGAAAATGGCAGAACCAATAAAAGAGCATTTTACCTGAGGACTGTGAAATATAATAAAGCTAGAGCTATGCCAGGAAGAACAATATCTTGTTGCAAATACACATTCCAGGCACCAATACAAGGTGCTTGAGAAACCCATTCAATTAACTTAATTCTCCATTCTTTTTCCACCAATGTTGAATTTTTTTCCTCATTTTCAGAAATTAAGGCCACTCTTTCACTTGAAAGAGTTTCAAGATCAGTCCGTAAAAATCTTGAAATCTTCCTTTGGCTACTTTGATCTAAAGCTGGAATCCCTTTGTATACACAAGTAAAAAGCCAATACTCTATCCATACTGCAATACTGTTCCAGATTGCTAAACTTATAGCAGAGGCTTTAACTGATACAAAGCTAATTATAAAGCCACTAACTACTGGAGCAAAAAGCTTGCAAGTTAAATCAATTCGTCTCATAATTGCATTCATCTTTGTTAGTACACCCACAGGATAGCCTTCTGATATCACCACCACCCTGTAATTTAAAAGTAGCCATTAATATCCCGTTCAACTTGAATGATACTACTAGTATTAATTCGTTAATGTGCAAATTACCATTCTCTTTCAATTAGTATGGTACCAGCGAGAGTGGAAAGCACACCAACAGCTCCAGAGATGTTAGTTAATGCCACAAGCGATATAAATACTGTAAAATTTGTAGATCTTAAGGTTGAAAAGATTATCAATGTGATTATTGTGCATCCAGCAACTATAAAGGAAAGATTTTGGGTCACCAACCAGATTTTCAGAACCTGCATATTCAACCAGGTACATAATTCTTTAGGCCTCGTCTGGTATAAATGAATCTCAGAAAATCTTTTAGAACTCATTTGTGATTTCATGTTTAATATTTATTTCGCAGGTAAAGACTGAAACTTTTGTTGAACAGAATGAATTCTCTACTATGGCCAAGAAGGGTAAATCAATTACTGTTGTGGTGATATAGGATCAATGGAATTAAAATTTCGAGCTCTTAATCAAACCTTAACATATGGTAACATCTCCACCCATTGTCCAATGATGGGGCCAAAAAGTGCAATAGAGGCAGATTCAATAGCTCCATAAATAGCAGGAAGAATCAAAGAATCTGACCATAGAGTGATCATATACAGACCAACTGAGAATTCCCACATTCTGTAGACAAAAATTTGTATGAACGACCAAATTCAACATGGCTGTAGTTATGAATAGTTGAGCAACTACGTCTGATAAAATATTGAAATTGGTTTTCCAGGGAAGAGTTTCAAAACCCCATATTAAGAATCTAACCAAAGATTGGAAATTAATAATAATAATAAAAAAAAAAGAATCCAGAGAGAAAAAACCTGGCATCCCATCTTGCTAAAAACTGGCCAATATACAAATATCTGATATGAGAAAAGTCTTGAGTAGAAGTAGAAGCAGACGAAGAAGAAGATTGTTGTCGGTCACGCAATTGCTCCTTCACCATATCTGCTTGTCTTCACCCACCCATTTGGTCAAAACCAAAGCTTTCAGCATTAAAATCCATGATTTGTGTAAATTAATATAAGATACTAATTAATGAATTGAAAAGGACAATGAAGATGATGCAGAGTTGAAAGGCTTACGAGGTGCAAATTCGTGAGGAACAGTTCTCTGTTACTGCTTATGATTCGGAATCTTTGTTTATTTTGTTTCCTAGTCGTTGATTAATTAAATTAACATAAAGATCAAATTACTACAAACTCCCGTTGGACCTTCCATGTAACATTAAAAAAAAAAAAAAAAACAAGAAAAAAGGAATTTTGGAACATAAGTTACTATGAAGTCTTGAAATTTAATTGAAATTACCACTTGATTCCTCCTATCATTCAGAGAAATTTTGGCCGTTAAACTAATTTAGTCTGTGTGCCCAAAATATTCAATGTTAACACTAAGTAAAAGACTAAATAGTAAATGAATTATAAATATAATGACTAAATAATAACAATATATTAAAGGTAAAAAATCAAACAGATAAATATTACAAGCATTGAACAATAAAAATATAATTTTCTTTTGAATGAAAGTTAATCGACCAAATCTCAAAGATTATGAAGTAATTTTTTTAAACAGTAGGAATGAATTAATAATTTTTATCAAACTTTGGAAACTTCATCGTAATTTGTTCAATTTTGGATGTAAAGATATTTATTTTAGGGAAAAATCTCTAACATTTGTACTATCATATCATGCATAAAGATGGAATTGGACGGATAATTTTTGGTTACCTAACATGCTCACATCCAATTATTGCAAGAGCGGGTTGAGGCAGTTAGAAATGGATTTAGGGGGTGAAAAAAATTAGTGTCCTTGACGGCTTTGGATATGTTATGAGTTTAGGCATATGGGGATCTCCATTATCATTATATTAAACAGGCTTGAATGTGAGTATCCCTAAATATTCTGGTATTTTAAATAGATTTATATTCAAGTAGTGTAAAATTTACAAATAATATATCTGATTTAAAAGCAATTTTTATATATATCGATGATGAATACATATAATAAAATTATTAACGGATTCAAGTATAGGTACTCGATCAAATTTGAATGGATATAAATTAACAAAATTCTAAACAAATATAGATTGTTTTTCTGTTTTTTTTTTTAATATATAATTTTCAAGTTGATCATTGCTAATTGTTTAGTCAAAGTTTAATAATGACTATTACTTAAATGTAATATATGTAAATAAATCAGCTAGATTAGTTGAACCATCTGATCATCGATGAGAAATTCTTCACAAAAAAAATGTATGGCGTGGAATAATGCCGCTAACGTTTATTTACCATCCGAAAATACAATAGTAGCAACTTCCTATATCCTATGCACCAAAGGTAGGTTATGAGCCACTTGTCAATCTATTTAACCTAATTTTTAAAAAACTTTTATTTAATTCATTCATAAATAAGCTCTAAAAGTGGTAATATATGCAAGCATCCATATTTCACGATATTAAATAGAATAATTGTATGAATTTAACTATAAATTGCAAATCTTTCTTAATATTTGTATATAATTCTTAAAAGAATTACTGTTCCGTCGCTATTTTATAGCCAGAATTAACCACTCCATCTTTGCTTTTTTAGAAATATATTCATTCCTACGTGAAGAAAATTGTCATTCCGTTCACCTTTTTTGAACGGAACGACTAAACGGTTGATGGAATCAATTTTTAAAAAAGTAAAGTAAAAAGTGATTAATTTAGGGATAATAATCCAAGAACATAATATTAATTTTCCCTAATTCTTAAAGAAAAAATATTTACAAATTAAAATCATATAGGGTAGGGAGACTTATTTACCAGGATTAAAAGAAAAAAATAAAAAATAAACGGCCAATGTTTAAGCCAATAATATTCTCGTCTTAAAAGTGCAATTAACAAGTCATTTTATGATTACTGAACAGTCTCAACAGAAAAATACACCCCAACGAAACTAAACCAGAAGAGGAGAAAAATTAACAAGACGAGGAAAAAGAATAAAGATTGTTACAAGCACATAAAACCTGAGGCAGAGCAGAAACGGCATCATCCCTACAAAACATGAAAAACATAAAAGAATGGTTCAGGAGTTAATCCAATCACAAGTGGTTAACAGAATGCACAATACATTTACCGAGCCCCGACAATGCACAAGAACATAGAACTATACCGAGTACCAACAATGACGATATGATTTTATAAGTTAAAGCATCTAAATGTGACTATAAAGCCTTATTTTTTAAATATCTTGACTATTCTATCTAGGTCTGATCCCAGAAATAGTAGCCTGTAATTGCTTTCCTACACCAACTCTTCGAGAAAAATTTTTGGTCCCGAACTTGTTTCTAGGATGCAGCAATTGCATTCACCATCATATTCTGGTTCTTCGTGCCACATCAGCCATCCTAGTAGTTATACATTTTCATATTACCAGCATGCTTCTTGACTACTGAACCTTATGTTGTCAAATTATTCGCGAAGAATTTTGCTGCCTTATAAGGACAGAACAGATTTTAAATAGGACAGATTAATAGAGACATACTGAAATATGCAGTATATAATCCAACAGCCCAAGGACTGATATTATAACAGAAGGAAGGCAGCCAAAGCAATCATGATGGAAACAAGAACTTCACAGTAGACAAAAGAAAAATTCCATGAAACCAAATTAAGAAGTGAGCCAAAGGTGCCAGTAAAGAAAGTTCAAATGAAATTTCACAATTCATTACTATTGTTAGGGCTGTAAACGAGCCGAGCTTGTTTAATAAACGAGCTAAGCTCGAGCTTGGATCAGATCATTAGCTTGCGAGCCAGTTTTATCGAGCCGAGCTCTCAAGCTAGCTCACAAGTTAGCCTTGTCGAGCAGAGTTGAGCTCACGAGCTAGCTCAATAAGCCAAAATCAATTAAAATCCATATTAAAACGATGTCGTTTTGGTTAATATATTTCAAGCTCGGCTCATTTATGGTTACCGAGTCGAGCTTGAGCTTAGCTATTTTTAAATGAGTCGAGCTCAAGCTCAGATTTCTGAGCTCGGAACGAGCTCGAGAATATCTTTATTGAGCCGAGCTCGAGCTCATCAAAGCTCTGCTTGGCTCTTTTACAGCCCTAACAATTGTAGAAGGCTAGCCTCAGTTACAAGCGAATGAGTAGCATCTTATAAGAACATGAAAATTGTTCAGCATATTATCAAGATTCTAATTAAACAGAAAAAGTAGGTACGGGAAATTCATGGTCCAAGCAATGTCAAGCAGCAATCGAGATTTATCTTATATTGGTTCTTTGATTGATGATTGTAAGTTCTCAATACAGCACATTCCAAATTCAACTCTGCATTTTTCATTAGAAAATCAGTGAATCAGTTTGCCTATTCATTAGCTAGAGCAACTGTTCCTATCTTTTCTTTGTTGGCTTCAAATGAATGGGAATCTAATCCCCCATCATTTATTCATGATGTAGTCATTTTTTATTTGATTCAATAAAACTTTCCTCTTAGCTTTAAAAAAGGAAAAGAATAAAAAAAAACACACACACTTCAAGAAACATCTAGATTTAGGAATCTTAAATTACTGATAATTGGAAGAGATTGCAATTTTCCAACTTAAATTACATATTGTCAGCTATAAGAATAATCGCCTATCAATGACACAGAGCATTAACCTGAAAATAAAATCCTTAAATCCTCAGTAAACCAAAGGTGATCTCAAGCCCATCATTAAAATTGTAGGAAAATAAATGAAAACAAAATAAAGTAAAGTGTATCACACAGCTCAAATCAATTTTCATATGTTACTTTAAAAAGTCCTACTGGAAAAATTGCCACTAGTTCTTAATTTTCAGCCTTAGAAGTTGATTGGTGTTATTAACCAATTATGTTATGAAAAGCGATTATCTTGGAATGAGAGCAAACCCTATTTATGCAACAGGTCAACCTCCCAATATGTACCTATGGTTCTGGAGAAGTATCAACAGCACATGATAACAAACCATGAATAGCAACAGAATTGTAACTACTAATTAGTAATGAATTCTCAGAGAAACATACTATATCAATCAGGTGTAGATCACAAGATAAATAGTTGATCAGAAAAACTCAAACGAAATGTAAATTAAATATAAAAATTCCCAAGGAAAGGATAAATGGAAGCTCACATTGATTGTTTCGGCATAAAATTCCGGCAGCTCTTATTAAGAATCACCCTTCAATTCGTCAGAGTCTGAATCACTGGCATTATAACCTGTCAAACAATCGCCACAAGGAAAACAAAGGTAAAACAATCAGTACAATGTAAATGGAAGCAACCGATACTGATTTAACCAGAGGTATACCTGGATGCTTATCGCTGACTTTCCAAACTGAAGACCTAGTCCTTGATGCTCTTGTCATCCAAATCCTTCCCTGCAACCCAAAAACAAACGATACCCATAAGACAACACAATCAGAGGCAATCGGAAAAAATAAAGAACACAGTAACAGGACAAGATGAGGAAAATAAAAATTAAAACAAAAATCTCTGATTTATTTCAGCAAACAGATAGAGTAATCTTCAACTCTCAGAAACCAAATCAAGAACAATTTTAACAAAAACTTCCGTTCCCTTTTTTCTTTTTTTAAAATTTCAACCCCTCTCACAAAAATTAATCAAAACAACATAGAAATCAAAACAGGCAAAAACCCATCAAATCGGGTAAGCAAATCCGATAAAACTCAAATTCAAAAAAGAAACCGTCTCCAACATAAGAACTAAAAAAAAAAAAAAAAAAAAAAAAAGAAAAGTAATGAAAAGAAAAAAAAAAAAAAAAAAAACAAACCTTTTGGGGTCTATCTCTAGGGCACTCCATGATTCCACTATAATGTACATCGTTGATACTGACCAAGACTGCAGTATTAATTATCTCCCAGACTTAGCATCTTGAGGTGTCTTCTAAACCATTTCTCTTTATACGCAATCCGAAAAAAAAAAAAAAAAAAAAAAAACAAACCTTTTGGGCATCTCTAGGCACTCCATATCCACTATAATACATTTGACTGACCAAGACCTGCATATTAATATCTCCAGACTTAGCATCTTTGAGGGTGTCTTTAAACCATCTCTTTACGCAATCCGATACAACCTCCGATAAGGGCAAGCGCGCGTTGATGTTGATATTGCTGTTGTTACTGCTATTACTGTTCGTGTTCATATTGTTGAGATTGTCTGTATCCGCGTTGCTTTCCATCTTCTTAGTCTGAACTCGGGACGTGGGTTTTGCGTATTTTGAAGGTTTTAGATGCTTCGCTAGATTGTGTATCTTTGCTGTAGTAGCTGCAAACGATTTTCCCATAAAAATTGAAAAAGGCAATCGAAATTTTCTTTTATTTTATATACAAAATACAGCAATGAATAAGTGGGAATTTGTTTTTTAATCTTTCATTTGTGTGTTTTATAGAGAGACGAGATGGAATTGAGAATTAAGGAGGGTTCTTCACAAAGGAAGCGGAGCTTACAAAGCAGCCTTCCTTTCTTTTCTTAAGAGGATTGAGAGAGGGTAAAGCAAGCAGACACGAAAGAAAGAAAGAAACAGAAAAACGGTGTCGTTATGTGCTTAAAAGGCGGCTACAGTAGAACTTGGTTCAGCACAGTTCCGCTTAAACCAAAAAAACCGAATCGATATTTTCTTATTTCTTTTTATAATTTAATTCATTTAATTTTTATTATATAAAAAAGAGAATAATCAAGTGAGTCAAATTATAATTTTATAAACATAATTATAAATGGAGTATTTTAGTACTTGAGCTTTGTCAATTATTGACTAATAAATTTTTTTCAAGTTAATTATAAATTTAATATTTCAACTTTCGAAAATTTTCTATTTTTATATCAGTTAAAGTGTTTAAATCTCAAAAAAAAAAAAAATTCCAATTAGGCCTCTCCACTTTGCTGCAATTTGAAAATACAAATAGAAGAGTAGATAGATTTTTTTGCTGGCGTGGACATTATATCACCGCCACTTTCAGTTCTTGCTCTGGAACAACTCTCAAGATTTTCTAGATCTCCATTCATAAAAATAATAAATTACAACGCCCATTCAATTTCAAATCAATATTACCATTCACATTTAAAACCTGAAGCAAAAATCTATTGATTAAAATAAAAATTAATTCGAGAAGAACTACAGAAGTAAAATTAAAAACCAAACAATCCAAACCCAATTAAAAATTAAAACATAAACTGAAAACTAAAAGAAGAAAGTACAAAGCCAAAAACAGGGGAAAAAAATCAAAACCCAAAAAGGTCATTAGAGCATATGAAACCTAAAAAGCTCTTTGTTCAGTAGTTGGGAGAGAAATCGCAAAAAAAAGGTTGAAATGAAACTTTGAATATAAATAATAGCTAATAAAAGCCCCCTATTGAAGTACGGAATAAACTGCAAGCTATTAACTTTATTTCTGCAAAAACTTTCTCAACAACCAAACAGAAAGAAAGTGGAGATTGAAAATCAAAGAGAGAGAGAGAGAGAGAGAGGAGATTGAAAATCAAAGAGAGAGAGAGAGAGAGAGAGAGAGAGAGATAAAGAACTTGCCTGAGCTAGAAAAAGAGAAGGCAATAGTTTTTGGACAGGACAACGATTTTAAAAATAGATAACAATGGTGTTACCTCAATAACGTTTGGACGCAAATTTTTTCGAATTTCACATGCCTACTCCCTTTGATTTCAGTAATTCCTCCGCTTTTTGTGTTTATTCTAGTTCCAATTTTCGAGATTTAATCATGAAGTTTACGGTAATACCGGCCAGGCGGCATCATTTCAGTTATTATGGGTTTGAAGGAGGCGATCGGAGCAAAAGCGTATAAAGCTGGAAAGAAAAATTTATAGGTTGAGGGTTTTGAGGAGTTTTGGGGAGGAGACTAAAGAGTTGAAGGTGAGCTAATCCGGTGTTCATCCACGAAGAGATAGCACGATGAGAAGAGCTCTAGTTCAAAGAGAGGACTGCTGAGTTGTTCACTACCAATAACTAATCATGTTTGACAACTCAGCATTCATATCCACGTCAGTAAATAAAATCCATCTTGGCACAATATCTCTCTCTTATTTATATTTTCAGTTTGCCTGTAAGCTGGAGGCATATAATTAAAAATTTTTTAAGAGTTTAAACCTTGATTGCAAATATTTTTCGTTAAAACGCCAAAATAAAAAATTTTCAAAAGTGGAGACACTAAATTTATAATTAATCCATTTTTTTTCAATTAAATGTATTTAGTTTTTCTTTTTACAATTTAAAATGAACTAATATATTCCAGTGATTTTCTATTTCATGACGTTTCTTTTAATTGTTCTCTTTATATCATTGTCATTATATCTTCCTTTAGTTTTTTAGAATTTTCTTAAAATATAACAAAAAAATTAGAGGATATTTTTTAGCTGAGAAAAAAAAACAAAAATCTAATAAATATTTTAAACTTGGTAGAGCTTATTAAGTGAAAAAATTTATCAAAATAAAAATAATCATAAGGTTAATAATGTAATTATCCTAGGTTTGACTTTTTTGTTGATGGGAAAAGAGACTCCTCGAATAGCCCAGTTGTCCACCTTTGGTTGTTATTTGAAACCTTGCGTGCAAATTAGCTTAGCTGACCTAATTGCTAATTTTTGTGGATGTCTCCTTCTAAAAAAAATAAAAATAATAAAAAAAAAGAATTATTTTGTGGATGTCCTGTCCATAACCATTGGTTTGTTTTGTGGGTTACTTAAATATCTTATCTTTCTTTCTTTCAAAAAACTTAATCAATGGATTAACATGTCTCATTAATCATCTTTCGCACTAATTATTGTATAATTGAATCCCTATATAATTAATAATATGTCCAATAACATTTGACCTCTCCTACAATCGCACCTCCGTACTTTATTATTTGTCATTTGTTTTACTCTTTCTTAATTGTCATATTTGTATTATAATGGTGTAATTAGGCACGGTGGCGGCTCACTGAACCGTCGGTTTGAGATTTTTAAAATTTTGAATCGGAGGCGGTTCATTGAACCGCCGATTTGAGATTTTTAAAATTTTGAACCGGAAGCGACCCTTGAACCTCCGGTTCCGGTTCTGGCACGGTTTTGACAAACCAACGGTTCAAATTACGGTTCTGATTCGGTTCCGGCATTACGCAAATTTTAAAAAAATATACGGTTCTGATTCCGGTTCCGGCATTACGCAAATTTTAAAAAAAAAAAAATAAATTTTGATTCCGAATTCATGAATAAAATAATAATTTTTAAATTTATTAACTAGTATGAATTATTTATTAAATTTTAAAAAGAAAAACTTCTATTAACTAACTATAGAAACTATTATTACATTAAATTTACAAAATTTTGCTAATTTACTAATATAAAAAACTATAAAATGGAATATAAAATTAATGGAATGACGTTGAAATTATTATTTTCAAATTACTAAGAAAATTATTTTTAAAAAATTTCAATGAAGTAAATTTATGAATGGAAAAAAATTTGAGATCAGAGAAAGAATTTGGAATTGGATGTGAAGAAAAATAAAAAATAAACATAGATTTTAAATTCCAATATTAAAGAAAATAAAAGCAATAGAAAAATAATGAACTATAGAAATTTAAGAGAATTTTGATTTGAGAATAAAGAGGAAGAGTTAGGAGTATAAATTGATTGCTTGAAAATAAAAAATCATCAACTCATCAGTATTTATACATGTTTCTCATTTATTAGTTTTCCAAATTGTCCCTTATAAACAGAAAAATAAACAACTATATTTTGGATAATTTAGTAAATTACAGTAAATAAATAAATAAATGATTAAAAATGAATAAAATTTATTTTACCAAAAAATAAATAAAAAACACCTATCATATCAAAAACATATCCGTTACACTCTGTTTTTTGTACATTTGAAAGTATTTTTTTTATATAAATCAACTATTCATGTACCGTTTTTTATATAAATTAAGTCAAAAAATGTGTATTTTTTTCACAACTTTTTATAATTATGTACCTGTAATACCCCGAATTTTTATTTTCGAAATTTTTGAATTTTTATTAAATCAAAAATCATAAATTTTGGCCGTGTGGGCTGCAAATGTAACACAGTCTCAATTCGAGCCCAAATTTTCGAATTGGGCCTAACCCCAAAATAGTTCATTAGGAAATTTTCGATTTGAGAACAGTTAAAATTTTCAAGAAATATATTTTAACATTCACATGAACCTTAACCGGCTCTTAAACCGCCGGTTCCGGTTCAAAATTATGAACCGCTGGTTTCGGTCCGGTTCTGATTCGTCTACAGTACTGTTCGATTTCGGTTCGGTTTCAGTTAGAATCAAACCGGTGGCCATGCCTAGGTTTAACCCATAAATTTGATTTTAAATTTTGGTCAATTATCTTTGTGGTTTTTTAACTTTGCAAAGGTTCAATAATAATCCTACACTTTCACATTTCATCTTAGCGAGAGATATAGTTATTATTGAAATATAAAATTATAAAATTATAATGGTTTTCCACAGAATTCAAAGGGTCAAAAAAATAATCGCTCGAATTATAATTTATTCATTAGGACTTAATACGAAGGAAAGATGCCACTAAACCAATCGGTGAATACAGCATAATATATTAATATGAATCAAAAGTGACAGCTGATTTCGATAATGGAAAAAGGTCATGCAATAAATAAAACTAAAAATGCGATTGACTTGTATCTAATTTTTTTTACTTGCATCTAATTTTCTACCAGTAATCCTTGCATGAGCATGAACCTTCAGAGAAATAATTACATCATTACAATCAATGCAAAGCAAACACGAAGATTTTTCACAACTTTAACGGTCTGTTTCAAGCTGTGCTTATCAGACAAATAGCTATGGCAATTTCTCGCTGTGACAATCAAGGAAAGGCGTTGGTTTTCCTCTTCTTCAACATCAAGCAACGCATAATCTCTTGTGGGTAAACAATCTTGGCCAATTCACCAAGTTTTGCTTATATATTTTCTGAATCCTTTTTCTTCTTCCTATTTTTGACCTGCAGAACTTGATAATTTCCTGAATTCCATGGTTCTAATGCTATTAATTGTTCCAATACATGTTCTGCCAATTGAGCATCTCGATGAAGCCTTACATCCATCCAGCAAAGAACTGGATTCCCCGAGAACTCATTTCTATCCATCAAATTAGAAGACCAATCCCCAAATTCTAATACTCCTATCCTACCACAAGGACAAAGAAATCCAACCATGGCATAACGATGGGGTTTCAAGTCCTCATTTAACATTTTAAAGAAGAGATCCACAGCTTTCTTAGGCAAACCATTAGTGCATAACCCTGAATTGTAAAACTCAAAGATCTAGTGGGAACGATTTTTTTTTTTTTTTTTTTAAATTAAGCTTTGAAAGACGAGGCCCAAACGATTGTCAGAGATGAGGCACTGGATAATCTCTCCAAAAATCAATACCGAAACATTCTAAGTCTCAATTAAATCACAAATCCAAAATCTCTCTGCAAAATATTTCAATCTGAAAGTGTATAAATCATCCATGACAAATTGACAATTCATCTATAGCTGCAATAAAGAATCATGCAAACCATCATATAGCCATCCATAAAAGGAAGAAGAACATTCTAAATGGGAAGAGATGTGCACCATGAATCACTACATACAAGATTACAAAATTTCACTGGAAATGCACTACACCTCAAAAATCTATGCCACTCCAACACAATTTACACCTGCCAACTTACTAATAAAATATTACATACAATTTTGATTGGTAAAGCGCTTGCACGCTGAGCCATTCTTGTAAATACACATTTCACCCTAGATTCCTCCTGATCATAGAGCAGGGGTGACATATCAACCAGTACACCTTCAACATATGTGTGTGACAATTTAAGACAGGAGAAGAGAGATTATACATGAATATAGTGTAGAGGAAAAGAATAACCAAATTGCAAACATTGATATCCACTTTAAGGGATGATCAATGCGTATCTAAAGCATTTCAGGTTATTAACCATCAAGGTCAAATGCTGCATGTAATTAAGTTTTTTCAAGAATCACTCCAGCTGTCTGTATCATCGTCTTCGTCACTTCCAGCCAAAGCCTATTTATACAAATTCAAAATTGTACATTGTGATCACATGCTTAGATAAACAACAAAAAAATAGAGCGAGAGTGGGAGAGGGAAAGAGAGACCTGTCGAATTGCATTTGCTTTCTCTAATATGGCAGCAACCTTCAAGTTGGTTTTTGGTCCCTGAATACCCTGAATACTGGGCCTTGTCGCTGCTGCAGGCTTCAGGTTAAAGGACTGCAGTGAGGAAATGGGAAAGAATCAGTCTCGACATAGAGAATG
Source organism: Jatropha curcas (assembly GCF_014843425.1). Next base: position 116,661 of record NW_023590607.1, on the reverse strand, counting down.
AGATGCCATAAAGAGAAGAACAAATAAATAAATAAGTAAATAAAATATAAATAAATTGTCAGAGGTCGAACCTTGGTTCGTATCTGCTCTAGCAGTGAATCTCTTTCATCAACCTTAGGTCCAATCTGAGGACGAACTCGTTCTGTTACCCTTCTCAACTGCAAGAGGTTTAAAATATCAGAACAAGAACTTTTGCAAGCACAAGACATCAGGGGAAGAAAAAAGAGCAAATTTTCAAGCCAGACTTGATAAATCACCATCACCTTGCTTTTGTCATGTGCAGCAACAGCATCAATGAGAGGATTCCTGGGGCGAGGCAGCTTGCTCCCATTTGCTTTTCCAACTTCATAAGTTGGCGGCAAAGCTAATGTAGTTGGCAACCATGTTGTTTCTCTCTGCAAAGTTTCTGAATCGTGTTGAGGCTGGTCTTCTAGCATAGTTGGCGGTGATGCAGGTTTGTCCAGAGAATTCTTTTCTTCTCCTTCTGAATTTTGTACGTTGTATTCTGGTGTCTCTGCCTCTACTATTGATTCTGGTGTCGCTTGGTTCAAGAGCTTAACTGGCGGGCCATGTGAGGGTACAGGATCACATCCAATGGATGTATGTTCTGCAGTTACCACTGCCGATGACATGTCTGGACTAGACCCTATTGGTCTTCCTCCTGAAGTAAGGAAACCATCCTCAGGCCTCTCGTTAGTTATTTCTGGTAAAGTCAAGAATGGGTTCATCAATTGTGTTCCCTCTGATGAGTGAGAAGTCTGTTGACTGTTTGCATCACTAACAACAGTTGGCAACTCCAATGAGCCTCGAGTTGGCTGCAAGCAATTTTCGACTGACTCTGCATACAAGTGGTCCGACCTCTCAATATCAGCTTCAGCAAATGACACAAATGGGTTTGGAAGCTGCATAATCTCTCTATCTGATGATAGAAAATCAGATCGGGATTTCTCATCAGCTTTAAACGGTTGAATTGGCAGAAATGTACCCTCACCAGGACCAATCTCTTCGACCTGTGATGACGGCAGAGCAGGTTGAAATTTCCCTATTCTCCATTGCATAGGAGGTAGAGGCGGCAATGGCGGCATCTCCTCCAGATTCTGAGGGAATGGGCCCAAGCTAGGGAAGCCAGAGTCAAATGGATTCCTTGACAGCATGGTATCATTATCCTGACTTGCTGATGGCATCAGAAGTTCTTGGTTAGGAATAGCATCTTGTTTGGAAGAAGCATCAGGGTATCTTTCCCAACTCACATCACTCATAGTATGTATCTGTTCAGACTGCATATCTGATGATTTAGAACGTGCTTCATCCACTTGCAGACCTCCTGAGTTAAGATGAATGGATCGCAATTCCAATGACTGCTCCGATAGAACTCCAGGCTCTCCAAGTTGACAAGCAGGTGAACTCTGAACATTTAATGATGCAGAATTTTTTCCAGACCGCATATCTGCTGACTTAGAACTTGCTTCACCCACTTGCAGACATCCTGTGTCGAGATGATCAGATTGCAATCCCAATGACTGCTCTGAAGGAACTCCAGGCTCTTCAAGTTGCTGAGGAGGTGAACTGTGAAGTATTAATGACAGAGACTTTTCTTCATCCATGACTGCATGTGCAGATTCTACAGAATTTTGATCTACCGGCAACTCCATAAAGTGTTCTAGAGAAGTTTCTACCTGCGGCTCATAACAGGTAAGTGAACACCCGGCATCTTCACCAATAACAGCAGAATGCCTCCAGCAAGATTCCAACTCCTGGTCGAGTGGTTCTGCAGATGGCACTGCCCTAACATCTCCCATATAAGAGCAGTTTTGTACTTGATCAGTAAGAGCTGACTCACAAACAAGTTCAAGCACTTCAAAATTGGAATGATCATCAGAGGCTGATTTGTGTGGACTGGAGGCCGAATCTACAGGAGCAAATTCTAGTTGTTTTACTTCCTTTTGTTCCACTGGTTCAGTATGGAATTCTGGAAGAACTCCCTCGTTAAAGCCTAACGCTTTCTGATGAGGACTCTCATTTCCTAAGTGAGTCTCTTGAATATCTACAAGATTGCCAGATGAAGAGAATACCAATCCTGTAGATGGACAACCAGCACTGTTGACCCCATCATTAGCATTAGTAGCAACCACAGAAGTAACAAGAGATGCACCCAAATCTTCATCTAAGTTTACATGCTCATCAAGGACATTATCTGAATAATTGGCTCGACGCTCAAAGGGAACAGAATCTTCTCCAAGTACGTTCACATTGCTGGTGAATGTGCCCACTTCCTCATTGCCACCAGCCCCAGAAATTTCTTCAAGACTCATATTTTCATCAGAACATGTTACTCCAGTCAAGCCATCTGTAACTTGTGAAACATCAACTTCTATATCTGAGCATTGATGCTCCTTAATGATATCAGCCTCCAAAGTTTCCACCATGCTCATAGGATTTTCTGAGCTTACTCCTGTAGCTCCAATGATACTATCAACTTCAGAATCTCTGTGAACAGGCTTTACAACATCTACACTCTCAGACACTAATGTGCCATCTGAACCCACATCAATTTCTGGTAAAACTGAACAAGAAAACTGCTCCTTTGATGGTGCCATAACTGAAGGTGGAGAGTCCATTTTCCCTTTGACCAAATTCTCATCATGAATACCATCTCCATTTAAATCTGTTTGAAGTGCTTCGTTCAGAGAAACATCATTGTCTTCCTCTACGAAATCTGGCATTTTTGGTGTATGCACAAAATCCTTTGGATCTTTATGATCCAACTCTTCCACAAGACATCCTTCAGAAGAAGCTGCAAGCATATTATTATGCATCGTCTGGAAAGTATCATCGGAACTTCCAGTAAAAGAATGAGGCAAACCCACCCCACTTTGGTCGATTTCTGGTGATTCAGGAGAAAGTTTAACACAGTCAGTGGTCATTTCATCTAATTTTGCTTCTGCCAAGGAAACTACAACTGAATTTGAAGAAGGAACTGATGGTTGAAGGTCAGAATCTGAAAGATGTGAACTGCAAGATGCTTTTCCAGCATTAGAGATTGCTTCTTCCTGCATGCACTTATTATTGAACACTAGAAGCTCACTGGATTGAGTTCCTAGAGTCTCCACAACACCAGATGTTGAATTCACAATCTCTGCTGTAGAATCTTCAGAAGGTAAAAATTTTCCTGCCCCTTCATTATCAGATATTGTATTCTCAGTAAAATTGCTAAGAGAATCAGAGTAAGAAACACTATATTTTCCTTTCTTAAATGAACTTTTGCCATCATCTGATATGGAGGAGTTTCCATATGACTGAGAATCAGAAAAATTAGCTTGTACATCCATATGATCCTCGTTTGCATCAGAAAATGTCTCATGTCTACCAACCTTCAAAACACCCTGATTGGTTTTAGGTTTGTACTCATTATCTGTTTCCATTTCTGACTCCACATTAGTAAGAGCATCCATGTAGTTATCTACCTCGCTCATCAAGTCATCAGAATGGTCTCCATCTAGACTTCCCTCTATTTTCTCATCTCCTTCAATTGCCAATTCATCTTTAATTGCCATCTTGTGAATGACATAAGAAGATTCATCTCCCTCACCCCCAGCAATTGAGTCAGGGACCTTCACAATTTCTCTATTAATGTTTTCCCCATCCAACTCATGTGCAAAAGGTTTTAATAGAATTTCCTGTGCAATGGGAGACGAATGTGTGGCATCCCTTCCATGTGATGATTTTTCTGGAGGACTAACAACACCTATATCAAGTATTTCAAGCCCTGATTCGCAAGAATTATCGAATGTTAACTTTGGTGGTGATGGATTAACAGAAACCTCACAAATTACTCTATGCTCTGGTGAAGGAGTCCCCAGGAATTTCTCCATGTAACTTTTTCCAGGTTTCAGATCAAATGGAGATCCATTCAGTTGCCTTCTCTTTAATTTCACAAGACGATTGGGATCGGAATGAGCATTCTCAACACGCTCCTCCAAAAATAACTGATGCAGTCTGCACTATTTGACAATAAATTGTCACCAATCAACCACTATAAAACCTGGCAGCTTAAGCAATAATGACTTAAATGCACAAATAGAGGGATAAGTGCCTCACTTGGCATGTGATGTTGGCACCTCTGGGGTAGTTTCTCCATTCCTCCAGCGTGTACCTTTCTTCTGCAAGACCAAATTAAATCTCAAGCATTAACAAGATCCAGCTTTGATCGTAAAGCATTAGATATAAACACAGGTTCACACCAGTATGCTGAATAGACATCGCTACACTATAATACAGCCTAAAAGTTCTTCCCCACTTCATTAGTTGCTCAAGGATGAGTTTCTAGCCACCTTAAATATCAAAACTCATAGCCCGCTGAATTCTAATTCTTCTTATTAAAATGGAATAATTCAAATTTCGGAAGTGTAAAGTTTCCATCTCTAGTTTCATGGATAAACACTCCACATAGAGACAGTCTCACATCTAAAATTTACATGAGAGCCTTTTCTCAAGACTCCATAAATGTAAAACCTAACTTTTAATACTCCCTCCATCCCACAAACATATACTTGTTTCTAATTCCATACAAATTAAGAAAATTAGTTAATATAGTTTCAATAATCAATCTTACTAACACTTTCCCTAATATACCCCTATATTAATATTAGATGTCACTTCCAATAAAAATTGAATGAAAATAGTTTATAACAAGACAAATTAAATAGGAGTATATTAGAGAACTAAGAAATCAATTGTACATTTAAAAAGGAAATGGCCTATAATTTGGGACAAATGAAAAAAGGAAAGTAAGCCTATCTTTGAGGGACAGATGGAGTATATTTTATATTAACAATTATATATCAATCAAATATACTCCAATATAAACTTCAGCCGAAACATAGCAAAGTATACACATCACATGGAAATTATTCTTTGATTGAGAATCAGAGGTTGTACCAGGAAGCTGTTCTTAAAGGCTACAGGGAGGATTAGTAGAAAGATTCATAGATATCCAGAAAAGAATAAAACAAACAAACAAACAAATAAAACAAAAATTAAAGGTGAAAGAGGAAGAAGATCCATAAACAGAAAATACACTCAATTGTACATCAGATAGATATTTGATGCCAAAAGGACACAATAGAACAATCAGAAGGCAGACCAAGAATTCTTTCTAAATAAGCTAAAGATTTTCCAAGATAAAGAAAAAGTTAAAAAGACAGGACCATATAATGCACAATAGAAACTATAGGAAATAAAGATCATTAGGAGTCTTGTTTATCTGTTTCAGCTATGATCATGGTTGCAAGTGATAACCACCATCACTTACAGAATATCCATTTTGACTATATCCTCTCCAAGGAGGTCAAGAAAAAAATATTTTTCTAGATATGCAGCAGACAGAAGCAATTTGCTCCAACAAAATCCTTGAGAACGCATATATAGAAAAATATCAATGCGATAGCCCACATGCTAAGAATTTCCATTCTAACAGTATTAGTCACTGCATACCTTCACTTTTCGAATTTTCTTCTCTCTCTGGACATCTATTGTCAGTATTCCAGAGGATGCTGCTTCAACTCTAAAGAAAGATGGGTCAGTGTAGCGCTTCAAGCATGCTCCAGCCCCAGCAACATCAAACCTGTAAAAATCCAGACAAGCATAAGTTTTTATCATCTCCAACAGAAAAAATTCCTCCTAACTCAGCATCAAAAATTGAAAATAAATAAAAGCATTCTTACTTGTCTAGAAGGAATAAACGTGGGGGACCTCGGCATTCTTCATAAGAATCCATTACAAAACGAGGTAAATCTCCACGAGTGACCAGATTTTGTTCCATGCGCAAATTAGGATGCCAGTCAACACCTAAAACAAAAACATGCATTTAAATAACAGCAGACTTTAGATTTTCACTTCAAAATATTTCCAGAAAATAAATATGCAAATAGTTTTCCAATCTAACCTGTGTTGGAAAAGAATGGTGATTGATCAGTTTGAGAAAGAAACGCCTTCTCAATTGAAGGAACTTCGGCCTCAAGCTGCTGAACGCGAGCCATTAGGCCATGGCCTCTAGCTGCAGTTGCCATTACTTCTTCATGCAAGTCATGAAACACCTCAGCAGCAAACCTTTAACAATCACCGGAAAAAGCAATAAACAAAATTCAAATAACACAAATTCGAAGTCCTAAAAATAAGTAGAGGGTCAAATTCTGTAACATGGTTTACAATAGTTAAAGCAGAAATAGAAGAAATCACTTTCACAAAATGCCAGATGTAGTATGAATGAGCCGTTTTCAAAGATTTGTCAATGTTAATCATGCAAAGAAGAATGCTCAACAATTGTTTTAATTTGAATGGTTCTGAACATTATTATTTCTGATCTACTAAAACTTTAAGTAAATGTCAAATTCAACAAGATTCAGACTACAAGCTGTGAATATCAAATAGCATTTCAAGAAACATAACAGAAGCAAAGCACATATAGAACTTTCGATACTACATTCTAAACAAAAAATCTAGTCAGCAGAAACAACAAAAATCTTGATTCCAAACTAGACTCAATTATCAAGCAGAAACAGATAAAAATGTTCTCTCTAAATTTCAGCAAGCCTCCCACCTCCCCCCTCACTTAAGACCATCAGTGTCATATAAATGACCGATTCAAACCTAAATTATCTACAACCTCCTTCAAACTTCTATAAACAACTTCTGGGTTTATCAAGAAGCTATATAAGCATAAATCAAAAATTTACATTCCAGTGAAAATCAGACTCGAATATCCACTTAATTGCTCATTGAAAGACAGAGACGGCAATTTGAAACTCAGAAAGCTCGGTATCAGAATCCAGAGCATATTCCTAAAGCATTACAACTACATCATCTATCGTCATTTTAGCAATACAAAAATGCAAATATCGAATGCAACAAAAAGAAATTTTCAAAAGCAAACAACTCAAAATTATATATAGAGAGAGAGAAAATTCAAATTCATACTTCAAACAAATTATTTAAAAAAAAAAAAAAAAAACACTCAATGTGAAGCCTTACTAAACTAACATTCCATAAAACAACACAAAATTCAATCGCAAGCCAAGCCAAATCTCCGAAATAAAAAGAAAACGAAGAGAGAGAGACTAACTCAGCTAGGTCACCAAGCTGGCGTAAAACTCCGACGAGGCCAGCCATAGCAACACCTTCCAAAAGAGCCTCTGGATCATCTCTATCGGCAGCTTTATACAGCTCCGGATCAGCCAAACTGTACTCATTTCTAATCTGATACCTTGCCAGCGGCATTTCCACAATTAAAAACACAAAAACAGTATTTTCTAAACATATACCACCAGAATCAAACCCTAATTCTCCTTTATAATTGTTTCTATTTCTTCGATGTTCCGATAAAAACACATTTACTGGAGGAAGAGGAAGATCTTTTTTGGGGCCTGGGGAAATGAAATGAATGAATGAATGTACAGCCACTCCACAGACCAGACAAAGACGTGTAGAGAGTCTTCCTGTGAGAGTGAGAGAGAGTATTTTATTTTATTTAATAATAATATCTGTAACCAATAATAATAATAATAAAGAAGTAATTAAATAAAAAGATTTGTTTGTTTTTTTAGTTGGGAATTTTTGAAGGGAATGAGTGAAACGGTGCGGAGATTTTACATGGTGCTGTCGTTTGCTCGGCGCACATCGTGGCGCTTCTGATGCGCTTGTTTTATTGGATCATGTTATTTCTCTCACGCGTATTTAATTTTATAGCGGTGGGGTTGGGATCCTCTGGTTTTGAGACCAGTGGTCGTATATGTGGTGCCTTATATAGTAGTAGCAAACTATAAAATTGATTAGCTTCAAAATTAAGTAACGAAACTTTTTCTATTTAATAATCATTGGTGATGTGGACATGGTAAAAAAAAATCAAATCTATCTCCTCAAGTGTAATGGACTAACGTCTCGCGTTCATATTTTTCTGTTTTTCTATTTTTAACAGTTTCATAATTCTAATATTTGTTTTTTTCCATGCTCATGCATAATCATTTTTTAATTCATTGAAAGTTTATTAGACTGGAATAATATTATAAGCTACACAATAGGGCAGTTCTCACTTTACTTCATTAGGTTGGAACCTACTCATTTCAGTTCGGTTCGATCTAATGCCTAAGAGAGTTTCTGTTCGTTAGTTCCATTTATTGAAAAAAAAACTTCGGTTTATATTTTGTGACTTCGGTTTGATTTGATTTGAACCGAACTAGCCTTTTGATCAGCCCTAGAAATAAAGAATAAAACCATGAAATTTTTTATTTGATAACCATCATGGTTTTTTTTGTAAATGACATGTTTTTCCATGAATTTAGTAGTTTAAATTTTTTGTATCACAAGTAATAAGTTCATGCATGATCAAACTATTCATAAAATATTCAATGAGTTTGTTTAATCAATCATTTTGAAGGTCTATCAAATTTGTCTAACACAACCAGAATTCAGTTGCACTATTTTACTTATGGCAGTCCTATTCTATATTTGAAATTCAAACGAGTAGTCTTTTTCTCAGTGTAAATTCGTTGATGAATGAAATATACTAGTAAATAAAAAATAATAATTTCATATAGACTATACATAAATTATGAAATAACTAAACAACAATTTAAAATTGCATTTAAAAAAAAAACTTTAATCATAATGTCAAATAAATGTTTGATTCGGTAAAATTAGTTATTGCATTTTCAACGCATGAAAAATAAGAAACATCTACAATTTATTAATTCTTCAACAGTAAGAAACATAAATGTGTGATTGTGACAATAGTGTAACAGTTGATTCAACAAGTTATCCAGTATTAGCATTTAACACACATAAGAAGAAAAGCCTAAAAAAAAGATAATCCAAATATTATTTCTTTCACTAATTATGCTTACATTACTTTAGCATGGGCCCTGAAATAGTAGATTTATTGCTAATCATCAACGCACTTATATAGCCATAACCTTGCGTTTATATTCCCTTAACAATGCCTTACACGACTCTGTGAACTGTGGGGTCAGAAAGACTACAAAACGCGGGACCCACGAAACAAGTATCCAATCACCACATTTTCGCTTTTCGGTTTCATGCTGTATGGTCCCACACAAAAATAATACGAGTCCCATACGAAAATAATACGCGTCGTAGGATTTTTATGAAATATTATTCAGAATCTGTAAGGTTTTAACGTATTTATCTTCCACACTTTGACAGTCTATAGTGCCTCTGCCTAAACTTTCAGTTGATAGCCAAAAAAAAAAAAATCTTTTGATTTGTAACATTTTTTTATAGAAGGGCCCATTCTCCATACAAGAATCAAGGGCGCAGAACTTGTTCCACTGTAAATTTGCAATCAATCAAATCTACTTTTGAATTTTGATGTATGTGATACTATTTCTTTCTCACTGTTTTGAATCGAGGAAATGAGGAAGCTTCATTTTTTTTTTTAGGAGATTCTTCTTCTAATTATATCTTTTCAACTTTCTATGGTTTGTGGTACAAAATGTTCACTTCCTTCTTTTTATTTTTTTCTGGTATCACCTTTTTCATGTTCCTTTGATATTTCATGTGGTGTTGTTATTAGCTTTTTCATTTTTTGTTTGTTTTTTTCTTCTCTATTCGTTGGTCCTAATTTATTCCCATATGGCTATCACATGTCAACTACCCAACGTTTGTGCTTTAGAAGTTTAAATGGTACGCCAAATTCACATGAGCACCATCTCCCTACAACCATTAAAAAAAAAAAAAAAGCTATGAATATTCTTATTCTAATTGTGATTATAATTGCACTTTGAAAATAGGTAATCATAGTCAATATTTTAATTATGTTTTATAATTATATTCAAGCTAATGAATCTATTTAATTTAGTTAATAGTTAAAAATCATTATGTGTTTTTTCTTTACTGGCAAAATAAATTTTATTTTATTAAAATTATAATGTCCAGAAAAAAATTTAAATTATCGAAGTACTATCATGAGACAATAGGGTTTTTATAATCCCATTACAACCAACTTAACCTGAATAAAATTCATGAAATATTAATGAATTTATACAAAGGTTTGTCAAAAAAAAATCTTGGTATTAAGTTATTAAATATCATTTATTCATTATATGTTAATTTTACATTTATTCAATAAGTTTAGGCAGTCTCTGTGTGTGTATATATATTAATGAATTTTATACAAAGGTTTGTCAAAAAAAAATCTTGGTATTAAGTTTATTAAATTATTCATTTATTCATTATTATGTTTTAATTTTACATTTTATTCATAAGTTTAAGGCAGTCTCTGTGTGTGTATATATATATATATATATATATATATATATTATATAATATTTATATATAATTAGGTATGTTAAAATTTTAATTTAAAAATTATATATATAATTAGGTATGTTAAAATTTAATTTAAAAATTGTTTGAAAAAAAAAAAAGGTTAATGAGTGATTAACACAACATCTAATTAGTTGACTTTATTTTTTAATATTGAAAAGTATTGTTATCCGTGAAATATGAACTTTAACATTTATTTTTAAGAGTATTCAATAATTTTTTATGCAACTCAAATGTATTCAAATTAATTAACTTGGTTTCAGTATGGAAATCAAATCTAATAGAAATATTTTAAAGGGGTTAGTAATTTGCTAATTTTGATTTTTGAACACTAATTTTGTTTAGTTAAAAATTAAAAGATAATAATAATAATAATAATGAGGTAGATGACTTAGAACTAGTAGATTATAAAATGTTTGGAGGTGTATGGAAATAATGATGTAACCTTTGCTTTAAAGCTTAGGTAGATGTAGTGGAGGATGGTTTGAGGTATTTGAATAGTTAGGGTTACAATTTCCAACGAACTTTGTGAGGACAACGTGGTGGTTAATATTAGTACCCAAAAGAAAAGAAAAATGATTGGATTTTGTGGAGTGGACTTCCACCACTTCCAATGCTTTCTATTATTATTTGTTTTTTAATTTAATTATCCTGTGTTGCTAAGCAAAGCGTGTCTCCAATTTTGGTACCTCGCGTAATAAATCAAATAGTGTTAGATCAACATAGATCAATTAAAACCTGAAACGTGCCAAACACCAGGGTTCTAAAAGAATTACTTCGACTAGCAGGATAAAAAGAAATAATAAAGCGAAAGTATTCTTGGGATTTAACAGGTTATTTTGAATTAATTATAAGTTAAGTAAGTAAAAACCCACGATTACTCGATAATATTGTTAACGTGAACGTGGTATTAGAAAAAATATTTAGTCAAAAGATAAAGGTAAAAATAACATTGTAGTTTGAAATTATTTGTTAAAATTATGATAGATATTTTTGAAATAAAAAATAATAAAGCATTATTTGAATTCGGTCTCACAAATATTTCACGTATCAAACACCTATAGATAAACTATTTTAAAAATTCTCAAACAAGCAACGTGAGATATTTTGAAATACACACACTGCAATGCAACAAATAGTAGTTGTGAAAATTGTTTGTGATATTCTTTATGATTAAATTAAAAAATGTAATTGTAATTGAGTTATTTTAATAAGGTGGATTACTTATATCATGGTTTTATTACGTGTTTCGAATTGAATTTAGTAATTTCTTTTTTGTTAAATTGTATACGCACATAAATTATTTTTGAAAAAATTTTGGTTTGAAGAATTAAAATTTATTTTGTTTTTCAATATGTTTTGATAATCTTATATCTTCCAAAAGACGCATATCTTCCAAAAGACGCAGGCATTTAGGAGATTAAGAATTTTTGTGATCCATTGATTTGTATCAATAAATCAAAATTATGCATGTTAGGTTGATTGATTTAAGAAAGAATTAAGAGTCAGTTCAAATTTTGATGCCGGTAATTGAACTGAATAAAATTCGATTTAAACCAATTTTAAAAAATGGCTCGATTAAGTCTAGCGCAAAATCAGATAGGGGTCGAACCATGATCATGTCTCTTTTACCCACCTTCCCATCATCGCCATTACTTCTTTTCTCTATAACACGCAACCATACTATCAATTAACTTTCATTGCAACTCTTGCTAAAAACATATGGATAATTACTATTTAGTTCTTAGTTTGAGAAAATCAATTATTTAGTTTTTACCTTTTTAAAAATACATGAATAGGTCACTGTGATTCATTCTAGTTAGACTAATAAGTTATTATTGTTACTTATATGTCTTATAGTCAATTTGATTAGTTATATTTTGGATGTAATATTTCATGTAATAAATATTTTATTATTAATAGAATGCATTTATTTATCTTTTAGATTATATTATTTGAATCTTGGTAAAAGATAAAATCCATGAGACATTACTGTTTTGTAAAATAAATTATAATGTGGTTATAATTATGAGTTTTATATTTGCATTAAAGCAATGTCTCTATATATTTCTGATCAATATTCTCCTCATTATTGGACGATAATTAGAGCTGTTGAGACTGATATATATTATATTAATTTTTCAGGGAAGCAGCGGTTCTCATAAACTGAGATATACGTAATATTTAGAACTAATATATATAGGTGCTTGTTATTTAAACAAGTCAACTAATATATATAGGTGCTTGTTATTTAAACAAGTCCACTGAATCGACCTGCATGAGAATTTTATATGAATAGTTACTAGTGTCAATGCAAGTGATGGTTGTATAAGTGATCATTTTATTTGAAATTACTAAACTATCTTATACAGGGATGATTATGTTTTGATTTTTTGTTCACATTATTTATCCATAAATAATAAGCAATGATTAATTGGACATAGTAAGAATTGTATGTAGATACTTGTATAATTAAGAAAGGATTCATCATCCTATGTAAATTGGGAAAAATGTTCTGATTGTTCTTTATTAGTATTGATTAAGAAATCCTTGTGCAAGATAAAATGAAGTTAGCAAATTAGATTTGGTATTTCATTCAAACGATCATTGGCTAAAATTAAGAGAACTAACATGATTTAGTAACACAGATACACTCCATGTCTAAATACTAAATTAGAACATTAATGATGAAGGGATATTAATTACACTGATAAATCATGCACTGAAAGGTTAAGTCAAACCACTTTATCATTCCAAATATTTGGGTAGTCTTGAAATATTGCTAGATAATTTATTTGACTTTTAAATATTAATTAAATAATTTAATTTATATTTATTGCCTACAAATTTGGAATTTAGAAAGTCACACGCAAAAGAATGGATGTGAGAAAGTAAAAACGAGAAATCGAATCAAGTATGACTCGATTACAAATTAGTTTTAGCACATTAAGGGCAAAATTATAATTTTTATTTAATTATAATTTTACTTAAATTATTAAGTATTAGCTTAATTGATATATATCTAAAATTTATTATGATAAATTTTAAATTAAATAAAATTAATATTTTAATTATGATTTATTTATTTAAATAAATAAATAAATATGATTGATTAAATTGACATTCCTACTACTATATGTATTATAATTTATTTATTTAAATTGTTTAAACAAATAAATAGGCACATATATATTTTAGTTATAATATATTTATTTGCAACATATATATTTTATCTATAATATTTTAGTTATAATATATTTATTTAAAAAGTTTAAATAAAAAATTATAATTTATTTATTTATAATAAAGGGTTTTCATATATAAGGTTTAAGAGACAGTTTTAAGATAGTAGTTATTACTGATAGCTGAAAAACTAAATATAGAGCGTAAAATAGCTAGCACCATCATACACTCTAATCTCTCAAGCCTCTAAAATAGTTTTAAAGTTTTTTGATTGTCCATTCGTGTGAATACTATTAGAGGCTGGACACTTGGATGACTTGTGTTTTACGACAACCTAACCGCTTGGATTGAAGTTTTAAAAAATTTATAAAAAAGGTATGTTTTTATTGCTTTAATCGTTTAAACAGGTCCCTGTTGGTATAATTATTTTGTTATAATTATATTATTCCGCTGCATATTGTTGATATTGAATCACCAACACTTTTGTCCTAAATTTATAATTTTTGTAGTTTAATATGTAGTGAAAAAACTAATATACCCTTTAACTAGGGGTGTCAAAATGGATAATGATACATGAACATGATTTGCCTAATGTGCGAAATAAACAAATTAATGTTAGGTTAAACAGGTTTGTGTCATAAACGGGTCACTCATTTTTGATACGAATATAAACGTGTCGTGTAACGGGTTTACACCAGGTTAGACGAGTAATCCATTTATTTAAGGTAAAGAGATAGTTTTAGCGTCAAATATAAATATGTAACGGGTTTACACCAGGTTAGACGAGTAATCCATTTATTTAAGGTAAAGAGATAGTTTTAGCGTCAAATATAAATATGTAACGGGTTTACACCAGGTTAGACGAGTAATCCATTTATTTAAGGTAAAGAGATAGTTTTAGCGTCAAATATAAATATGTAACGGGTTTACACCAGGTTAGACGAGTAATCCATTTATTTAAGGTAAAGAGATAGTTTTAGCGTCAAATATAAATAGTTAGACGAGTAATCCATTTATTTAAGGTAAAGAGATAGTTTTAGCGTCAAATATAAATACCTCAACTAAAACCCTATTTAAACTATATTATTGTATTAAGTTTTGTTATTTTAGTTATGAATATCGGAGAATTTATACATTTTATGTATAAAATTTTATTTTTAAATATATTTTGAATTAAATAGGTTAAATTTAAAAATATTATAAATAGGTTAAGTGGGCCGTATCAAGTTAAATACGACTCATTTAACATGTTTATGATATTAGACGGATTACACAGATTGTATATGAGTCAATACAACCCACTTAATCTGCTTATGATATTAAGCGGGTTACACGTGTGGTATTCGTGTTATCTATCTAATTTTTATATCGTGTTCGTGTTTTATAAAATTTGACAAAATTATTAAACTGATTGTATTCATATTAACCCTCATTATATCGCGTATTAGGCGAATCCGGGTCAAACGCGACACGTGAACTCATTTTGATACCCCTACCTATAATATAACAAAACCGAAAAATAGAAAGCAATATCTTATGTTTGATGCAACCTTTTGCATGATTTGTCAGATTTTTATAACATGGATTTTCTTTTAAGAGTTTTAAGATTATTTTTTTTCTAATTCTTATATGAGAGAATTTTAGCTGAAAGAAATATACATTGCAAATGTGTGTATTTTGGTTTTTTTTTTTATTAGGCATTTAACAGTAAGAAGTGTAAATATTAGACTAAATGACTTATTAATCCAATAGAAATAAATTACAAATATGCATTTATATATTTTTAAAAAGTTAGATGTTAAGTAGTCGATTTCAGTTTATCATATGGATCAAATAATAATTTGTCAAAAAAAAAAAAAAAAATTGATTGATGGGTTGTACTTGAGAGAGTGTTAGGTTTAAACAACTAACGATATAATGCTTCAAGAGAAACAATAATTGGCAGAAACACAAGCCCATGAATAGGTCCATTATTTCCTCACTACTGTTTCAGTTTTTTTAAAAAAAGAAAGAAAATGATCAAACGGGGAAAAAATTATGCCCAAAAGATGGAGATAAATTTCTAGGGCCGTAGGCCCAGTGTGTTCCAATCCACCATGTGGCTTTTTTGACCGAATGCCAAGCCCATCAAATTGGACCAAACCAACCATAGTTGATTAGAGACATCCATGTTATGAGAAGTCCATTTCTTCTTTCTTTCTTTCTTCCTTTTTTTTGAAAAAAAAATTTATTATCACATATTAACTAATAATATTTAATAATAATATCTAAAATATTTAATTTTTAAAATTTTTAAAATAAAAATACTTACATTTCTACTATTCTAGCTAGCCTTACTATCCTAAAAGTTTGTTAGGAGCTTTTGCTCTATCCGCTGTCTTCGGACTGCTTCATTGTGTCGAAATGTAATAATTTACTTTTTATTTTCTTGAGAAGATATATAGTAATTCAGGATAAATAAACTACTAATCAATTAAAACCCTTTATTTCCGAAAAATAAAAAACTCTTAGGTACACATACATAGAAAAAAAAAAATCATCTTTAAATGTTGTATGAGTTGTTCCAATTGGAAGGTCACTTTCATTTTTCTTTTGTGACATTTTAATGAGGCCAATCAAGAAAACCCATCCTCCATCTCATTCTCCATCACCATTTTTCTTTAGAAGTCATTCTCAATCACAAAGTCACTCAACAACATAACCTTCTTTTTGCACTCCCTTTATGTAGTGGAGAGATGCATAAAGGTTATGTTATGGCAATGTGCCAATTTTGGCACTCCGTTTAATACTATATATATACTTCAAAAGCAATACATTTATGCAATTTAAACATCTTTTAAGGATTTGGGAAATCTTTTATATTATTAGATAATACCTCTATTAAGCATTAATTCCACACAAGTTTAATGTGGTGGACCTAATGTTAAAAAACATTAGCTCACTTCTAAATAATATTATCTATCTAATTATTCTAAAATAAGTCATTACTTCTTAAAAATGAAAATTAACTTGTAACTTTAAATATACATAATTATTTTTTAATAAATGCCATATATGTATATAAAAAGTTAGTTGTTTGGTAATGTGTAGCAATCAATTGCATTTTTTTTTTCTTTTCGTAAAAAAGAAAAAACGGAAAAAAAGAAAAGCAATTGATGACAATTATACCACTATAGCATTATATATTTTGTTTTTTAAACTTTTTCTTTGTTAATGATTTATGCCGAAAGATTTGGGAACAACATTGGCATCTAATGAATCAAATAATATAAAGGAACGTTAACGGGACTAAAAACGTGCTAAATTCCCTTAAGACAACTCCATTAATGGTTTATAAATCGTAAATGACCGATTTAGGTCAATGACATCGATGTTCCTCCTCTTATTTTTTGGGTTTGTGGGAATTTGGACATTGGGGGCCCATTAGCATATGATTTTAGCTCCAAAGTTTCGCCACCACGAGACCCAATTAAAGATTGGGAATCGGAGTCTCTACAATTGAGCTTGCTCCAATGTCCAACAAAGTGAGAATGTGCGTGTAAATGAAAAAATGGGGAAGATACCTCAGTGAAATATATACATACATATACACACACATATAAATATGTGCAACGCTATTTTTATATGCTATGATAGGGCTAGATATGGCCACGGTTTTGGAACTGAATTGAAAGTTCACGGTTCTGGTTTCGGTTTCGATTCTGGTTCTTCAACGATTTCAAAACCGATGGTTCTGACTAGTTCTCGATCGGTTTTTCGGAGAATTGCATAATTATAAAATAAAAAAGTAGAGAACATTTTAAAACCGGCCGGTTCCCTAATTGGTTCTTGAAATCGCTGGTTCACGGTTTCAAAAATGATGAAACTAGAACCGAATCGTAGGTCACCGGTTCTGGTTTGAACCGATTTCGATTCCCACCGATTCCGGTTTCGGTTCCCACCGAATGGAATCGACAGTTTTAGTTCCTCGAACTGTAATTTGGCCACCCCTAGATAGGACTATGGAGAAAAACATTTCACTTAGACACCTAAGCAGTTAGTATTTGCTACCTTAGCATGATGATAATCTATACTTTGATTTTGAGTTAAGAAGATCATAAAATATATTCATTTATTGCTTACTATATATACATATATTTTGGAAAATTCCATTTTCAAAGAAAACATGATCATTCCGTTTAATTATATTTAAATAGATTCTAATTAAAATTTAAAATGAGAAATCACAATGTCACGATCAACTCAGATAATTTACACAAAAAAAATGTGGGTTTACTTTTGCTTTTCCTTAACAAAAAGAAAAGGAAGGAGCAAGGAGGGAAATGATAAATTATTATATGGTGATCTTATCAAAAAATGACAAGAGCTTAACTTAATGTTGCCACTGCCAGCATTACTAGTTCGGGGCTGGCCTGCCATATGCTTCTCTAATTTTTTTAAACCTTAATCAAATAGTACTTATCTGATCTTTTGGCTAAATGAGAGAGAGAGAAAAAAACAAAAGAGCTGTAACAGCAAAAGCAGGATTTTAGTCCGTACAGAAAAATACACTTTTTGGAGATCGAATAAATAGTATTTATATGATCTTTTTCACGCTTACAGAAAGAGTTGGAATCTCTTACCACTTGAACTAATATTTTATTGGTAAAGACTTTTAATTTTTTAGAGATTAAGAGGGTTTAAAACTTTTAAGTAAAAGAAGATTTTTGAAAATTAAATCTATCTAGATTCGAGTTAGGTAGCTATTTATGAATTAAACAAATAAAAATAAAAATATTTTAAATATCATTTCCATTTTATTCTTTTTTTTCAATGAAATGTTAAAAATATATTCTTTCAAATCCATAAATGAACCGTCTAAACAAGTCAACCCGACTTTTAATTAAGATCTTAGCTGGAATCCTTCGAATTGAGTTGTATTCAAAATCCCGTTCCTAATTCGTTAAATATTAATTCGAATTTTAAAATCTTACAAAGAAATAATATTATAGTACAAGCCATAGTTCCGGTATTACCAAAACTATGAGAACATGTGTAGTGGCTGCCGGGTGACTAATAATTCAGGTACAATCTAAGTTATATAATTTATATTATGGAAAATATAACAGAACTAAAAGAAAATATGACAGCATAAAAAAATAAAAATAATCAATTTTAAAATTTAAAAAATTGAATAAAAAATAAAAATAAATGTACACTTTTTTTTAACTTGACAATTCATTACAAATAAATATAAGTTTAGTAAATTATAATATTTCCATATGAATAAAAATTACAAATGTAGAAAATTAAAATTTTTTGTTTCGAAATGATCTTGGTAAAAAATGTTCATTTTCAGGGTAAAACTCGGTCTATTTTAAAAAGTATAATAAAATAAATTTTTTACAATATTATCTTGAACTTCGTTTTACCGAAAATTTATTATAACGAAGATCTGAAATCTCCGACCATAACCAATCAATCATTCATTTTATATTTCGATTGATGGAAAAATAAAATATCTACATAAAAGCTCATTAATAAGGAGTAACAACATAAAAAGAGAGAAATTAACACCCACTAAAAAATACCAAAAGCACTGAAGATTGAAGTGTCTTTCTTGACATTTTTTAAAAACATTTGGTGGTAGGAATATGTGCAAATGCAAGTGTTGTTAAAATAATAAAGGCGGTCATCCCTCCCTCTGATAAGATAAATAATTTCAATGCACAGCACAACTACTACTCATTTGTTTAATGGGTTTTAGATACTTAACATTGACCAAAATCTTAGGCACGAGTCATGGTTCATTTTAGTCTAAGATATATATTCTTCTCCAGTCTGGCTTAAGCTTGGATGCAATCTTTTCGATTCTGGTAGCTTTCTCGTTTAATTAAACAATTATTGATCAACCAGCTACCAGGCTAACTGCGCATAATATAATAATACTAATATTGTAGACACTCAAGATATGAGATAAACGACAAGAATCCATTCTTTTTTAACCAAAAATAAGGTTCGAGTTCTGAGTATGAAATCCCTTTAAATACTCGGAAGAAAGCGTTTTACGTCCTTTATGGGTTTACCCAATACGAATCTAGATTAGACGGGCTAGTGGATTTCAGACACTGAACGGTTAAAAAAAAAAAAGTATAATAAGAGAAAATTCCAATCTTAATACAAGTTTTTAGGAGTTATTTTCCATTTTTTATTATTTTATTAAGTTCTCGTTAACATTATACTATCGAGGAGGAAGAATGCAGTTTGAAGGGAGGCAGATTTTAGTCGCTCACTTGAGCCTGTTTTCTTGTATTGAACAATTCAGCATCGTACGAGCCACTTGCGTAAGGGTAGAAATCTGTTCAACCATGTGCACATTCATTTGGACAAAAGGTCTCGCATCGAGCACCCAAACAAGCTAACTAGGTTTTACCTGTATCAAACTAATCCCTCATGAATCACGATTATATAAAAAAAGAAATTACTTATTATTTTTCTGTCTCGTAATAATAAGTCCAGTTTTACTTTTTCATTGATTAAAAAATACAATTAATATTGTTAAACCACAAATTTTATTTAATTTTATAGAGTGATTTAAGTGGTAAATATAAATATAATTGAAAAAAAAAATGTAGAAAGTGGTTTAAGTAGTAAGGTAGGGTTAATTCGGTAGATGGTCTCAACAAAATCAGTTTTCGATCTATAAGAGAATACTTATGGAAAGGGCAACTAAGAAAATCAATATATATATACCCACGGAAAAGATTTTTGGCTCGTAACGATCCAAATCATAGTTGGTTTTGATATGAATCATGAGTGATTTTATAACATTAATGCCCTTGTCAAATATTATGTACTGAAAATTGAAAATTAAATTTAAAATGTGTATATTTACTCGTATATTTTTGAAAATCACATTAAAGTATCTTTATAAAATGTACGAGGCTATATGATATTAAATACAATCAGGAAAGTGTCAAACATATAAATATTACAATTAATTCTCTTTGAAAATCAATTTCATTCCATATATTAATGATTATTTGATTTTTTTTTTCATTCGAAACTACGTAATTGAACATTAAAGTGCATGACAAAATAGAGTAGTACGGAAGTGGTTATAGACTGTGATGGAGAGGGGGAAGGTTGTGAACGGCCACCGTAGATCTCGAATGATAAATTTTTCTTGTGCAACATTATTTCATTTGTAGCTTAGTGGCATTGGACTCGAAGTAATAAAGTCAAGTATAGGAATTCAATTCCGAACTATAACAGAATTTTTAATATACTTAGTATTTCTCTTTTACAAAGTATTTTTTTGTTGCTATTTATTTTTAGCTTTCTTTTACAAAGTACTTCTTGTTGCTATTTAATTTTAGTTAATTAGGTTTGATTTCCTTTTACAAATACACAAAAATTCATGTAAATATTAAAATATAAAATAGTATTATAAATTCATAGTCCATTGTTTATTAATTAAAAGTTTTAGAATATTGAATTCATTGGATAAATACATTATATTTAATATATCCAAAGAGAAATAGAATTAAGGGATATTTAAAATTTTATTGGATTGAGATAATCCTAATTGAAATTAAATTAAACCATACTAGAATTTAAATTAATTGAAACTAAAACACTCTAATTGAATTCAATTAAGTCAATCTTGATTAAGCCACGTTAGGAATTAAATTAATTTATGATACCAAAATTGAAATTAAATTAAGTAATAATTGAATAAGTCGTATTTGATTTCAAGATCTATTTAGATAATAAGTTACCTGGATTAAGCCACATTGTGTCACATTTGAAATTAAATTAAATTAAAACACTTGATTGAAATAAATTAAGTTACATTTTAGTCATATTTGAAATTCAATTAATTAAACTGAGACACCATAATCAGAATTAAATTAAAACATCCTTGAAATTTTATTAAATTGATATAAAATTTGAATTAAATTAAGTCATGTTTGAAAATAAATTGAATTAAACTAAATCACCTAATCGGAACCAAATTAAGTTACTTGATTAACTCACACTTGGAAATTTATTAATATGTGACACCCTAATCAAAATTAGATTAAATCACACTTGGCAAGTCTTAGGTATTAAATTAAATTAAGACACTCTAATTTGAATTAAGTAAAATCTCCTTCGATTAAATCATATTAAGTTATATTTAGAATGAAATTAAATTAAGACACCTAAAGATTGGAGTTAAATTGAGTAACGATTGATTGTTACACTTAGTTTCAATTTTTATTTAAATAATCAAACCTAGTTATACTTGATCGAGTCACACTTAATCACATTTGAAATTAGATTAAATTAAATTAGTACACCTTCATTGGAGCTAAATTAAGTTACATTTGGTCTATGTTTCTCTCTGCTTCAGAGCTTGTTTAACTCATTTTCAAAAGCAAGAAATGAGTACTCATTTCATTAAGTGAACTCCATTCTTGATTATCCAAATAGAATGAAAGAAGTATGTTTATTTGTTTGTGGAAAATAAGCCAACTACATTAAACGTAACGAGAAACGAAATTGCGATCTAAATGCATTTTATTGGTACTCAAAAACGTTAATTCACACCTAAAGCATGTTTATTTGTGTGGAAAAGATTTCTTTAATGACATCAAATGCAAAACAAGTTGAGGATAAAATTGTATTTCTAATTAAACTCTTAAAGTATAGACTTAGAGTAGTTTTCGATTAAAATGGTGAATTTGATCCGGATTAGTTGAAAAAAAAAAATCCCTTTTAATACAGATAGACATTTGTGCATCAATAGGACTAGGAAAGTTTTTTTTTTTTTTTTTAATAAATAAATATACAGATTGACTAAATCACAAGAACATGCGAGATTAGATATTTTTTTTGGTTAATTATCTTAGAATTAGATTTTTATGCGTATTACAGTGTGGGAATCTTGTCCTTTGGGACAAGCAAATTAATTAATAATAATGACAATAAGGGTTGGGTTTTTCATTAGTAGAGGCCAACATTTTACAAGGAAGTTACCTTGCAACCCGTATGGCATATGCCCTGAAATAGAAAACTGCACACTAACGAAACCCACACCCTGACAATTTCAATATTCACACTGCCTATAAATTCTCTTCTTAGACTTATCAATTTGACAATTTCAGTATTCTCTCTTATAGTTTACTTCCTCTCTCTGTCTCTCTTTTTTCTTCACTTGGATAAAACCATGCCTGCTCAACTGATGCCTGAGAAAACCCTTCATGGCATTCATGTTTTGGGAAGGGAAAATAATCCTCCTCCTCCTAGAAGGTACTTCATAATAAATTTCTCTGTTGATTAACTTTTCTTTGTTTCATTATCTTTACTTAACAACAATTCTTTTTCTGGCAGATTGGAAGGGAAAGTCGCTATAGTTACAGGGGGAGCAAGAGGAATAGGAGAGGCGACAGCAAGATTGTTTGCAAGACATGGAGCAAAAGTAGTAATAGCAGATATTGAAGACACATTAGGAACAATAATTGCAAACGCTTTATCTCCATCAGTAACTTATGTTCATTGTGATGTAAGTCAGGAAGAAGACATAGAAAACCTAATAAACTCAACAGTTTCTCACTACGGTCGCCTCGATATTCTGTTCAACAATGCAGGAATTCTCGGAAACCAACCCAAGAACAAAAGCATTCTTGATTTTGATGTTGATGAGTTCGACAAAATCATGCGCGTGAACGTTAAAGGTGTTGCCTTAGGCATTAAGCACGCAGCTCGAGTTATGATACCAAGAAAAGTTGGTTGTATAATTTCTACAGCAAGTGTTGCAGGTGTTATGGGAGGTCTTGGGCCACATGCTTATACAGCTTCAAAGCATGCCATTGTTGGATTAACAAAGAATACAGCTTGTGAGCTTGGGAGATATGGAATTAGGGTTAATTGTATATCTCCATTTGGGGTGGCTACTTCTATGCTTGTCAATGCATGGAGAAGTAGTAGCAGTGGTGAAGAGGAAGAAGAAGAGGATTGTATGAATTATGGGTTGCCTTGTGAGGAAGAAGTGGAAAAAATGGAGGAGTTTGTTAGAGGATTGGCTAATCTAAGAGGACCAACATTAAGGGCCAAAGATATTGCTGAAGCTGCTCTTTATCTTGCTAGTGATGAATCTAAATATGTTAGTGGTCATAATCTTGTTGTAGATGGTGGAATTACTACTTCAAGAAATTGTATTGGTTTGTAAATAGAATTTGCAAATGCCTTCTTTTTTCTTTTTTTCTTCTTTTTCTTTATTGAGATTTTTTCATTTTTCTTTATTTGTAGCTTTTAATTCATTATTATGAAATAGAAAGTGTAAGATTCTCTCTCTGTCAATTGATTCTCTGTTTTTTTGTGCTAATGAATTTTTTATTTTAATTTAAACTTGATTACAAGAGTTGTGGAAGTGGAAGTGGTCGGTGCCATTTTCTTGGAGATAAAATGCGAGATAATAAAAAGAAAAATTTCCCCAAGTTTGTATTAATATACTCTTTTGATTTTCACTGTTTAAAAAAAAAAATACTAATTTTAGTCTTTATACTGCCACTAATGAACAATACAAAATTTGTAAATAATGTTATTAAAAATTTTCAAGGACTAGAATTACAATAATTTTGAAGAAAAAGGACAAAAGTGTACTATTAAGCCAAACCTTAAGAGCTATTCTGTAATTAACTCTAATTAATTAGATGAAGTGAGACATAATAAAATAGAAAAATCAATAATTTTTTTTTTTTTAATGAGAATCAATGATAGTGAAGCTTTTTTTCTTCCTCTAAACTATGCACTCCATCGAATAGCAAAAGAATTTTTCAAATATGTAAAATATATGTATATATATATATATAGAGAGAGAGAGAGAGAGAGAGAGAGAGAGAGAGAGAGAGAGAGAGAGAAAAATACTAATTTTAGTCTTTATAGTACTGCACCACTACTTCCCATGAGAATCACATACAAAAAAGATTTGGCAAGTAATTCTCTCATTAAAGACAACTTTTCCATCTAGGACATACGACAATTATCTCCAATATTATTGAAGAGAAAAGAGTGACTACCGAAGACTACATGTGTTACTATCTAAGCCACAGAACACCTTAAGATGCGTGATTCTGTACATGTAACTCTAACTTAATTAGATGAAGTTGAGGAACATAATTTAAAATAGAAAAATCAATTGAAATTTGTGTTTATTTTTAATTGAGAATCCAATGATAGTGCAAGCGTTTTCTCCTTCCTTCGCTCTAAACTATGCACGTCCATCGTATAATAGGCAAAAGAATTTTTCAAAGTATTGTACAAATATATGTATATATAGTAGTATTAGAAGATGAGAGAGAGAGAGAGAGGCCCGGCCCGGATCACTAGTTTTGCCGAGTCCAGCGCGAAAGAGAGAAAGAAGAGAGAGAGAGGAGAGAGAAGAAAGAGGACGGTCAAGAGAACAGTTTGTTAGAGGAGAGAGAGAGAGAGAGAGAGAGAGAGAGAGAAAGAGAGAGGCAAGAAAAGTATTTACAGGTTGTAGCTATCATAAATAAATAAATTGTGATTTGTCAATGTTACAAAGTCGCAGAGGCTGCTTGTTGAATCTTGAATGTTCTTCCTTGCAGTGGTTACATTTCTCCACTTACCTTTCTTTCTTTCTGCCTGCAGCCTTTGCTTTCGGCAGAGGTCAAATACTAGTAGTAGGACCAAAAGAACAGCAAATATAATTAATTTCATTTAATTACAAGTTAGCAGATTCAGTCAACACTAATCTTCTCACTTAACTAATCACAATACTTTAGTGGAAAAAAAACCATTGAGATAGACAATTAATCACCAGAACGCTTGTAAAAAATTTACCAAAGTCTTATATACATAATAGTTACAGCTAGCCATATACCATTCTTTTACAAAAAGCAAATGAAAAAAATGGTGAAGGCTAATTAAATAATATGACTAGTCTACTAACAAAGTGTTAGTTGAAGTGGTTAACGATTCCAATTTCAGTAAGTGTGAGAACACAAGTTCGATTTCCGGAAAACGCACTTTGTTGGAAGAGTCAAAAACTTTAACTTTTACACCCTACGGCTCAAGGAGATTAAATCTCCTAGTTATACATAATAAAAAAGAAAAAAACTAGTCTAGTGCATAAAGAATTACTTAATAAGTACTTAGAATTATCCAATTCAATTAAAAAAAACCACAACTTGCAAATTGCAACTTTAACTTTAAAACAGTGCATTTTTCAGGGGATAACGTTGCGGTGGCTAGGAACCCACTAACACATATATTAAAATTTTTAATTAATTAATTAATTAGAGAGTAAAAACTTAATTTAATATAAAAAAAAACTTAATTTAAGCTGTGTTTGGCAACAACTTTTAAGTGGTAAACGTTACTTTTTATAGCGTTTAGTAATATAGCGTTTAAACTAATTTTTAGAGGTTAAAATAATGTTTTGTTAAGAATTAACTCATGTAACGTTTAGTGAGCTGTTTGAGTAATTTTTCATGAAACGCTATTCAAACAGTTAACAGCTAAACAATATTAAACAGTCAATAGCTAATTATGCTTAACATGCCCTTAATTTCAAAGGAAGTTGGAGGTTGGAAGAGAAAGGTTGAGTTGTGGTGCGTTCAAATTCATTCTTGGAAAAAACAAACTACTCTATCCATCAAATTCAAGGCTATCATGGTTAACCAATGGACTGAAATATAGATTCTTGAATTTTGATAGGGAGCTTAAGGAAAAGTCAATTAAAGACAGCCAAGCAAATTAATTAGAATAAGGTATAACAAAAACCAATTATAGGTCCCTTTCAAAAAAAAAAAAAAAAAAAAAAAAAAAAAAAAAACTTGATTAGGGCGCTTAAAGAAAATGTCAAATTAAAGAAGCCAAGCAAATAATTTAGAAATAAGGTATAACAGAAAACCAATTACTAGGTCCCTTTCAAAAAAAAAAAAAAAAAAAAAAAAAAAAAAAAAAAAAAAAAAAACCAATTATAGGTATAGAGACTTACTAGTTACTACTAGGTTTAGATCTCCTAGTTAGTTTGCAAATCCTAGATTTTGGTAACTTTCAAATTACAATATGTCCTCTTTTGGAGACAGAATTTTATAATATTTTATATATTATCCTTTTTTTCTTTTCTTTTCTTTTTTAAAAAAAGCAGTAGCATCACATGTAAATTTCAATGTAGTTATTCAAATTCAACTGAATAAAAATTAGAGAACCTCCAAGAAGAAAATATAAGATATATTAGAGAATCTAGAAAATGATAAAATATTTCAATTATAATTTGATTCCAAAATTTAAAAGCTAATTTTCTTTTTCTTTTTTAAACTACAGCTACAGAAGACATAGTAATAGAATTGAGTTTTTTTACCAAAATGATGTTTTGCAAAAAAACTATTTTCGAAAACGGTGTTTTATGAAAAATATTTACTAGAATTGTGTTTTCTTGATATTTTAAAGGCTTTTATTCCGGTGATAGTGTGACAAAACACTGTTATATTATGATTGCAACAAACAACAATAAATTTTTAATTTATTTTAACTGTCAAGCAGCATTACAGATCAATATTTTCTCTCTCCTTGAGTTGAGTGTTACAACGTCACAATGTCAGAAGGATAATTCATGTGTAAGATTCTCTCTATGATTCAATTCCTGCATGATTCTTTGTCCCATTTTTATTCTCATGTGCCATTTTTTATTTTCTATGCGATTTTAAAAATCTCTTTAACTTTTTCAATTGTTAACAACATATCCTTTTTATCTTAGAAATTTTAATCTTACTTTGCGTTATTTTGCGTACCTTACCAAAGTATAGAGTATATTCATTTTGACATTGTGACATTCAACAAAGAGAAAGGAGAGAGAATATGAGTACTAATAATTTGTCTTCATTTTTTTATACTATAAAATGCTTATATAAATACTTTACTAATGAATTTCAATTTAAGGGTAACTAAAAATATTATTGTTTCTCAAGGAAAAAAAAAAGATTTTTTCTCTAATGCTTATTAGTCCTCATAAATTATTTAGGGAGAAGTAATATTAAGGAGAAAATGTTGGTCTTAATAATGTTGACAGAATATTAAAAAAAAAAAAAGAAAAAAAGAAAGATTTTCTCCAATGGGAAATATGGTGGAATAATTGAATGGAAGAGACATTGACTGGTCCAAATACATAGAAATGCACCTCCCACTTGTCTTTTTATTGCTTTTTTTTCCTTCATTCCTTTGTCAGCCAAACAAAATATACAAAGCTTTCTTCAAAATCATTTACCAACTACTTAATAGCCAATCCAAGAATTTTTTATTTTACATTTTGTACTTTCAAAATATAAAAATATAAATAATTGCATCCCAAACCTTCCAGGATTTTAGTTAATGATGCTGGAAATATATAATTAAGAAACCCTAATAGGTGTTTAACAAATGCAATTAACTGACACAACCTAAAGTTTCATATCAGTCTTTTTTTTCTTTTTAACAGAAGCATGTGTATATGTGTTTGGATGGATGATTAATAATAGTGCTGGAAAGTGAAATCCCTCCACTGGAATTGATTTCTTCTCCGAGAGTAAAGAGCTGGCATGCATTGAACAGAAACCACAATTTTTTAATATTTAGATTAGTCAAAAGCTAGTTATGGACAGCTAATTAAAATCAAACCTCGGAATTCAACAATGTAAGAAAGAAAGAATTTTTCAGTCTTTGAACGAAGAGGCTGTCGAAATTCAAACATATTGCCTGCCTCTGTCTTCTCTACCTGCCATTGCCAATTTGGCTTTCGGTCTTAATATTATATAGTAATTCACAAATTCATGTTTGGGTGTCCACTAGCCAATACTATATATGCGAAAAATTCAAATCTAATTGGTTCGGATCGATCATTAGGGCTTTTTAGTTTTTATTTATAAATAATTAATATATTGACAAGTTTGCTCTGACAGCAAAGATAAATCTATTCCTGAACTAAAAAAAATATAAAAGTTGGATGATTTCATCAATTATTTATTTACTTAATAAAAAAAAATGACTTTTTAAGAGTTTACGTAACATGTCATTCGCCTACTTATTTTATATGTAAACAGACATAAAAATATATTCCTATTTTCCTTCTAATTGAATCATCGATTATTTCTTCTAATTTGTAGAGATTGAATATTGAGTTTCATTAAAAATTTTATAGCATTTCGTTATAAATATTGGAGTTATTAATTATGATAGTGAAAGAAATGTTACTCAAATGTTATCATTTCATTTAACGGCGGAAAACCATTAATTAGCCAAAAAAATTCTCCCTTTTTATTTTTTAAAATAGATTAAAAAAATTAGTGCATATAATTATTTCTAGAATATGTATTTTTCTTGATTTTTTCTCGTTAAAGTATATTTAAAACAAATATTAGTTGCATTTTTAGTATAAAACACTAATTGTGATAAGTTTTTTTTTTTTTTAACTATATTTGATTCAAAGCTATATTTGAAATGTTTTTATATATTATTCAAATCACAGTTAAATTAAATTAATCTTTTTTTGAAAATGCAAATAAATTTTCAACTAATCTAAATTATATCATAAATGTTTCAACTTTAAAACTATTTAGTCAATTGCAATTTAAAATTATAAAATAAAATAAAATGTATTATAAAACTCTTATTGTGAAAAATATATTCTAGCTATAGTTATTTACAAACTATATTTAAAATGTTGTTATGTATATCATATCATTCATCACATTTACTAAGAGGTTTATTGTGCAAAATATTTATTTAAATTAATTTTAAATGACTTGAATTGAAATCAAAACATTTAGTCTTTTGTTGAATCAAATTTTTATTATTAGTTTTTATTATTCATGATTTCAAATGATGATAAATATATTGATAATAAATAATCATTTATTATATACTGATTGTGATAATTATTTATTCAAATTAGTTACAACTAATAGAAAATTAAAAGATGCAATTGTATTTGGTTCT
This sequence comes from Jatropha curcas, assembly GCF_014843425.1. Next base: position 87,177 of record NW_023590607.1, on the reverse strand, counting down.
ATGGTTATATATTTGTGCTATGCATAGATAATTTAATAAATATTAATTTTTAATATTTAATAAGAATTTTTATCTCAATTTTTATTAAATTGATTTGTAGATAAATAACTTTGAAATTTGCAATGTTTAAATTTAATTTAATAACTATAGTTAAAAATTCTATGAATTGTAATTATGATAATAAACATTTTTGAAAAATATATAATAATAATATTGATTTGTAGGATAAATAACTTTGAAAATTGCAATGTTTAAATTTAATTAATAACTAATAGTTAAAAATTCTTAAATGAATTGTAATTAATGATTAATAAACATTTTTGAAAAAAATTTTGAAAAATATATAATAATAATAATGTTAGAAAATAAAATATTCTATTTAATTTTATTTATTTATATAGTTAAATAAAAGTTTATGATTTTGAAATGACTATTTTTATTCTAATTATTTATTTAATCTTTTATTAAGTTAAATGATTATTATTTATTACTATATTATTGATTATTATGTCTTAACATTTATGTTTTACATTTATTTATAAATTAAAACATTTCGGAATCCTACGTGGCATAACTTAACTTTTCTAATCTTATACGACACAACAACTTTTCTAATCCTACGGAAAACTACATAGCAATTCCACTTGAAACTTTCTAGAAGAAAGATGTTTGTTTTATACATATATTTTTATTAGCCATAGATCTCCCTCCTGTTTTCTGAAAGTCAAAAAGAGTCTCTTGAATGGCCCAATATATGTATTCGAAAAGAAGCCCAAACTACTAGAACAATGGGCCGCATAGTTTGATATTTTTCCAATGCTAGTTGTGGAAGGTAGACCAGAAAAAAAGGCATTTTACATACTCTTGATTCTTGAAGCAGTGCGAGGATTTTCCGGATCCATAAAATGAAGAAGCAATGGATGTTTGAAGCTAAATTGGCATCTTAAGCCTTGTAGAAGCAGCAGGTGATTGATTGCAAATGCAATAGTCCTTTCTTTGTCGTATTTTGTACGAGACCTGCATCCGACCTTAGCTCAGTTGGCAGAGCGGAGGCCTGTAGTTGGTTTCAACCTTCAGTAAAAATCCTTAGCTTGCTGGTTCGAATCGGCAGGTCGGATTAATCTTTTTGGCCTTTGTAATAATTTCTAATCTGAACTCATTAGTTTACCCATCTATCTGAATGATCGTTCTCAACTCGGAGAGAAGAACCGGCACTAGACATAAAACCATCCATTCTGATTCTATATTTAAAAAGAAAAGATAATGAAATGGCTAAGCATTAAAATTACTAGAAATATTTTGGGCTAAGATTAACATCCGACCTTAGCTCAGTTGGTAGAGCGGAGGACTGTAGCTGGTATCAACCTTCAGATAATCCTTAGGTCGCTGGTTCGAATCCGGCAGGTCGGATCTTTTTCTTTTGGTTTTTCTAATTATTATTAAATGTTTTTTTCACCTTTGCTGATCTAATTTTCAGAAATATACTATTGGCATTGGGCAGATTATAATTTAGGAAAACAAAAATAAGGTTATTACTTATTATGTGTTCTCTTTTTTGTAATGAAGTTACATTTGGAAGGTAATATATGAGCAACCACAACATTAAATTAATTATAATCAGTGCTTGAGGTGGTGCTTCAATTGTCAGCTATTGAGTCATATACAAATTTAGTATAACATTTTTTGATTAATTAAGTTTTATTATGATTCAAACTTATAATTTTATAATTTAAATATAAGATAATGGAAATTTAATTACATAAATATAAAATTTTATGTAAAAAAGAAAAGAAAGAACAAGAGTAACATTTGATAATACTTTGAGTTGATCAGAAAGTAATTTTATTATCATTTATGGAGATTGCTTGAAAACACAATCTATACATATCCAAATTATTTTCTGGCATGGATTAAATCAGCAATGCAGTGGCCTATCCCCAACCAAATGTTCCTTTCTTTTCTTTTTCCTCATTTTCTCCCTTTTTTGGCTTTAAAAAATCAAAATCAATCACAGTCTTGTAGACATTTCATCAGAAACAACTGAACGATGCACGATTTAATTAATGAGGGTGGGCATTTGGCAAATGAGCAAGACTCAGAGACACGAGTGACTACGATATCCTTGTGCATTGCACGTGATAAGTTTACTTGTTTTCTATTTGGCCAATTGATTGCCACGCGAGAGGAATAGGTTTTAGGCCTGCCACCCTCTTTATTTTCCGGTGACCTACTAAATCAATCATATTTTTAAATATTAGCTTTATGATTTTTGAATTTGTGTATGATCTAACAATAATAATTCACCGTTTATTCATTTAATATATTTTGCAATCACAATGAATTGGCGTACTAACAAGCTAAAAATCCCTTTTGTCTTTGGAGATCCTACCATTTTTTTTTTTTTTGTGTTAATATTTGAAGCTCACGGACTTAACTAATATAGATTCATGTCACGTAAGTTTAAGAAGAAGTGCAAAGTGCTCACTTTCGAGTGTTTAAAAAGATTTCATAAATAAATCTTGAACTCGAGACCTCGTGCAAAATGTTCCATTCCAAGTGTTTAAAGAGGATAAAGAAAAAAGATATCCATACTACTTCATATCATTCCTTGGAGATAATACTATCTATCCTAATTTAATGATATTGAGGATTTCAATCGATATTATTTTTAAAAAGCTGACCTTAAAATTAAGGATGTGAAATGATTTAGTTAATCAAAAATCAAATGGAATTGATATATTTCGGCAATTCAATTTTGAATTAAGACCTATACAGTAAGACACAATGAGAAAATCCTCCTATAATTAGGTTAGAATGCTTTATATTTACTCTTTGGTTTATCTATTTATAAAGAGAGTATGTTTAATTTGTTAGAGCATATGAAAATGAATTATAATTAGTATATTTTATATATAGAAAGAAAGAATTTTTTTTTTAATTATAACACAATAATATCAATAATTTTCCAATCAATTTTGAGTTGAAGTTTGGTACACTTTAGAATGGGATCTCAGACCAAACAAAAATAAATTAAATGTCAATCATGCATGAAAAGGATTTCTCTCCCACTAAGAAAAGACCAATCAAATGGATTGTAGTGGCTGAGAAATAGAGTGATGGGCAGAAAACATAAGAGTGGCCAGCTGAGTTCCAATCCATATGGGGGGCTGTGGTTTTTCATTTCAGTTCATTGTACAGTCAAATAATTTGCCAAATCCATGTACACGAGGGGCTTCTTCGTTGGATCCAACTCGTCTTCTTAGATGCATGGGCTCTCTACGTACACAACATCCTTGTCCTTGTCTCTTTTATTATTATTATTATTATTATTATTATTATTTTCTTTGTAATTTTTAGAAAATGACTAAAAAACAAATCGTGATGGTTAGGTTTCAACAAGCGAATTTTGCATTGAAAGAGAGTGTCTCACTTGGATGATTTCATGATCTATTTGGGGACTTACTACTCATGGGAGAGAGCAATAATGGGTTAAAATAGAATTAACTGAATCAATATTTCTTAAATTGATTTAATTCGATTTTTTAATAAAATCATTTTGATTTGGAAGGCTAGAAATCTAACTTCAGTTGTGAAGAAAACCTAATATATCAAATAACTGAATTAGAAAATAAAAATATTTTAAATCGACATTATTCCGATAAATTTAATTTACTCTAGTTAAATCAGTCGTTTTTGAAAGGTAAAAACTATATGGTAATGTTTATTAATAAAAATCAATGGAAAATTTTATTTGTTTTAGAAGGGTGGTTTAATTTTAGTTCGAATGGAATGATTGAACATTAAACCCTACTTATTTACGAACGGAAAATGTCTCTAAACTTTCATGTCGGTACATAGAGATAGAGGGCAATCTTCAAAATTGAAAGCAAAACTAGGGGCATTTAAGGAATATCGTATAGTGACAGTATTAGCATCACACGAGGAAAGGGACATGATAGCTCCTAGGTCGATTTCCATTAAGAAATGACGAGGCGAGTCAAACAGTCAACGGACTTTGCCAGGCAGGCATCTTATGAGTCGCCACATCATATTCTACGCTGAATTGACAGAAATATCCCTCACTTGCCTTTCACTTAGCTGCTGTATGAGCTGTGAGTCGTGTTTGGTTGTAATGAATGGAAGGAATATTAGTCGGAAGAGAGGTAGATGAGAATTCACAATCTTTCGCTGTCTGGTCCATTCGTCATCTTTATAAAAAATAATACACGTACGCTCGTCATTTATATAAATATGGTGAATTTTTAGATCTGTAAATTTATTAATATTTAAGTGAATTCTCATATTTAGTATGATTAACTTATAATAAGTAATTCAATTGAATTCTATATAGTCATGTATGAGATAAATTTATAATTGAAAATTCATTTGTTTTTGTTTGCTAAAATATAATTGAAATAGTATTTTCACATAAATAAATAATGAATATCAATTATATTTACGTTATGCTATATAAATTGTTATATTCTTATTTAAATAAATATATAAAATAAAAATAATATTAATAAAATTATTGTATTTAATTTAGTAATAAACATATATTTAACTTGAATCTCTCTTAAAAAACAGGTAGGCATCTTATTAAAAAAAATTACTAAAAAATAATAAAATAAAAGATAAAAAATATTAAAATAAAAAACATAATAATAAAAATGTATTTTTCTAAAGTCAATAAATAAAATTTTAAATGGTTTTCGTCAAGTTTGATAAAATAAATAAGTAAAAAATAAAAAATTTGAAAAATTGACTTTGTAGAAGGAAAATAATAATTTTGTCATAAAAAGTTGAATGACTTAATTTTGTGGAATTCATTTAGAAATTTTATCTATTTTGATGGAATCTGATGTAATTATATTGGATTTAATGGAATTGAATTTCTAAAATTGAAATCTACATTTCTTTTCATTCCAAATACAAAATATAGATTTCTAAATGAATTTCACGAAGAAAAAAACAAGGGGTTAGGGTCTAATTTCATCCCAAATGCACAAATATCATATAAAATCGAACTCTAATGTGTAAATTTAATTGCCTTTATACTTGTCTATATACGATGGAAAATACATGCTGAAAAATAAAAAATTGCAATATGCAATCAATGTTAAATCACAAAAGGGTAAAGTTTTAGAGAAGAAGGGAATAAAGAATAATACCTTTAAATCTTATTGTCAAGACAAATTGCTGAGTAATATTCGCCTAAGTAACTAAGTAGTCTTATGTTCGTTTTTTATGATGGGAAGTTCAAGTTACTTAGGAAGCATAGTTTTGGACCATTCTCTTCTTTTGGATATTCCATATACCTCTTATTGTTGTGGAAAGGTGATTGAACAAAATTTTTATTTATTGAGAGAAGTCCGCTTGTCCGATTAATCTGGATTTACTTTGGGCAAATCTATAAAGGAGGTAGGTAAAGCGCTCCTTCTCAAATATTTAAAGGAGCTTCATACACATGGCTCAAACTCAAAACCTCTAGTTAAGGTAGAGGAGATTCTATCCTTCTCATCTCATTTTTCGGTATTTCTTATATAGCTTTTTTTTTTTTTTATTTAGTTGAATTAAAGTTTTAGCATTTCCCCAGAAAGAAAAAAAAATTAATTTCATTAATTATCCAAGTTATACAAAATGAATTGTGAGAATGATACAAAATCATTATCAACAAAGTGCACTAATTGGGAGGAAGAAGAAAGATCTTCACGCTCTACAAGTTAAAAAGGTTGATATAAAAAAAAACTTTCAGAAATTTCTAAAAAAAGAAAAAAAACAAATTAAAATTGAAGGGTAGATGAGTCATTATAAAGAAGTATCATTGTGGACTTGTATTCATCCGGTGCGGGTGTAATCTAGAAAACAAACCCATCGTTTGTCCTCAGAACAGCACTATACTTGGACTTATTTTTTTGTTTGGATAATATAAGTTAATAATTCATTTAATTTAATAATATTATACACACCCAACTCTTAGGAAAACTCAGTTGGACCATTGGATCTCCCATATGTCATCAAAATACCCAGTCTTTATCACATTAAAGCATAAAGGGTCCCCCTCTGACCCTCGCTAAGTCACATACCTCTCCAATTTTTGCCTATAAATAGCTTCCACTTGGCCATAGCAACCCACCACTTAAAACAAGTATTCACAGCCATTTTTAAGCTTAAAAGCAACCTCCCTAATCAAGAAAAAATGGCAGCCAATGGCATGGAATCACTGGTGCCAGAACCCGGTATGAACCCAGAAATGCTAAATAAGGGAATGGTTGAGGCATTATACAAGGCATTAGCAAAAGGTCATATTGAAACTGTGGCTAAACTCCTAGCAAGTGATTTAGAGTGGTGGTTTCATGGACCTCCACAATGTCAGCACATGATGAGGGTGCTAACCGGTGAGGCGAGCCCCGACGAGTTCAGGTTCGAGCCGAGAAGCATAGAAGTAGTAGGTGATTGTGTGATTGTGGAAGGTTGGGAAGGTGCAAAAGTGTATTGGGTGCATGTATGGACCTTAAAAGATGGTCTAATAACTCAATTTAGAGAGTATTTTAATACATGGCTCACTGTGAAGGACATCAAGCCACATAGTTTGGAAATTGGGCACCAAACCCACACCTTGTGGCAGAGCCAGCCTAGAGATCTGTTCAACAGATCACTGCCTGGCCTTCTTCTGGCTATTTAGAGTGTCTGATGGGGATGTGTGTAAGCTTGAAATGGCTCTACCCTGTTTAAACTCTAATGAAAAATGCAACATTTTATAGTTTTATCTTTTATTTTTAGTTCAGAGTGTTAGAGACTAAGAATTCAAATATTGTTGGACTCTCATTTACATATTTCTAATCTACCAAGAAAGAGTTAGCTGCTTAAGCAAATTGACCTAACAATGCATGCAAATGGTGAGGTGCTTAGTTATTTCTGTAATTAGATTATCTAGAAGGTCCATGTGCATGGCATTTCTCTGTTTTTTAGTGATTTTGGTTCTCCGACGCTTGACCCACTTAAGAGAAATTATTGTTTGGTACAGGAACATGTTCCTATGGAGAGCCTTATTATTTTAGGCCTAAAAAATAAATTCATCCTGAAATTTTCAACTAATTGCAAATTTCACCCTAAATTAACTTTTGTTCCCTAAACACCCTAAAGTACAAAGGTCGATTTAGGGTGTAACTGCAACTCGGTTGATAATTTCAAAATGCTTAAAGTACAAAAGTCGATTTAGGATGAAATTGCAATAAACTTGAAAAATTCAGGGTGAAATTGATGATTAAGCCTATTATTTTATATCTAGAAATGATACTGAGTCCTAAATAACAATTTCATACCTAATTAGGCAGGAATCATCGATTATAGTTAATAAGAGAAAAATAATAGCACATGCAGAAAAGTAGCAGGAAGCAAATGCAGAAAAACACTGAATGTTAATAATGGGATAAAGACTCAAGCTTATTATTAATTAATTATAAATTCTAATGCTTTCAGAAAAATTGATCATTCCTTGATATAGTTTACATCCATCCTATCAAAATCCTTAAAAGAAAAAGACACTTAACTATGTGCACAGTTAGACCCAAATCATTACATGAAAGCTATGTGGGAGGAATTGTAATATTTTAGTGTACGTGCCTAATCCAAAGTTCTCGACAGACATTGTAGAAAGAGAGAATTAACTCTTGTTATATAGCATAAAAGGGGAGAAAAAGTATTAACTCTTGTAATATTTTGGGGGGTGTAGTTGCAAGTAAGGTGCAGAAAGATTGATTCACGCAGCATCAACTCGAAAGAATCAGAGGAGAAAACTTATGTTTAATCATGAGAAGCATTGTTTCAAATTAACATACACTTTGAGCAGCTCAAATGATTTGCATGATATTATATACAAAAGTAACTTCGGGCTGAATTATTTGTATCCAAGCAACAAAATTTTGTAGCTTATTTGAGTGAGCTATATGAGTATCGAGGTAACCCAGTCCAACTCGGCTAATGATGATTACTAAACAAGAAAGACCCTTAAATAAAATGCTTAACAAGCTTTACTGCATTTAATGAGCTTTTGAAAACCTCATATCTATGTCAAACTCTTGTTACTAAAGAGATCAATCAAAATAGATAAGCATGAGATGAAATATGGCAGTGTCTGCTTTAAACACTTAAGAAAACAGAAGAGACTCATCAAAATACAACAAGAATTATACAGGAGAAAGAATATATATTTATATATAAATGAAATACATGTAATATAGATGTACCGTTGTACAGGTCTTTCCCTTCATATATTTTGGTTCAGTGATCAGTGGTTTCTTCCCTTTGTATTGATGGTAAGACAGGTGGCTTCATGACATTGTCAGTATCTGTTGTATGATACTCGTCCTCTGCCTTGGGAAGCTGCCTGCCTGGACTATGATAATCTTTTGAAAATCTGCTTGGACTTGGAGAGTAATCAGCCCCGAGCCTGGACAACCTAGGGCTATTCTGAAGGGGAGATGTTGGGTTGTATTTAAACTGCACTCCATCATGGGGTAAGGGAGAGAGAGGGGGCTGGTCGACCTCATATGTTTGTTTCCTGCAAAACTTGTCCTCCACAATATCATAGAAGTCCGCTGTTCGGACTTCTTGCGCAAGAGAGCACCAACAACAAAAAAGCCACTGGGTGCAATCTGCAATAGCTGGTTTTCCACAACATGCATTATTTGCTGGCAAATTGAATCTCTTTCTCATCTGGATCCTCCAGAAGCCACCGTATAATAGACCAAACAAACAAAGCACTACACCAGTTAAACCTAGAGCCTCCCTAACAGTCTCATTATCAATGTTGATAGCAGCCAAGTTGAAAATCCAAAAAGGAGCAATGCAAAGAAGAAGAAAAGTGGCAATATGAACATACATGTTTCCAAACCCAAGCCTTTCCATGTTCCATCCGAACATACAAAAACTACAAAATAAAGAAAGATATGCTATAGAAATGTTGTCCCAAATGTCTAATATTCCCCCTCTCCATACAGGTGCATACTCAATAATCCTTTGTTCATTTTTTGATGCAAATGAAAACCTCTTCTCGTGTGATGTGCGGCGGTTAGAATGACCAGTGTCATCAGTGAGAGTTTTATTCTGCGCTTCTTCATCAAACTCGGATTCATACTCCTTTCCAAGGGGGCTAACAATAGAATAGACACCTGCTATTGCTGGAGCGGCAATTGCAACAGAAAGGCAGATACCAACACCTATAGCAGGCCGTCTGGATCTCTTGTATCCCAAATTGAGGCTGCATAAAGCATACTGTGCAAAGCAATTTATGTGAAGTAAAATAACAACCACCATCATATGAGCCCATTCATGTGGCTTGTAAGTACCATTTTTGCAGTAAATTTTTCTTAGTGTTGTTACATCCTTTGGCCTCCACCTACACAGAAGCACAAGATGGTAGAACCGCTTTGGATGTTGGTACAGGCACATAAGAGTAAAGAGAGCATTGAGAATTTGATTATTGACCTCAAACCAAGCATCTCTCTGTGATTTCTTCGGTAAAGCATGGTTTAACATTCCTGTCATCACTAGAAAAAGAATTGCTCCTGAGAGTGCAACACAACTTATCCATAAAAATAGAGCCATGTTAAAGGGATTCATAATCCAGTTTCTACAGATGTTCTGTAAAGATGTCCAATCAATTTTCCGAGCCACAAGTCCATTGAAGCGTTCTTGAAAACCTTGGCAAGTGGAAGACGGCACAGAACGTGATATTTGATCTCTTTCCTCTGCAATCTGCCTGAATTTAGCCTTCGGAGAATTTGAACTACTATCAGTACTGAGTTTCAGTACATTTAGTCTAGTAGGAGTTACTTTTAACGTGTCTTCTTTCCCTCTAATAGAAAGAGAGTCATCATCACCCAGCAGTGCCTTTCGAGAAGTTGAAATATCAAGAGAAACATGCTTGCTATTATGATTCTTGAAATCATTTTCATTCAGATTCCCAGGTAAATCTTCCTTCGCATCTGCCAAGCCTCCTCCATCCCTGTTTTGAACCATTTTGCCACACAGCTCAAATTTTTGTGAATTCATGGTTTCTGTAGTTCTGAACTTATAAATCTGAGTCACTAGTGAAGTGTAGAATGCTAAACCAACCTAAACCTCACCATTTCACTATTTGCATCCCAAAAATATTCAAAACCATTGAATTGATAACTAAAAGAGCTTCCGGGAGACCTTTCAAAAACAAATAAACACACTGGAGTAATTAGTAAAGTCAAGGCCAATAACAATAAACACTAAACATTTTTTTTTGTCTACCAGCTCAACTCCAGAAAAGGAACTCTAACATTAGACCAATCCAAAAACCAATACAAGCTCTAACATGTCTGGAGAAAAAATATTTTCTAGAAAAATTTCCAGTCCTGCCCCACATTATTTAGAACACAAGCAATATGGCAAATTGAATAAATTTCTAATATGAACACATCAAGATAGAAGGACAAGAAGCTGAGCTTCTCCAAACAAGAAACTGATCTTCTCCATCTAAATATTTCGGAAGTAAACCACATAAAGAGAGAAAAAAAAAAAAAAAAGCTGAAAAAAAAAAAGCTTGTTCTACTCGCCAAAACTCGTTATAGCCAAAATCCAAACAAAAGGCAAGGTATTCTAATTCATCAAACAATCAATACAGTACTACAGTTTAAACTCAATTTCAGTCTGAATTTGTCAACAAGCCCACCACAAAGAAATTAACTTTAAATCACAAAATCAGGCAAAAAAAAAAAAAAAAAAAAGCTGTCTACTGCAAAACTCGTAGCCAAAATCCAAACAAAAGGCAAGGTATTCTAATTCATCAACAATCAATACAGTACTACAGTTTACTCAATTTCAGTTGAATTTGTCACAAGCCCACCACAAAGAAATTAACTTTAAATCACAAAATCAGGCAAAAGTAAACATTTTTGAAACACCTATTGATGTGACTGAAGATTACACCAAACTAAAGCAACAGATAAACTCAACATAATCGAGCTAATTTCAAACTAAATTGAATTTTTAAGGATAACCCAGAAAGTAAAGTTGATAATGGAATCTCTTCAAAGGCAAAAAAACTAAAAACAGTACCTCAAGCACGCAGCTGATCATCGGGGGAAAAACAGGTACCTTGTTGGCGAGTGGCGACTACCCAATATACCCATCAAGAAACAAAAGTAAAAAAACAGAATGTACCAAATCCAGTGCCGGCCTTGATACACCACAAAAGCTGATGGCAATATTTTCAAAGCAAAGTTTTGAAAACACGAATTCAAAAATAGGATACAGAGAAACTTTTTCAATGTTAGTATTAGAAGATTCGAAAACGTTGTAGCCGTTTTGACAACTCTTAACTACTTTCTTCGCAATTCGCATTTTTTAAATTGGTCAGATTTCAAAAGGCGTGACGACGTTATACGTCTGGTTTCAAAAAATTTCTTTGGTCATTGTCCGGTTTAACATTTTTAATTGGGTTAAATTACAATTTAGTACCTTAATTTAAAATATTAATCATACACTCTATATTTTAAAAAATATACTATTTAACCTCTTAGATTTGTATATGTGACTAATAACATAAGTCATTCCTTTACAATTATTCTTTTTCCTTTTACACACTTGATGAAAAGATAAATATGCCCTAATTTATAAATCAATTTTAAGGATTTATTTAATTATGACACAAGGTTTTTGAGTTTTAGAAATATATGTTGGTTTAGGACTTAATGGAGATTATTTTTTTATTCATTTTTATATGAGAGTGAGGAGAAAGAAAAGACTCATTAGAAATAAAGGAGTTTTATATTTTCCTTAGACATTTAAAGGGAAAATTATACTTTTTTCATCCCATTTTTTTTGCATGGTTCAACAAAATACATATATTAAGGATTTAATCAACAAAAGCTATTTTATTCTTAATTCATTGAAGATATTAATAAAAGTCTCTCATTTAATGAATGATTGTAAAGGTTATCATGGAAAAAATAATTATTTATATGTTTAAATTTAAAAACCTTGTAAATATTTTGGGATATTCAAAAAAGGAATAACAAGCAAACTAAATAAGATATAAAAATATATATTTTAGAGAGTTATTAGTTCAAAGGTTATAAATTATAGGGACTACATGATATATTTTTAAACAATAGGGACTACATAATTAATTTTTTATAAGAATTAAATATTAGTAATTGAACGCCTGCCCTTGCGCCACCGCCATTTGAGGAAATGGACACTTGTCAATTGATCTTACTAAATTTTTTGGAACAAGAAAGTGAGAAACCCAACTCACTCAGGTTAAGGTATTTGTTATCTTCTTGTAGTTTTAGTGCCTTCTGGAGTATAAAATATCCATGAGGTTCTTTTATTAGTATTTTAGTTTTCCCGTTGGTCTATTGGCGATTCTTTTTTGTTTTTTATTTTGGATTGGAAACTTTTTATTATTTTTTTAGGATATTTGAATTTGGGGAAAAACTGGAAACATCAACCCACAATAATTTATTATTTAAAATTTTTGACCATAAAAGGAAGTTAGTTTCTTATTGGACGCATAAGATTTGGTATCATTGATAAACACTTATGAAATAACCTAACTCGTAAAATCACACGTATTGAATACTTCAAATTACAAAATCATTTTATTACCGCGTCAATTTAACTAAATTAAATTAATTGAGCACTCATTAAATAATTAAAAAAATGTGAAAAATATTACATAAAATGCGGTGCTAACCACACATTTAATTAATGTTTTATATATACAAATCAAAAATCCTAAAAACTATTACTGTTAGTATGAAAAAGTGTATAATGTTACCAAAAATTAATAATATTAGGAGTAAAATAAATCTCTTTAAAATTGAGTATGTCACAACATTAAAATAACAAAATAGAGTGAATTTATATATTGGGTAAAAGAATGTGGATTTTGCATTAGAAATAATATATGTCCCTTTTATAAGTTTTATAAGGTTTAGATGATTAATTGATTTCTTTATACATTGAGATTCCGTGTGATAATTAACACATACAATGAATTGATCTAGAAGTTGGACAGCAGCTTTAGCCTAGAAAATTTGAATTTGGTGTAGAAAAGTTTTAATAATATTGGTAATAATGTCATCATATTTTAGAAAATTTTCAATTTCTTTTGCTAATAAATACTAAAACTTTCATTTTTTTAATAATTAATGAAAACAATATGATACAATAGTCTGTCTTCTATTTGCAGGAGCTGCTGCTGCTAATCTATTTTACATAAGGTCTTTCATTTCATGCTTTTTCAACAATGCACAAAGCCATTCTAAGAAAAAAAGTTGCAAATAGACGGACAATGTTCATTCAGCAACATTTCTTTTCTTTTCTCCTCTCAATCTAAGTGACTGGACTAAATAAGCAACATATATAGAGTGTGGATGGGTACTAACCCAACCAAATTCTACATTCTGCACTCCAGACCAAATATTGCTTCCAAATTATTGGGCAATTCGAACATGACAAGATTCTACTTCTACATGCTCCTCTCTGATCCCAAATCAAGCAATGTGCGAAAGAATCGGTGAGGATATATAGGAGGTTTCTCTGCTAGTGCCTGCATAAAGCAAGATCTAACATTTAGGCCACGTGAATATATTTTATTTTTATGTTTTTTAGGTTGATATTTATCGACACTTATAATCCCAACAAATGCTTAAACATGTATCCGATACAAAATATGGATTTGCATTTGAATAACTACCTGATGAATAAGGACAGTGGAAGGAGTCATTCCAGGGACAGTATTGACTTCTATGACCAACACCTGCAAGAAGTGACATGTATCATAGGTAAAAGACGCGAAAAATAAAATTCTGCTATCAAAACTCATGAAGTGAATGCTTGACTATAGAACTAAATCATAATGATACATTGTTTGGCCTAGGTTCAATAAGTTAACTACAGGACAGAATCTAGTTCACTTTATATTGCAAAGACGTGTTTTCTTCTTGTTGGTTTATAGAAAGTTCCATCATATTAAAAGATTAATTGGAAACAAAGAAATTCTGGTCCTGATTTCCTATCTAATAGAGGGATCAAACATACCTCTCCAGTGTCAACATTAAGAAAAGCATCAATTCTTGAAAATCCTTCTAATTGCAGTGTGTTTGCAATCAATTCAATATGCTGTTTGCATTTCTCCAGAGCCTCCGCACTGATTCAAGACCAGATTCATTTAATCAAATATTGATCAAAGAAGAATAATAACTAAGAAAATATTAAATGAAGAAAAATCTATAGTAGGCCTTGATCTGTCAAGTTGTACTGTAAAAGATAATATTAAGTAAATTTTTTTAGCTTAGGAGTTAGCTTATCTCGATTATCTATCTTCAGGCTGAAATAAAAGCCGAAACATAAATATCAGATATATGAACCAATTGAACTACTACTTCTTGACATTGGTGCGGACTTAATTATGAACAGAGAGGAATAGAATAAAGGATTCATATAGCCGACTCACTAGTTTGGAATTAAGGATTAGTTATTGTTGTTGTTATCTGAAACTCATTGCAAAAAGTAAGTCTTAAAATTCACAACAAAGTTGTGCTTGTGGATAATGCATATCAAGCATGAAATAGAAATGTTAAACAGTTAAATTTAACTGGAAAAAGGCCATGAACAGTATTCAGAGCAAATACTGATGCAATATCACAAATTTTCACTTTAATGCAATATAATATTTTTTTTCTAAAATGAAGTGTAGATCATGGGATTTGGCATCTGCAAAGACATTAGAACCAGCACAAACTTTTTTTTTTTTTTCGTTTTAAGTTTAAAATGAAATTCATTTATGCATCACTTTCAAACACAAAGTTGAAGGAATTCTGTTCTAAATACGTATGGTATTAAACCATGAAGCAAGTATTTCACTAAAAGGTTCTAAAACAAACCTAACAATCGATGATGGTGGCGGAGTAAGATTGATGCCAGTTCCACCTGTCAAACAATATCTGTGTTAAGAGACCAGAAGTACACTTGGAGTATATTCAGTAACACAATGTGCAACACTCAAGCTTCAATTGCAAACATTTGTTCAAATCTCATATCATCGCTCTATTATTTCACTAAAAATTACAAAATTGCTCCTGACCGTCATATCAAAGTGTAATGGAGCTATTGATCATTCTAAAGACTTATTTTAGTGCATCATCTATAAACGAATAGAAAACAATAGATGGATTTCCATATTGACCTATAAGGAGATAATTGCACCAAGGAAGGCATACCTTGAAATTTCTCTTCAAGTGATAAAATATCGCCAGTTTCTTTAACAGTAATACTAGGACTCAGTGAGTGCATGGATCCGCATTTTCCTATTACACCAACTGTTATTTCCACCCATCGACTGTCCCCTTTCCACTTGAGGCCGTGCAGATCTTCCCCCGTAGATTTAGATAAAATAGCAATCTCATCAGTTTCAACAAAAGGCTCGAAGATCAAGAGCTCTGGAGGAGGGTTGGGCATCTCAATCATTCCATGTGCCTTCACATTAATCCAAGTGAAATATGTAAGAGTATTGTCAAACCAAACTCAAAAAACATTTCATAAAAATTAGGATGACAGATGAACATCTTCACCAAGAAATGTAAATTCATGGACAAATCAGTTGGAAGGTTACAGTCTTTTTATGAAATTCATCACAAAGGACCAAAGATTTCAGATCCACGAATAGACACATTAAGTCATAGTCGATTAATCACTTCTTCAATCTAGCAGTTAAAAAATAACTATTTTTAACTATAAATTAAGTAAACACCAGCCTATTGTACGCTCAAGAGCAAATTTTCATTATGACAGTCATTAGATGCATCTGCAAACAAGCATCAATTGATCCACGCACGTCTTGCATGAACGTAATGCTCATTCATTCTTATCATAGATGGCTGGGTTAACTATCATTTTGTTGTCCACCTCTAATTTTCTTGATCAGCATTTGGTAATTTATTATTTTTCAACAGTTTGTCAAGTATAAAAAGTCCGCACAATAATCTTGTTTAATAAATCAGATGAGAATATTAATCAAACTATTACGTAAACATAATGCCTTTGATTTAGCCAGGATTCTATACCTTTGAGAAACTATTAGGCAGTATCCGTAGAAGGCAATCCTCCAATGCTTTTACATACACCGCAAGGTCCTCCACACAACTACATGGGCAAAAAAAATAAGCACAAAATGCTCAACAACAAGAAAATGACAAACATTAAAGTTAATCTACTACAAATGAGATATTCCAGTATTCCACAATACAGGCTATCAGAAATAAAACACCACAGAACAAATGAAAATGAATTTTATTTGGTTTGAAGAATATCGAATGAGAGAACTTGGAGATGTTTCAGTTTAAACTATTCGAATGAGAGAACTTGGAGATGTTTCAGTTTAAACTATTCGAATGAAAGTCGAAGATCGTTTAATTTAATATGTTCATGAATGAATATTAAATTCATGCGTATGAATGAGAGCCAACTTGTGGTGGATTTAAAATTACACCCTTTTATCAGTATTAAACTAAATTCACTGTCAAATGTTTTTATTCTTATTAAGAATGTAGCGTAAATACATGAAACAGACCATAATCTTGCAACACCTGTTGAGCATCCATCCCTTGCTGGTTTAACACATAATGTTTTACACTGAAGAGCTGAGGTCAATTTATTCCAAGTCTCCAGTACCGGCATATTTAGCAAATCCTCTTTTTTGAGCACTTCTTTATTTATGGTAAGAACTCCCAAATCTGCAAGCTGTTCATTTCCACCGACCATGAGACTTGTCATACCAAAAAAGAAAGGAGATATTCCAATTATGAAAATGAAAATTAAAAAAAAAAAAACTGGTTTAACACATAATGTTTTACACTGAAGAGCTGAGGTCAATTTATTCCAAGTCTCCAGTACCGGCATATTTAGCAAATCCTCTTTTTTGAGCACTTCTTTATTTATGGTAAGAACTCCCAAATCTGCAAGCTGTTCATTTCCACCGACCATGAGACTTGTCATACCAAAAAAGAAAGGAGATATTCCAATTATGAAAATGAAAATTAAAAAAAAAAAAAGATTAGTTTTGTTACGATACATTACTAAGAGCCAGAGATGTTGCTACTTTGTCCATACAAGTCTTCGAAGCTGTTGGACCTGGACCTTTACTTGAAAAAAGAAGGGAAATTAACAATGTGATTCCAGGACAACTTAATTCATTGCATTCAGGTTTAGTAAGAACAAACCTGTATAAGGAACTCCTCCAGCCTCCAGCAAAGATTGAAGCGTACCGTCTTCACCAATGCCTCCATGCACTGTAGAAAACATCAGATATGTGTCACAAAGGTCATGCCAAAAACAGGAAAAATAAATTCTCGAACCTTAAGCATGTTCTATGCATCAACGAAAGACAAAATGTGAAATATTATACCATTGCACTTAGAAAATGGGAAAAGAGAGCAAAATGCAAGACATGCCTGCAAGAGATATAGTTGAAAAATAGAACCTGCAATGAAAACTGTTGCTTGAACTTCTTTGGCAAGCTTGACCCACTCCTCCAATGAAAATCTTGTAGGTAGTTCATCAGATATATCAAATCCTCTAAACCAATTATGCTTCTTCAAACCTTCCATGAGCTCACTTGTCACTTGGTTGCGCAAGTGAGATGTCAGTGCAGCCCGAGCTGGTTCAACCGCCTCTATACAGGCATCAAGAACTTCCTCTGTTGTGTGTCTTAGAACAAGAGAATAACTGCATTTTAAAGATATATTATTTTACCTGGCGTAAAAAATAAAGCAAAAAATGAACAGAAATATAAAATATGTACTTACGGCATTAACCAAACTGCTCTAGAGCTGGCATCAGAAGACTGGCCACTTGAGGGTGCAAGCAAACAAGGAGTCACATTGAGCTGTAGAAATCAGAGATTACTCATTTGCATAATGTACCTCATTTGTAAATGAAAATTCCAATACAAGCAAACTATAAAGATTATAAAAGACAAACATGGTATAACTCGTTGAAAGGTTAAAGGTTAGCAATGGTGTAAAACACATGCACAATGTTTTGAGGCATAGAAAGAGCTTTATTTTTTCTAATTCCATTTCCCTTCACACTTAGTACAAGGAATCATATCTAGGGAGTTTTTCAGAAAGGAGAAACTTCCAAATTGTAATCCACAGAGCCTTTGAATTGCCTCGGTATTTCACCGAGACACTCAGCAACTGATGAGGAACATTTTTAGATTATCTAAAATGCACATCTCCTGAGATCTCTGACATTAACAACCAATCGACATACTGCCAACAACAGAAAAAAATATGACCTGAACTTACATCATCAAATGCTTGCAAGTTGAGCCAAACATTTGTTCCACTCATAAGGGATACTTGCCGCTCTGACGTGTCACCTCCAAATATGACAAAAACTTTACGAGCGCCTTCTTGTTTGCTGAATGCTTCAGCAAGCTGTGAGGATCTTGATCTTCTCGGCAAATGATCTGATATATCATTGATGGAAGCAAGATTGGGAAATCTCAAGCAGGCATGATGGATGATGCTTCGTAGAATATTTGAATGAGAGAATCCAACCTAAAGAATAAAAGGAACTTTGTGAGGAAAGTGCACACGAGAAACAGATGAATTATATAAAAAAAAAAAAGAAAGAAAAATTATTTTGAACATAAAAACGTGTATCAGGCATAATTAGCTTGTACAAAGCATATGAATCATCTACTAACAGGCCATACAGAACTTAGTTTCCAAAATTTAAATTACATATACTTGTTAATGAGCATGTTGTCCACAATAATCAGCAATGCCATAGTTTCCAACATCAGCATATCTTAATTCATAGAAATGGCCTGAAAATAAAGCAAATTGTTGGAGCCAGGCTCCATACTTAAGAAGCATGTAGGTCAATCAGGAATCGGAATGGAGAAGGGCCATACCCATTCCAACAGGGATTGTCATTCACTTTTACTTTTCTTCCCTTCTCTCTCAATATATTATATATATTGTTTTTTCATTTAAATAATACTAAATTATAAATAAGATATCTTACACACTAAAATATAAGTTGCATAATTAGGAATATATATATAACACACTAAAATATAAGTTGCCCATCAATAGCAATATACTATATATCATATAATATAATATATATATATATATATAATTATATATATAAACACGCACTAATATATGCACTTAATAAGATATATAGAAAATATGTACATATTTTAGGCGTTAAGGTCAATTGCCATGGGAATGAAGCAGAGAGGTATATATAAACACGCACTAATATATGCACTTAATAAATATATAGAAAATATGTACATATTAGGCGTTAGTCATTGCCATGGGAATGAAGCGAGAGGGGGTGGGGTTGTATACTCCCTGCCCCTGCCCAACAAGGATAAGAAGCTGGGATTCCTCAACCTGTTTGGACATCTCTCAGCCCTATGGGAAACAGAAAATTCCCATCCCAATGCCACCCTAAACTGAATATTGCCATTGCCAAATAACAATACTAAATGACACTCATCCAAAAAAAAGAAATAACAATACTAAATTTAGGCAGTTCAAGCTCATAGCACAAAACAATAATGCAAAGTACCTTTGAAGCTTGCTGAAATAAAAAGCTAGTCTGCTCCATTCCACTAATCTGCAAATAGAACAAAAGATCAATATTACATGCATAAGAAAGATATATGCCACTCTCCTAATGGCTGGACAATGACTTACCAGGTTAATGTCAGTAAATAATATTGTACCAAAATCAGTCCTTCCAAATTTCCCATCTGAAGATGAAAAGGTATTGATGGAAGAAGGCAAGAACCATCCATCAATCCTAGCAAAATCACGGAGACAAAGCCTTTGGAATAATAGAGATGCTCCTTCTCGAATCTTTTTAATTACATCTACAGGAAAACGAGGTGGAGTATGATAAGCTACCTGTGAAGAAACCCAAAATTTCTCAGAATGTTAAGGTAAATTGAGGCATTTTTATCAAATGAAACATTTTATACTGTAAAACTTGAAAAATACAATTGCGATTGGAAATTTTCCAATACACTGTTACTCTACCTGTTGTGTTGGAAGATACTTTCTTCGATAATTGAAAATTGCATCTTTTTCTCTTACATCAACACTGCCATGAAATTGAAGCTCCACCTGAACATCAATGTAATATTACTACAGCCAAATCCTTTGTTAAGCTATGGTAACTTACAGCTATTCACCGAAATGTGCAGTCAGGCTACTAAGCAACTTCTAGAATAATTTAACATAATGCCAGTTATGTCAAAATCAATATTTTATATCTGACCCACTCTGAGATATAATGGGTAAGTAAAACATATCTTTCAAGTTTGCAAACATCTCATATGATTATAATCAAAAAGTGAATAGAGTGCATGTCCATCCTTGAGTGCTGAGAGGTTTAAACTGATGTTGCAAACAGAATTACTGTAACAGAAAGCGAAAACATGCTGCATACAAATAGCTATATACCTCCGTTGGCAGTAGAACAACAGGATGACAATCAAATCCAGATCCTACGTCAATTACAATGGCTGTAAACTCACTCCCTCCCTCAAGAAATATTTCAACGAGGACTTTATCATCAATTCCCTTCCAAACATTAAAAGAACACATAATTCATGTTAGTTCAACATTCCAACCACAGTACTATGTATGAAATGCCAATTAATTTCAGGTTCAAATGTAAAACTACCTAGTTTGCAGAAAGTAGATTTCAGAATGCAATGAGAGTGTTATAAAATCCAAAGTACCTCTAAAATTATATCACTTGCTTTTTCAAGAGAATCAGTTACACCATAAGCAACTGTTACGCCAATGCTTGATCCTGCTATGGCTGGCTTCACCTGCCAATATGTAGGGACGATGTTTGAGGTATTAAAAGGCTGAATCATCTCAATATGGGTGTTTACCATATTTCTTAGATAGATAACAAGAAAGTGTGCCTTACCACTACTTTCCCTGAGTTAGGGTCCAATTGGTTGCTCACAAACCACTTAGATAATTCAGATTTATCCATTTTGCTCCCCTAAATGCCATTTGTAGTATCAGTAGATCCAATCACAATCAGACATGCCTAAATAATTTAATATCTTGACCTAGTTACAGATACAGCATAGACATTTGATCCAAAATTCCAAGTAACAATTGAAACTAATAAAAAGGCTCTTGAATACTTGGAAAAATACCTGCACTAGAAAATTAGGTACAGTTATGAATCCTTGTTTGTTAAGCTCCAAGGAGGCACGATACTGCCAATAATTTAATAGGAAAATTGTTAATAATATTTTGCATAAGAAGTAACCATTCCTGGAAAAAAAAACAAATGTGAAGGATGCATACGATGTGTCCACATCAATGTTCCTTCTGTATTAGTGGTCTAAAAAAATAATATTGTTTACTGGTGCTCGTAACAATTATCTAATAATCAACTGAAATTAAGTGAAACAGGTATGCCAGTCAATAAAAGAATATAAATCACTGCTTGTTGTCTGTATCTCCTAAATGCTACTTATTGCTCACATTGAATTTTGGGACCAAGTCATAATGGAAGTCTACCTGATGCTATCATCAATTTATACTCAAACAAAATTAGGAAATGCAATGCTGGTGAAAATTTTCAATTACCAAAGAACTTAAAACCACCTAATAATGTTCATCTTTGGATTCACTACCTCATTACCTGATCAAGCACTATGTTTCAGATTTCCAACACATGGATGATGCATGAGAAGCTGAACTATATGTTAGGATTCAAACTAAATATTTATTAGGACTTCAAGTGAGAATCAATGTAATTTTCACAATATGAAAAGGAAAATTTCATCTTTTACCTTGTCAAATGCTTGACGACACTCACTTGATCCTGTGCCAACAAATGGAATATTATATTTTTCCAAAAGCTCCTGAATAATCCACCACAGCCAGGAACAAATATCATCTACAATTGTATCAGGTTAAAAAATTTGGAAGGATATATTGAACAAAAAGCAAATTCTGTCTTGCAAATATGATTTTCACCTGGATGCCACCATCTTCACCAAATCGACCATGAATTACAGGGAATACAATGTCCACAGAGGAAGCAAGGTGTTCAGCAAATTCAGATAAAGATGAAAAACCTTGAGCAAGGCTGCAAAAGACAGACAATTAATCATCTTAACCTTTTTCAATTGTTCCATTTCAACAGCACAAAGTGTCAACAAATTTTAGAAGATCTAGGCTACCTTTCAAGTTTAAAATCAAAGTCTGCAGGAGTATTTGAGTACACCTGAAAAAAAAAAAATGACAGAGAAATGAGAAGCAAAACAATTCTGGCATATCAAGTGCAAAACTAAAGCAATTACACATATTACAAATGTCAATATGATAGCAAATTCATAAAATAACTATCTTCTACAAACCTGAGCAGAGGATATTGCATATGCATTCAGTTCATAATCAATATAATAGCAGCTTACGTGCAAATCTTCGCCCTGAGATAAATTTGAAAAAGAGAGCCAAAAAAATGGTTTAAAAAAAAAAGTCCATTGGAGTAGACTCATGTGCCGTTTTCGAAGTTAAATTGTACATATAAAAGAAGGCACACAAATATACACTACCTGAATGTGATCAAGAACTGATCGAGCAGAGTTGAGAGAAATTCCACGCTCTGCGGAGGGACCTCCACATATAAGACCAACTCTAAGAACCTTACCGCCCTCCTGCCTCTTCTCTTCACCCTCTACAATCCAATCATCCACCAGCTCCGCTGTGGCGCGTGGCACCACAATTCGCGCCTTCGAGTAAGAAGAAGAAGAAGAGTTGTTCAACAACTTCCTATTCAATTTCAAAAATCTCGAAAACGATTTCTGATCACCAAAGGTAGGTTTCCATCCAATGGCGTCGTATCTAAAGTTGCCGCTCAGAAGCAAGGAGAGCTTCGAAGCGAATGCGAGAGAAGCCATAGAAAGGAAAGAGGAGAATTGGACTTTGGAAGGAGATTAGATTATGATGGCGAAGAAGAGGAGTTGAAGCTGTCTTTAATATAGAACGGTGATAGTGAAGGAGTGAACGACCATGGCAATCGGTCTTGTCTTCTTTCGGTCCCATTTGTGAAAAAAATAAACAGATATATGGTTTCGGGCGGCAGAGTAGCTCTGGTGCCAAACTGCTACTGTTGAACTGCGTTTCAGTCTGGCTGTTTGTTGTTGTCGTTTTGTGGAAGGTTTTGTTTGCTACTTCAGTTATTCTCTGAACTCTAATACTATATTTAGCTTTGGAAAAAATAACTACTATATTAAGAAATTACAGTTACATTGTGTTACGAATTACCAAACATATAAGATTGTTTTAAAATATTTTTGAAATATATAACAAATTTAAATTATGGAGTCTTACCTATATATATATATATATATATATAATTATGGGGAAGAACAATGAAAACAACAAAATTTGGACAGAATTCTTGAAACTCAAATCTATGGTTAGTTTTTCCTCTGGAAGATAATATGTGATTTCTCAGTTGTCACGATCTCATCGACTGATTGTAAAAGTATATATTCAGAATTATAAACCGTGACAATATGTTGTTAAAAAAAATGTAGGACCAACGACGACAATACATTTTTCGACAAAAAAAAAATATTGTATCTCCAACTTGAGAAAATTGGTAACAAAAATTATCTTAATCTAATGGAAAAATCAAGTAAATGAAAAATAAGAACATCATTTATCACCTGTAATGAAAATTTTATCTATAGTTTCAGAAGCTGATAAAAAGATTTAAATTATAACTGCTTCTTTGCATTGTGACTTGATAAAAAATTGTAAAATTTTTTTAATAGTTATTTGACTCATTTTGTTTGGTTATAATTTTTTTTATCTGAAAAAGATAAAATGGTGAAAGAAATAAAATGTTATTATTTTTTTTAATAAAATAAAATATCATTATTGAAAAATGGCAATTATACCATCATTTATTTTTAAATAATAAAATGTGATTCTAATTGTCTTATAACATTTAGATAATTTAAGAAAATAAGTGAAATGCTCATTTTTCTTTTTCTTTTTGTTTTTTTTTTTCAAATTAGAGAGATTCAAAACACATAAATTGACATAGAAAATAAATAAAATATTACTCTCTCCGACCTTTTTCTTTCTTAAACATGGAAAACACTTTTTCCGATAATGTCCTTGGCTACTTTCTTTCAATCAAAAAAAGAAATTCCTACCTAACAAAGGCCGAGTGCTTATTTGATTTAAAAAGATATGCTTTTAGTAAATATTTTTTCAAAAAATAATTTTGAAAAAACAGTTCCAAGAAAGCCTCAATATTATTATCAAAGTAATTTCTCCAATACATAAAGAGAATTAGAAAAATATTTTTAACGAATCTTACAATCAAACAATATAAAATATTTTCTCAAACTAAAAATTATATACAAACGCTAATAGCCATTTACCAAATTGACAAAGAGAAAGAGAGAGAGAAAGTCTGTTCGATAATTCAGGTCAAATCATCCTCCTCTAATTCTTTGGCCTTGAGAGCATCTTTTATTCTCAACAGCAGAGTGACCTTCCAAGAATCCTACATACCAAAGCATGCTAATGTTAGTCTCAGGTTAAGCAAACTACTAAAAGCTTAGCCATATTCAAGAAGAGAAACCAGAACATTGCAATTCAGTTGCAAAAGATATTTACCAGTTTGGTGATGCTATCAAATTCCTTGACGATGGTAGTGAATTTTGCAACATCCTCCTCATCAATTGCGAGAGCTAAATCCTGGTGAAATTTGTGCAGCACTTCAGATTTGAACAAGTTTTTAAACTCATTTTTGTTACAAATGAACTCCACAAAGTTAGAATTTTATGCTTTCAAGTTTGGTATGGATAAAAATATTCATTTTTTACTTCAATAAATTCGATTTTGTGGAATTCAACATAATTAATATGATTTACAAATGAATTTTGTACTTCAAAGGAGTAAGCAATTTGAAAACCATGCATGATGAACTATAAGTGAAATAGAACATTAAATGCAAGGAAACAATTACCTAACTGCGGGTATAGCATACAACTTTCTCAAATGCACGCATGAAAATTAAGAAATGAAAATTAATATAGCAACGTTATTAACTGATTACATACTTATTAACTACTTACAGATAAAAATTTGTACTCCCGAGTTCTAGAAAAAGTTGGATCCAATTCCTGCACAACCAATTGATAGTTTCTTTCTCAGAAATTAAACTCAAAAGTTGTTATCAGTATTCACACATCAACGGTGACATGCACACTTCATATACATAGCATGAATAGAAATGAACCTCATATCGCTCCAATGCATTGGTTATTGCAAACTCGCTTCTACAAAGGTGGCAAAGGCCTGCATTAAGAAGATGTCCTCTTACTCCATATTTTAGCAAGTTATTGTTGAGCGACTGTCGTGCTATCTCTTCGTATATGTCAATGGCTTTCTGATATCTTCAGAAAAAGGGAAAAAAACAGAATCAGTTTCCCAGAATATATTTTTCTTTTTCTTTTTCACCTACGTTGCTCATGAAGAAAAAGATATCCATAATCAAACGAAGATTATGTGCACACACTATTCTCAACTGTTTCTTTTTCTTTACTGTATTCTAGAGTAATTAAGGATAAAAAATTATGGAAAGTAATCCCAGGCTGGCAACAGCACTGCAGTTGAGTGCTTGTGGGCATGCCTGATGACACAGTTAGTGTTGGTCCTTTAGATCAACGATTTGGAACCAGAATTAGCAAAGCCCACTTCTTTTCTAAGGAAATTCTAGAATACAAGTCACTTACTGTCCAAGTTGTGCAGAAAATTGCGCAACTTTCTGCTTGCACTGGTTAGCAGAGGAGCTTGCATCTTGATATTCAAAATAATCAGCAGCTCGTTCGAAATATATAATAGCCTCTTCAATATTATCCTCGTGCTCATACAACTCACCAATTTCCTAAATGAGAAAAAAATGTAATCGCAAGACAAACACCATTAATTATATCCTTTAATGCCATCATCTTCTTGTATAAGCATGAACTATTTGTTTTAGATGTATATCACTGCATAAATACATGGCTATTCTGTTAGCAAGAATTGAGATTTCGACCTGGCTTGAAAAGGTAAAACCAAAATTAAAGTTATGTTTGGCATTGTTGTTTGAGTTGTCAAAAACACATTATGTTGAAATGGCTAAATTTATTTTTTAAGGTAAAATTTCAAATTCTAATCATAAATGCTACAACGGCTAAACACACTGCCAAATTGTCTTTCCCAACTAAATCTAAAATAATATTTTTTCCTAAAAAGCAGTTTCAATCTCCATGCCAAACTACCTTTAACATTCTAGAAGAATGGGGTTAAAGGTAAGCAATATTAGAGGCCAACTACAATTTTAGTCCAGATATGTGTAGAGATTCCATATTTGCATTATCAAACGGCTGGTGAGTGGTAAATAATAGCATTATGAGGTTGTACCTTGCAATTCTTTGCAGCCATGCTATACCTGCCCATCTCCAAAAAAATATCCACAGCTTGCCCAAAACACGATATAGCACCTAGCATCCAGTACCAGCAAAAGCTCTGATCTCAGGAATTGTGAGATATAGAAGAAAAAATCAACAGTAATTTTTATGGATCGGCTAAATGTATAAATACACACACCTTTAATCGATGTTTTCTTGTAGCAATTTGCAGCGTCTACATAAGCTGTGGCTGCCTCGTGCTTGCTATTCGACTGCACACACCAAATGAAATCATAAACATCTCAAAAGAAAAGAAACGATACAAAAAAAAAAAAAAAAAATCTGAAAATAAACATGCTATAAATACACACACCTTTAATCGAGTTTCTTGTAAGCAATTTGCCACGGGCGTCTACATAAGCACTGGTGCTGCCTCGCTGCTTTGCTATTCGACTGCACACACCAAATGAATCATAACGCACATCTCAAAAGAAAGAAACGATACAAAAAAAAAAAAAAAAAAAAAAAAAAAATCTGAAAATGAAAATGCATTATAATCACCTTCAAATGACAATTTGACAATTTGAGGAAAACTGATCCAGCTTTATCCCCTGAAAAAACACAAGCTATGTATTATCACCACAATCGAATTCCACAATTTCCGATTAATTGGAAAATCTCGATAGATTTTATCGAAGAGGTGTTATAACAATCGATTGATCAAATAAGTAATAGGACGTACAAGATTTGGCGAGTTTAAAGTGATTGGCTGATTTAGCGAACAAGTCAGCAGCATCTTCGTATCTAGAACTGAATAAACCCCAGCCACTGATCTTCTTCTCTGCTTTCTTCTCGAATTCATTTCCTTTAGCTAGGTGATCACCCATTCTAGTCTTTCCTGCTTTTTTTTTTTTTTTTTTTTTTTTTTTTTTTTCCTTTTTTTTTTTTTTTTGAATTAATAGCTCTAACTTGTTTGCTATCAGCGCCCCACGCCTACAAGATACCTAAATCACAGGCTGCGTAGTGGAAGAGAGGCGAAAAAAGAGATGGAGAGACACATGGTGGCGAGATGTTAAAACGAGACGATGCTGGCGCTGTTAACTCTGGGTTGAACTTCCTGACAAAGTTAGCAAATGCGACCAGTATGGTAAAAACGCCCACTCGTGAGTCATGCCCGTAGCTTTTGCGTCTATTTTTTTTTTTTTTTTTTTTTTTGAATATAGCTCTACCTTGTTTTGCATCAACAGGGAGAGAGAGGCAGAGAGCGAGAGACACTTGTTCGGAGATGTAAAACAGAGACGATTGGCGCGTTAACTCTGGTTGAAACTTGAAAAGTGCAAATGCGACCGACTTGATGAAAACGACGAGCAGTTGGGCTTTTGCGTCTATTCCAATTTTTGGATATCTTAAGAGAAAAGATTTGGTGATTTTGACTCTCGCTAGAATCGGTCAAACTACTATGCTAATTCTAAAACGTATACGTGCGAACCAAGCATTCTTGTATAGGTGCAACCAAGCTTAAAATAAAAAAAATAATAATAATAAAAAGAACTACTAGGTGTGTTAATCATGGCCACATCGGTTCGAGCTACCTACTTGGTGTTGATGTCTCAATTTAAGACACTCCATAGGACACACGACTCTTGAATATCGAAAGAGACTCTACCCCTTCTTACAAGATCATGCACCGAACCTGAGTACTGGATCATATTCAGCCTGAGAAATATCGACTTGAAGAAAAGCTCATCGACAACAGAATCAACACTTAGACATCATGCATAACGAAATGCGCTCATGGAGGATCGAAACCCTAATCAAGTAGGGAAATTACAAAGTCTTGATCACCTAGCCACCACTTCAGGTGGCGTGCAAACCAAGTTGTGGTGTAATAGATTTTTCCACTAATATATAATTATCAATAGTCTAAAAACGCAAAGGGATGTCTCCTAATTATTCTTTTTTTACGTACTAAAATATTTATAGTATTTTTAAATTTATATACTTAAACAATTATTTTTCTCGTAATAACTTTTATAATTGTCCATTAAATGAGTGATTTTATTAGTATCTTAATGAGTTCAGGGCAAAAAATGATAAAATGATTTTTATTGACCGAATTTTAATATACATGTTTTGTCAAATTATGTAAATAAAACGAGATGGAAGGAGTATTATTTATTTAGTTGTTAATTTGATAAAAGCATGAAGGGAGACAACAACAGAGAAGGTGATCATGTTTATTTAATTATATTATATATTTGCTGTTTATAAATATTTTAAATTTAAATCCTAGCATTGTTACCATGAAGCTAATTAAGACCCTGTTCGACAATCATAGTTGTTATAATAATTGTCAGCTTTTTTTAATTAGTAACCAATAGCTTATAGAAGTTTCAATAAGCTATTATTCCATCAAGTGCATTTTGCAATTTTTTGTATAAGCTGGTAGCTGATTTATATTTATATTAGTTTAGACTTCATTAACCTCGTACAAATAATTACTATAAAATTTTTTTTTCAAACTAATATTTCTATAGTCATTTTATTTACAGGTATTTAAAAATAAAATTTTTTTCTTAAATATTATTTTAAGAATTTAATTAATATTTTTACCTATATAATGCATTAAAATAAAAAAATAATATATCACCTAAATTAAATATATATATATATACATTGTATACCATAATATATAAAAATAATTATGTTATTAATAGTCATCTTATATGCTAAAGGAACCGCTGCTAAATTTTACTAAATATGAACAAAAAATCAGCTAACTACTATAACCCATTAGCTACCAACTAATAATTGGTATAAATTGTTGAACCAAACTGGTCCTTAATTTAGATTGCACTCCTCCATTCTATAAAAAAAAAAAAACACTCTAAAACTCTCCAAACTTTTGCCACATCATCCAAAGTCCTTTTAACTATAATATAATTAGGCGGTTTTCTGATTCGCACGCTGCATAATATTTCATAATTTAAATTTAAACATTATCATGTAAAATTAAAAAATTTTATGCTAAATAAAGTGAAACATGATTTTTAAAATAATATTTGAAGGAAAATAAGAAGACGAAAAAGTTTATTCAAATTAAGATGGTTATATCATCATTTCATTAGAGTAAGACACATGCAAATAATGACATTAGTTGTAAATATTTATTTTTGGTCAATTTTTATCTTTGCTTATCCAAAATCCATAAAACTAATACCTTTTTTTTACTTGCAATATTAATATAGAACAAACTTAATGATAAAATTTTATCTCAAAATTAATTTGGCACATACAAAAAATGACATTAATTGCAATTATTTATTTTTGGTTAATTTTATCATTGCTAATCCAAAATCCATATAATTAATAACTTTTTTTTCACATGCAATATTAATATTTAACAAAATTAATATTAAAATAATTTGATTATATTTGTATGTTATAAATCTGAAAAATAATAGACAACATGTTTCTCATCGATACACAAATCGTCATCGATTTAATTAAATAAATTTTTAAAAAGTAAAAATTTAAAAAACATCATCATAAATCATCATTAATTAATTTCATTAAAAATATAAAAATATTTGAGTAATTTTACATATTTAAGGTGATAGAAATAATAATTAGGCAATATCAATAATATTATGTTGAAGACAATAAATATAATGTTAAATAGTGGAGTTATATTTTATAATTTATAACTCGTAAAATTTAATTTTAAGAGCCAAAATTTTCCTAGTTAACTAAAAATCAAATACTCAATTCTATGAACTCTCTCTTTACGGGAGATGCCATATAAACACTCACGAGAATGACTATGATTCTCCTTTATATATATATAATGATAACGATGATGATAATATATAATATAATATAATAAAAAGGGATAGATAGATATTTCATTTGAATAAAGTCTAAAGCCCAAATCCCATAGGGCTTGAAAGTTGAAAGTTGAAGCCTAGTATCTTAATCAATATGGATCAGAAGGCCTATCAGGCTCCTTCAAATTTGGGCTTTTACTTAACAGAGTCCAGAGCCCAAGACAAACTCACCCTTGTAAATGGTTAGTTTGTTATTGATTCTCTCTTTTTTATATTTTGAATTGAATGTATTTCTATTTCGTCCCTTTTAATAATAAAAGTCAATTTAGTCTCTGAATTTATTTAGCAGATTTTATTTTACCTTTTGGGCCAATGTAGCCATCAAATTATATAAAATGATTAAAAAGATCCGAATTCACTTTTTAAGTCAATTTAACATTTAGACTTATTTTATTTTTATAAATTAATAATTGATTTAATTTAACATGATTGACTTTTTATCTTTTTTATCATACACTAAAAACACTCAAATTAAAATTTTTCAACACTTATAAATATAAATTTAAAATTCATAAAAACATCATTTCTTGTAATATAATAAATTTATAAACATGCATTATAAATTTAATTTATTTAACATGAAAAATGAATAGATTCATACGTGATAACTCTGTAATCGAGGTTAATTTTAAAATGTTCAAATTAATACAAATTTATAACCTCAAAACCATCAATCAAGGTAAAGAGAAATACAATATACTTCATATATCATTTTTTTATATTTTATAATTAATTAATTTTTTAATAAATTGGTCAGCTCAATTCCAACTACAGTTTTAATAAATGTCGATATAATAATTTTCATATTGTAAGTACAACAAAAATTAGAGGTTAAATTGACTTAAAATGGTAAATATGATTTTTTTATTCATACTAATTTTTAATATTATAAGTACAATGAAGAATTAGAGATTAAATTGACTCAAAATGTCAAATATGAATTTTTTTAGTCATTTTAAATAAGCTTAGAAATTAAATTGATTTAAAAAGTGAAACCGGATATTTTTAATCATTTTAAATAAGTTTAAAAATTAAATTGATCTAAAAAGTGAAATCGGCTCTGGCAGCAATTATTTTATAGTGAAAGCTTAGATGGGTCAAAGTCATAGTGAAAACATAACATTTGGAATGGTGCTATTAAGTAGAAAAATTTACACACTAACTTCTGGCTTAATGATAAATGCTCAATCTAAAATATTAATCATAACCTCTACTTCTAAAAATTAATTTAATGATCCTTCTAGTTTATACTATCCTTCCCTTAAGATTTATCTTATTTTTTCATTAACCAAGTAAAAATTAGTCAAAAAATTCTATAAATAAAATTTAATGATTTAAAAGTTACTTTTTGTTATTATTTCTTCCTATTCCTTGTCCATCTTTTATGTTTTTTAACCTTATGGTTGAAATACTAGCAAATAAATAAAAGGATGATGTAATTAGAAAATGATAAAAGTATAAGAATTATTGAAATTAACTTTTGAAAATAAATATCCTAATTGGGGACATGCAATCTGTAAGGTATAATTCCAAACCAAACCAAATTAATAAAACTGAAATCGATTATTCTGTATTACTTCGCTTTTTTTATTCAGAACTGAAATAAAATCAATCATTTTTAGTATCATAATTCATACAAAAATGTAAATTAACATTTCAACCTCATGTAACGAAAGATGTAACAAAAGAATAATAGTTGTGTGGGGCTAAAAATAAAAAAGATATTAAATTAATCTTGAAAATATAGATTTTGAGTTGCTCTTTTTTCCCATAATAAATCTTTTTGGATTGCTTAAACTCCACATTGCTCTTATACTAGAATGCAAAAATGGTCAACTACTATAAGATAAGATTGATGAAATCAAATAATATCAGCTCTTTAATTATATAAAATAAGACCAATGAAAGAAAAATATGTTATCTTATTATTATGTAGTCATGTCCAACTAAGAAAATATTACTCATACCAATCAACGATTGAAAAATCCTCAAGTAGGCTTTGGTCGTTTGTTTGGCAACATGGTTTGTTTTTCACTCTTCCAACTTTCAATTTTGTTGGTCACCACCCCACACTCCTACAGAATAATGTAACTCCAATTATTGAAATCCTACCATAAGGTTACCAATTTAACCTTCCAACGAAGTGCTTATTTCAATCCCATAGTCATTTCTAACTTCGATTAATTGCAATCAACATAGAGAGTTATGCTTGTACTAATAACATTGAAAATTTATTTTTTTTTTTCATGATTTTTTTTTTTTCTATAGTTACAAAGCGATAGAATGACAAGACTCGAAGTCTGAGTATTCCTAAACCACTAAGCTTATTGTTTATTAGTTGCATAAGCTATTACTATGGAGCTAAATGCCTATTTTAATTTTTAGTTTCCTAGAGTTCATTACGGTTGTAATATGGCTGAATATATAAATTTACTCTTAAATTTTATAATTTTAACCTTATGACATCCTGAAGTTTACAGATGATCTATCATACACTTGAATTTATAAATTTTATAATGTTATACATCTTTTGAAACTAATATCAATAATTTTTAGAGTTTTTGGCTTTCAATTGTAAAATATCAATTTCATATGTAGTTAGTATGACTTGTAGAACAATAATTTTCATAATTTTTAAATTTTTAATGAGTTTTAATTGCTATAATTTTACAAAACGAAGTGTTTAATAAAACAATTTTAAAAATTGATTTGTTTAATAGACATAGTTTTATAAGCTGAAGTATTTGATTGATTAAAATAAAAAGATTAAAGGTGCCACAAAATTAAATAACAAAATTTAGAGATGAATTTATGTACTCGGCATTTGTAATATTGCATAATATTATTAGGAAAAATGCACTTTACCAACTTGGGTCTATTCAATTTCCATTACAACGAGCTAAGATATTAAAAATATCTATGTAGGTATATTACGGACAAAATTTCCGACATAAACATGTTACATTTTAGATCTTTCAGGTTGTTCCAATGAAAATTGTGACATGATCTTTTAGTAATGTGATCTGATGAATCTACTTAATTAATATTTTCAGGTTGTTCCAATGAAAATTGTGACATGATCTTTTGGTAATGTGATATGATGAATCTACTTAATTAACATTTTCTAGAACAATAAGAAACGTTCTTTTTTTTTTTTTTTTTTTTTTTTTTTTCCGACATACAACATGTTAGCATTTTATATCTTTGTCAGGTTGTTCCAATGAAAATTGTTGACATGCATCTCTTCAGTAATGCTCGAATCTGAATGAATCTACTTAATTTATATTTTCCAGCAGTTAGTTTCTACAAATTGGACAAATTAGTGACAATTGGCATCTTTTTTGGGTAATGTGATATGATGCGAACTTACTTAATTAACACTTTTCATTAGAACAAGTAAGAAACAGTTCTTTTCTATATTTTTTTTTTTTTTTTTTTCAACGGCTAGATTCACTTATCAACTCGTTCCAAGATCGGGACAAGAAAACAAGAGGTTTTTTTTTTTTTTTTTTTTTTTTTTCAACGGTAGATATCTATCAACTCGTTCCAAGTCGGACAAGAACAAGAAATATAAATATGACTTCTTTTATTTTGATTAGACTAAAAAGTAAAAACTAAAGATAATCATCCATGGTTGTCGCTCAGTTGAATCATTAATGGTGATCTTCAAATCAAATCGGCAGCCTAGCTATGCTACCTAAGAAAGTGTTAAATTTCATGACCTAAACGTGGCGCTGCGATGACGACGATGACATTAAAAATGGGATTAACTATTAACCGCATACTTGATTAGAAAACAATACAGTAAAATCTCATAATTCCATCCATTATAATTGTGCTTAAATCATAATTAAAGAAAAAAATCTCAATTAATCATAACTATGAGCTCAATTGGAAGAAGACAAAAGCTTCAAGATATAAAGTTGATTTGGCTGTCTCCCGAAAAATACTCGTATACACAAGCCCAATGTATGTATTTATTCCTCGTACGGTTAAGATTTGTTGGATAATAGTTTCTTTTAAGGTAGTATTTAATATTTATTATATTTGTAATTTATAGTATTAGATGATTTAATATGTATATTAGTTTTTTTTTTTTTTTTTTAAATCTAGAATAGAACTTGAGTTACTAAAATTTCAAAGTACACTTGGAATGGAATCCCATAATATATACACCAATACGAGAATAAGAAGCTCTAGCAAGAAAGTAAGCATTCATATTAATTTTCTTACAGACCCATTTAATAGAAACGTCTAGCCAAATAGATTACAAAATGTTACTCCTTTAACATTTGACTATCAATTACTAAATGAAAGATTAATCCTTTTTAGGTTTGAAAGCGACCGTTTAAAATCCTCTCTTAGATGTTAACTCCATGATTTTAGTGCGCTTCAATCACCAGATTTAATGCTTTTCAACCAATAAACCAAGCTATTTTCGATTATTTCTTTCTTTGTTAACCATTAGACCAAATTATTTTGGATTCTTTCTTTCTTTTTTAATATAACGATGTAATGGAAGTTATTTCGCATCGTTAATAGAGAATATATCATGCATGAGTTAATCATATCAAGCGAAATTTCATGCTTATAATTTTTATGTATAAAATTAATACTTTATGAATAAAGTTATAGGATATAGATATATGCCACTTGTTTTTTTTTCTTAATTATTTGACATTCAAATCTAGGATAATAATATTATTGTGGACTAGACAATAAATATGAATGAGTACATACCGATTGATTTTAAAAATTGAATTGATTCAATCTAATTTATTTTTAATTCAGTTACTCAAATTGATAAGTTTAGTTTGATTTGTGATTTTAAATAATTTTAATTTTCACTAGAATTATAAAAAAAAAATTAAATTTAGTTCACTTTCATTTCATCCTTTACACAGTTCAATTTTAAGTTTAGAAAAAGATATAATTCAGTTTTCAGGCAGCCTAATAATGGAATAATTCTCTTTTTAAATAAAATTCATTAAATTGATAAAAAAGCATTGGGTCGACTCCACTTCCACTTTCTCCATACCACACTAGATTAATTTCAAATCTTAAATAATAAGAATTAAATTTGTTCACCACTACGTTAATGCTGACATGTACAATTAATTAAGTGAATACTAAGAATCTGAACTGTTGAAATTTTACACTGCAGGAGTCAACATTTGAAGAAGGTCAACTTACACATGAGACAAAGAAATGTGCACACCATGATTTGATGGTGTTGGCCTCATCCACCAAAAACAGTTAAACCCAAAATTAATTTAACTTAATTATAATTATCATGTGGCTCCACTATTGTTGGATTATTGTGGTTATGACTGATATGTCCATTATGCACCAAATAGTATTATATAATAATACCTTTACCTACTTCCATGCTTTTCCTCTTAAATTAATTATTTAATTAATAGTAAAATTTTCTTAATTTTAGAATCTGATGTCAAGTATAGTTTGCAAATTGACATCTCTAAATTAAAAATGATTTCCTTTACCTTTTTTTAATGTATGTTGGAATTTTTGAATATTATTATATGTTATTTGTTTATATTTAGCTTCTTAAATATATCTCTATCAATGAATTGTGTAGTTTCGGAGTGGAATGCCACGTCAATAGGTAAATTCTTAAGCACAAGAGTACAAGATCGTCCAGCCATAAAGTTGAAAATGTGGATGCCCTGCTTCGCATTTATATATGGTCCAATTAAAGTACAATTATATGAAAATTATTAGTTTGTCATATTTATTTATTTTTATTATATTTAAAATATTAATATTAATACTCTTAGTACTTAGGTGGCTTTAGTGCTTAACCTTGCATCCAAGCTCTTCTATTTAAGGATATTTGACAATTGAGGACATCATAAGACTAATGCTGCTAAGATGAGGGGTGAATTTATATATTCAATCAGTTCTTAAAATTAAACTTGATGCTATCAAGCACACTAAATCATAATCTAATCGTAGGCATATGTATGATCTGACAATAGATTTAGATTTGAATTCCTCTCTCTAATACTATGCTATCAATATTGGTTATGGAAGACAGAAGTATCCTTAAACAAAGGCTGCCAAGTTATTCTTCTGAATCTTGAATAATATATCAACGAGCTTGAAGTGATTCTTAAAAAATTATTCTAGAATAAAAAGAAATAATCCTATGTATTGCAAAATTTGAAAAAGACTTAGATTCAAAATTCTCTATTGCTTTAATTTCCTAATTACGATTTGAATTTTAGAATCATATAATAATTATAAGAAAAATACTTTATTTTTTACATCAACTTTTAATATTAGGATCCATAATTTATTTTTAACTGAAATAAAACATAATTAAACTTTATCAATAAACTAAAGAAAAATATTTTTCCTATTATAAAAATCATAATTTTGTTAAATATATAAATAGATACGATGTGCTACCTTACATACTTAACCGTGGAATTAGAGGGCCATCAGCGGCTTCCGCCCCCTCTTTTAATAAAAAAAATATTTTAAAAATTTATCTTATAAAATATAAAAAATTTCAATTTTTTCATATACCCTCTTTAAATTTTGAAATTGTTTTTGCCCCCTAATTTTCTTTTTCTAATTCCACACCACAAGTCTCTTGAAATGAAGTATCGATATTTGATGAAGACAAATATTCGTGGGGACCTAGGAATCAAGAAGAACAAAAGGGGATTTTCATTTTCTATCTACCCTTTCCATTTATTTACCTCTTGTGCTTTGAATTTTTTAATTCTTCCCTGGACCTCACAATTGCTATTGAGATTAGGTACTGGTGGTCACTGTTTTCTTATAGCCCACTCAAGATTTCCTCAATCCTTGTGAAGTGAACATGGATGTCTACTCATTTTATGCTGTCTATTTCTTTCTCTTTCGATGCAACCAAATTATACATATCCTTGGACCCAACATTTAAATATTATTTGAAAAAAAAAACAAAAACTCTAACCATACTAAATTGATAACAACACTTAAAATAATGTTATCAAATCACTTAATTAATTATTAGGAATAACATTGAAATTTTTAATTAAATACTTGATAGAGGTTTTGAGTTTAGGTCGCCGAAACCTGAAATGAAATCTGTATTTTCAACGAATGCTTACAAATACAAGCTCGTACTAAAACTTTCCACCGTTTGAAAAAGAATGGAAAATATGTTATGTTATAGGACATGAGAAGCATCTGCGACTTGGACTTGGAAAAGAGAAGAGACATGGGAGTCCACTAGAACTAGCAGTCTGAAGGGAGTGGGTGTGGGCCTAGTAAAAAAGGACAATCAGTGACATTATGAATCAGAAACGAATTCCCCTACGATTTGTTACATCAACTCCCACGTTTTTAACGGTCATCCTTGCTTCTTGCAAATGCTCAAGTACATATATAAGCAAATCAATATTGGAAATACTATTGAAAAAGCCAATTTTCATTGCGTTTTTTTCTCAATTAATGACATAATACCTCTCCCAACATAATTTTATTTTCTTAAAAAAAATTCAGAAGAACTTTCAGTAAAATAAATGCTTATCTGGAAAAAAGAAATCTTGAATTCGAATTCTAAATATAAACTTCCTTTAAATATTCAGGAGGAAGCATTTTGCTCTTTTTATGGACCTGTCCAACACGAACCAAGACTAGTCAAGCCAATTGATTTTGAATACCGGATGGTTTAACACCAAGAAAAAAAAAAAATCTTTTTTAATAAGTGTTTGAAAATCTCACCTTCCAACTTGTGTCTAAAAGAGACTTTACATATGCTTTCTTTTAAATAGTCTTTGTTTTTGCTTCAAAGAAAAGCAAAAACAGGTACAATAGAGCAATACTTATTTTTATGATACTTGCACGAGGTAAAGGGGTTAGCTCGAGAAAATTTGTATTGTAGAGGATCGAACTGATGATTTAAGCCATAATGATCAACTTCGTAAGAGTTTTTTTTATCAATGAGCGATCTCATTCGAGTTACAACAGAGTAATATAATTGTTGAAGAAACATAATAATTAAATTATATCACGTTAGTATATAAAACACAACGTAGAGTACTTAACTACTACTTATAGGGTAACAACGGTCATCATCTTAGTCTCTATAGTAAAGCTATTTAAAATCTATTGTGTCGCAAAACTTGAGACATCTAAATCTGAGATTAAGACATAGAATAAATTGCATGTTATGTGGCAGGAAGCCATTCAAGAATAATATTAACAATGTACATTTTTTTTTCACTAATTTTCTGCTATTTATGGGTTGAAACCTATAATACATAACAGATCAGAAATTCAAATACTAACATCACTACATCCCTTTCCAAAAATAATTTCATACATTCTTATGCGTTTGCACAAGTTTTTTCATTGTTGGATATTAGTGGTGACTAGCTATAATTTGTTTTTTCTTGAATTGTAGATCACGTGAACCAAAAATATTACTGCAAGCTACATAACAAAGAATAACATTTCCAAATTTCATAAAAAAAAAATATGAAGCAAGTGTTAGAGAAAATTATAAACAATTAAATAGCAAAAGAACCACAAAAATTTCTAAAAATTGGCGTTGTTGTTAAGAAACTAAATTTGTTGTTAAGAAACTAAATTTGCTATCATCAAGATTCAAATTTGAGATCTCTCAGTCCTAAAAAAAGTCATTAGCATATAATAATTTTTTCACAGCAATATTAATTGATTTTGCTATTAATTTCATTATTTGATACAAGCATGATGGAGCAATATTATTATAGGAGAGGTGGGGTTGAGGCAAAAGTAGGGTTATTAATAGAGAATAATGGAGAGTGATAGAGTGACCAAATTTTAGCAAGATATGGTAATTATATATGCAATGGCAGAATCCCTGGTTTTGGAAAGTCCAATAAATGTGGCAGTTATGGGTATTAGGCAAGCCATATCTATTTTAAAAGTTGTAGCTATCAACCATTCCTTGTTGATGATGATGACAACTTGCATCTCTTCTAGTTTAAAGTTTTGGATTAGTGGAGAATGAAGCACAAGATCTTATGATCTAAAAGATTGCTATTGCTTTCCTAATTAACAAAAGTTCTTGTGATCTCGTGGAGAAGGAAGGACCATTATCCCACAAAGAGGAAAAAAAAAAAAAAAAAAAAAAAACCATTATCCACAAAGAGGAAAAAAAAAAAAAAAAAAAAAAAAAAAAAAAAGGACAATTAGCAAGAAAGTGTATCTCTTATTTATTGGTTGGGATAATAAGAATCCTGAAATAAGATTAGTCTCATATTTAAAATTGTACGTGTAAATCCAATATTTATATATGTACCTTTTATTTTATTGATTAAAAATCAATTTATATATAATGTAAAATGTTAGTTTCTTCTATAAATAACTCTATGCATACCATATAAGCCAAAGCTTATTAGTTATTATTTTCTTATGAATCTTTAAAATAATATAGTGTGCATATACTAGAATATAAAATTTTTTCTTAGTAATTACTATAAGTATGTGATTCAGGATATCATTCTATTTCCATATGATAGGATACATATTGGATTCCATTCTTAGAAGGAAAGGGAGGAAAAAGCACCAAAAGATTGGCACAATCTCTTTTTTTTTTTTTTTTTTTTTTTTTTTTTTTTTTTTTTTTTTTTTTTTTTTTGTCTATTGGGAGGTTTTATGGCTAGGATAATATTGTTTGCTAGATAATAAGATATTTTTATTACATATATCTAATATTTTTTTGGTACAATCAAAAAGGTGTAATCTCCCTCGAGCTATAGAGTGTAAAAGTTTTTGAGTGCTTCCCGGAACTCGAATATGTGTTCCCACCTCACGGGAATTGAGGTTATTTACTATCCTAATTAACATCTTATTGATTACATATATCCAATATTAATAAGACATAAACACCGGAACTTTTAAGTGGGATACTGAATGAATAGACATGATCACGATTCATTCCAAATGAAAATCAAACTGAAACCAAACGTATCAAAAACAAAATCAAACCATGGCAACAGTGAAGGTTTTAAATCGTACCAGAAATTTAATATTTACAGTTTGATTTCATTTTTTTTTATTAAATCAAAACTATCGATTTGTGTTTAGAACTAATTGTTTCAGTTTGACACTGTTAAAAAAAAAATTGCACTTGACTTATAAATTTTAAAATTAAATTTAAACTTTCACCATTAAATTTAATAATTAACGTCACCTCAAAATTTATTAAAATAAATGTAACTTATTGTAAGTGAGAAAAGTGTGAAAAAAATAAAAAAAAAACTCCATTTAAATGTTTTTAATTTATATTTTTTTACAACTTATATTATAATATTTATAAATTAAGTCCTAAGTCCTATTTTTTCTCTCTTTCAACTACTATCAAAAAAATTTCAAATTTATTTTTGTTTTGTTATAATTTTTTAAATAAATTTTAAAGCCTTTTATTTACCCTTTTAGTCTTTTTTAATACTATAATGTATTATTACTTTTTTTTATTATTTACACATGCTAGAAAATTAAAAAAAAGTTAAAGAACTTGAAAAAAATTATCTAATTTCGAGTTCAAATCAGAATATATGGTTTTGAAATCGTCTATAAAATTATTTAAAAGCGATGGTGTTACAATTTCACTATTTTTAAAACTAGAATCGACAATTTTAGAATCAAGTTCATGCCTAAAATAAAACTTTGACTTTAGTTAGCAGACTAAGATGCGATTCGCATCATCTTAATTTGTTTCATATATATAATGATTTTCACATTTTCAAGCCTAAGTTTACTAAGTTTACTATTTTATTTTCAACAACCCTATGTTGCTAGAACAATGATGACATTGAAGAAAAATTCAAGGATTTAAATTCCTTTTTTTTTTTTTTCCTATTGCTAAGAGTACAAAGAGATTACCATGATTATGAATTTAATAACTTGCTTTTGTGTCATGTTGAGATTTGTACAAGCTAAGTTATAACTAAATGAGATTTGATTCCTCAAAATCCCACGCGAATAAATATGCAGCTTAATTTTTGAAAAAAAAGCACAAATCCTTTTTTTCATTAATTTTATTTCATAATTTTTTAAATTTTAAACCAAAAATGCCCTCTAATTTGTAAATTATAAAATTATATGAACCGTTCGAAATCGTTAAAGAACCTTAACTAAAACCAAAATCATGACGTTGCGATGCAGTTCCAATTTCAAATTTTTTGAAACCGAATAACAACTTTAAAATTAAAATCGGTAGTTCTAAAGAGTGACACTTTTATAGTTTAGAACCGGGAACCATTCACTATAGTTTAATGTCGATACAATTTCAATTCATTTCAGATTTGAACCAAATCATGTTCATGCCTAGTACATGTAATTCATGGTCTGAACATAAAATTTGTAATCACCGTGTTTATAAAAATTCTTTTGAATTAAGAGAGACCTATATTATAACTAATGACATTATTAAAGAATTAATATTTAAATTTACCAGCTCAATTAATAATCTCAAGAAATACTATTTTATAATTAATATAAAAAGAAACTAATATTTCAATTTAATTATAATCCTAATTAAAATTTTATATAAAAGTAATTATCACTAAGATTAATATTTAAATTCAATTAAAACTTCTCATATTTAAATTTAAATTTATTATTAAAAAATATTAAATCACGAGTATCACGATTCCAAGGTGCATTTTTTTTAATATATATGTCATGGCAAGGCATATAATAATTGAATAAATAATTGTCACGTACCATTTTAAAACAGGGGTTTTGGTGCCAAGCAATATATGCACTTTGCAGATTGTTGGATCCATCAGGTGCTGTACCAACAAACACGTGTGATTCCACTTTGTTTCCGGTTTAATTAATATATGCAAATATTAATTAATTAACAATAAATAATATTCATAGAGGCTAATTACATTAACTGGCATACACATTAGTTTACATGACAAACTTATAATTGAAAAATGCGTAAACTGAATAACTTCTAATAAAAACAAAAAATCATACCTATTGATTGAATTTATGTTATCTTGAAAATAAAATTTATATTTATTAATTTTATGAATAAAAATATTTAATAAAATAATTTTATTTAATAATATTTAATAAAATAATTTTATAAATTAAAGATGTTCATTAAATTAAATTAAAACTATAATTTTTAATATAAAGTTGACCCATGAAAGTAATTTCTCTATGAGATTTTATAAGTCCAAGTGCTTATAACTAACTTATAAATGTGACATATTCCGTATATTAATTATTCTTTTTTGCCTAATAATAATATTAGTTGTTTTAGTATATATTAATTTTAATAATTGTTAATTGTTAGCTATTATTTTTTAGCTGGTAGTTGAGCATTTGGTAAAAATTAATAGTTTAGCTTAAAATGATAAGAAAAAACATTAGCTATTTAATTAGTTGAATTAAATAATGAATATGATTGTCAAGAAAATTAATTAATTTCTGTAAAACGCTAAATATTAGAGTGTCTAATATTTCATAAAAACGTTTAAAAACTATTGTTAATAGGGAACAGTAAAAGCTAATTCAAAAGTTGTTGTCGAACACGATAATTATATATAATTTTAAAATAAATAATATTTCTTTAATTTTAAAACAATAAGGTATAATTGCAAAAAAGGAAAAAAAAATCTTTAGCAAATACTTGAATTTTAGAATAAATAGGATTAAAAAATCGAAGTTTTTACGTAATGTAGTTGTGGTCCTGTTGGTAGTTGTGAGCTGTGAGAAGGTGCTTTAGGGCAATTTTAGGGGTTGCAATTGCAAACAAACATACAGTGCTCTTTTTGAAAAGGGTCCCACACCCAACTAAGCCTTTCATTTCTTGTCTTGCCCCCCCATACCTTCAACCTTCAGATCCCTTCCTTTAAAACCACTTCATTTCCCTCTTTTCTAATTATAAATGAGTGGTCACTGATTGCACAAATTTCTGCAGATGCCCTCCATTTCTCAACTACTCTCCTATTTCTCTGTCTCTTTCTCTTCTTTCTGCCTTTTTCTTGGCTGGAGTTGCAGAGAGAATGGGGTGTGTGAGCAAGATGGAGAAGCAGGGCACGTGCATTACTAACTCATGCACATATATACACATTTTGTTATCACTTTCGCTGAAAAGGGTGTGAGTTAGTTTTTCATGTGCCCGTCTTCCCCATCATGACCACTTCACCTACCTATTGATTCTTACTGCCTGTTTTTCAAGCTCGATTCACCATTTCAGGTCAGT
Source organism: Jatropha curcas (assembly GCF_014843425.1). The sequence continues at coordinate 43,535 of NW_023590607.1, read as the reverse complement.
CTTATATACTATCTTTATCTTTATATCATCATATATTCTTCATATTTATGAAATTTTACTTTTTTCTTAAACTTCGATAATTATTTTCAATTCAAATTCCTAACTTTACAATTTCTGTAGGATATTAGCAATGAATAGAATTGAAGTTGACATGTCAATTACAGGATTGCCTTTAATTTTCTGGTTTGCATTAGCGGTTGAAATAGTGGTTAATATCAAAACAGGACAATGAGTTTACGTTGTTCAAAATTGGCATACAACAAATATGGTGGTTCAGATACTTTATGCTTCACCTACCAAAGAAAAGTGGCTGCATTGATCATATCCACCAGTTTCGGATCGATCAATTTGGAATTTTCTAAAGCTATGTATCTCTAATTAGAGAAGGCAGAGTAAGACTCAAAAACTAAAGGGGCGAACTAAGAAATATGTTCAACCATTAGGGGTCAAATTGAAAAAATAAAAAATTTACAGTTTTGGGTGTAGGGTTCCTTCCAGCCCCCTTACCTCCCCTTCTCAAACAAAAATAATCTTATTTCTTATTGTTTAATTATGAAGTGGTGATTTAGATTGGTGAAATGTAAAATTGAAAATTGTTATATAGTCCCTTGATTTTTCTCAAATGCATTAGTGAGGACATCAATTTTCAAAATTAAACTATTTAATATCTATATTATAATTTCATCTATGTTAGTTTTTCCATTAAGTGGCCGTGAAATATCAAAAGTACTTCTCAAATAAATTACTTTATAGTCCTTACAATTTGGTGAAACACATTAATAAGGACCTCAATATTCATAGCTTTGCACTATCTAGTCCATATACAGAAATTACCTTTAAGAGTATTTTTGATATTTCACTACCACTTAATTGAAAAATTAATCGTTGGACGTAATATTATAACACAATTAAATAGTATAATCTTAAAAACTATTTCCTTACTAATATATTTGACAAAAATCTAGGTACTTTGTATATAATTTAAGGTTTATCTTTTATATCATCATTCTTCATATTTATTTATTTATTTATTTTTTTGGCTAAACTTGTCAATTATTTTCGATTCGACCCATTTCAAATTCCTAACTGTATAATTTCTGTAGGATAGTTTAGTAACAATACGCCTTTTCTTTTCTTTTTCTTTTCATTGATGGAACTTGCCTAAATTATTCTACACGGTGAGGGAGCAAAATTTCTTTTCTAACATAAATGGATACGACAATCTAGCATAGGATAAAGATCAAGAATTGAAAATGTCCAACGAACGAATATGTAATTTTCAAAGCAATCAGTGAGTAACTTCAAACTATATGTTATCAATATGAGATAGAACTTTGACTGAAGCATTAGCCTAGTAACTCTGTATATATAGTGTCATTATCATAAAACGTGAATTTTAATTTCCATGAGTGGTCATATTTCTCTGCCTGCAATCTCTCTCTCTCTCTCTCTCTATCCCTATTGGGTATTACATATTCTATGTTAAGACAGACAAGTTTTTCTTACAAATTTTATGGTTACAAATCGTTTTGAATATTATTAGGATGATTACCTGTATAAACCTATACAATTCTATATGTATATTGACAATAAATAAAGCTGCTACTTGAATAGTTGCTTGTTCTATTGAGTGTTGACAACCTAAATCATTAAAGGTTGTCAACGCTTACTAACAATTAACAGCAAAAAAGTATTCTTTTTGAACAGAATGATTAAGGCTTTGTTACACAACAATATATTATTTTCGTTATATAATACTTGTTACATTTGAAAAAATAGTATGGTTTAAAATATTTGTTACATTTGTGGTTTCAAGGAGTAATAAATATTATTTTTCATGTTTACCATTTATATATAACCAATAATTATTATGTCAATTTAATTATTTTCTTAGAGAAATAGTATTAAATTAAGGAAAATACAGTCAATTTACTCAATAATTTATTGTAACTTAGACAAATTTAATGGTTTTCTTAAGGGACGTGAAATTCCAAACATAACAAGTATTATAGAATAAATGTGGTAAGTATTTAGAATAACTTTTAGAGATTGATGGAGTTTTTTATTAGACGTTAATATTCTAACATTTAGTGTTTTATAGAAATTAATTAATTAATAAAATTAACATTTAGACATTAAACACTCTAACAAAGGAGGTGCTTCTTTGTTTTTTAATTAGGTGAAGCAGTCAGCGAACCAATATGTTCATATATTAGCCTGAGTAGCTGGTTTTATATTTAGTTTGATGGAGTGGAATCATGTCCCTCCATCTATTATCCAGGATGTGTTAGAATTTGAACTCGATAAATAAGTAACATGATTTTTCAAAAGAAAAAAAATAATTGAGATCTAAATTCTAAATTGAGCAATGTGAAACTTATGGATATGATCCATGCATGCAGCCACTTTTCTTTGGTAGGTGAAGCATAAAATATATTCAATTTTTTGAGCCACCTTTTTTGTTGTGTGCCTATTTTGATGCTAAGCATTATTTCAACCCCTAATGCAAACCAGAATATTAACTCTGCTTTAAGAAAAAGCAAATCCTGTAATTGACCATATCAGCTTCAATTCTATTCGGTAATGATGAATTTTGAAAAAGTGTGTAATAATTCTACTAATGTTCTTCATTTCTACTTAAGTTGAAAAAAATTTATCAGTTAAGCCGGAAAAGTTTAATTCAAGTTTGAAAATTTGAGTCTCTCTACTTTAATTTTTTTAAAAAGAAAATTATTATTGAGCGAGTATTAGAATTCAAACAATCTTTTACAAGGAGGAGACAAAATTTTAATTATGAGTCATTAGTAGGATTATTAATGCTAATTTATGGTGAAGACGTTGAATTTCAATTGTGCTTTAATCATTTGCTCTCTTAACATTTATGTCTAATATCTTATTCCCTGACTTTAAAATCTAGTTTCACTTCCTATCTCTAATTAAATCTAAAATAGTTTATGAGTTAATCTAAGATTATATATGAGTCAAACTACTCGTGAATTATTCTGAATTTGATTTGATAAAAATTCATTCGAACTCGTTTGACAAATTTATTAAGCCAAGCTCGAGCAGAACTATCAAGCTCACAAGCCCAGCTCAACTTGGCTTGATTCGACTCCTTTGCAACACTACATACATACCCATCCAAGATGCGGGATAGATCCATGAAAGGTAAGCTTAGCAATTAGCACTAGTTTTATGGGTCCATTCAAATGAGTGGTTAAGAACCAATATTTAGCATTTTTCCTTCCCAATGACTCGTAATCATTGGTTTGGTGATTCAAAATTACAAGTGATCGTCAACTATTAATACTAATCGTTCACCATTAGTGTCTGTACGCACACATGCTCTCTCTATAATTCTTGGTAATGGCCAACTTGAAAAAGATAGTTGGCATTTGGTAATTGAACTCGTTAGAGATAACGGTTTCAACATATGGCAAAAATCTACTTTCAGGAGAGCTTGTTTTAGCTAACAATAACATAGATAGATACAGTTATCCTTTTCCACATTCCAAGAAGAAAAGGATCAACAATCAATGTTGAAATTATGTTATATAACTTAAAAAAATTCTTGCATCTTCTTCTCTCCCTCTGGACTCAGGAGCATATTAAAACAAAATGAAAATTATTACTGCAGGTTTTTTAAACGTTAGCAATTGGGGTAAATGAGATTCTACTAAGCAAGCTTCCAGGTTAGCCTGGCTTGGTACGACTGCATTTCTCAGCTGGTGGTTTTTTGTTTCATATGCCTGTCAATCTGTTAAATTGGTTCCCAGTCTTTACCATATTTTCTGAGATGACCTCGTTAAACCTAAATCTTTGTTCCCGCTCTCCTGACAGACGCCCACCTGCTCTAGCCGGCAATTTGAACAACTATTTTCTTAATTTGACCTTCCAAAGTATATTCTCCCAGTCATTCGTCAGGCATCCTTTGGTTCTTCAATTTGTCTTTGTGAATAGTTTAATTTCTCAATTTTGCAAGTCCTTCAGAATTTGAGGTGTTAGACTTTTTAAGTAGAAATTAAAGTCTTTAGCTTAAACTCTTTAAAGCCTGCGTTTGGGATAAATAAATTTTAGAAAATTTTGTGGAATTTATTTAGAAATCTAAAATGTTGTGTTTGAAATCAAAAAAAATTATATATTTAAATTCTATGAATTGAATTCTACGGAATTGGTATGCCTAACTCAAATTCTACTAAAATTGATAAAATTTGTAAATAAATTTCACAAAATTGACCATTGAAATGTTTATTAACAAAATTACCTTCCACTATAATCTTAACTATTTCTACTTTTTTTTTTTATATTTTATTTATTTTCTTTGGAAATTTCAAACTATAACGACGTTATTTCATTAATGACGTTAATTTATATTTATATTCTTTTTCCTTTTTTTTTTTTTACTTTTTTTTTTATATTTTTTATTTATTTTCTTTGGAAATTTCATAACTATAACGACGTTTAATTTCAATTAATGACGTTTATTTAATATTTAATATTCTTTTTGCCTTTTTTTTTTTTTGAAAAAATTTAAATTTCAAACTAGTAATGATGTTTTTTTTTTTTTTAAGTCTAGTAATAACATTAGTTATTATTACTGTGAAACTATAAAAACTGAGTATCAACAATTATTTTCAAATGCAATTAAAAACAACAATAACATTCTTATTTTTTTTTTAGTTTTGAAATTAATTACTTAAATCAACAAAATTTTTTACATCAATTAAAAATAATTGTTATGATGAATGTTACTGGTTATATAATTAATTAATTAACGTGGAATATTAGTGTACTTATTTATATGAAATCTATTATTTATATTTTAATAAAAAAAAGTTATTATATTGTGCATAATAAATATAATTGATGATTGTTATTTATTTTTATTAAATTAGTATGTCAAGGGTGTTTTAAGAAATAAAGACAAATGAATTAAATAAAGACAAATGAATTTTGTATTCAAGAATTTATTTCGCAAACATCAGTTTTTGTGGAATTCAATTGAATTTCTTTATTTTAAGATTTAGCATACTAATATGAAACAAATTCATTTACAAATGAATTCCAAGAAACTATGATTGAATTTGTTCCAAAAATGCCTCCTTAAACTTATTATATTGTGCATAATAAATATAATTGATGATTGTTATTTATTTTTATTAAATTAGTATGTCAAGGGTGTTTTAAGAAATAAAGACAAATGAATTTTTATTCAAGAATTTATTCCAAACATAGTTTTGTGGAATTCAATTGAATTCTTTATTTTAGATTGTAGCATACTAAATATGACAAATTCATTTACAAATGAATTCAAGAACTATGATTGATTTGTTCCAAAAATGCTCTTAAACCATAAATCAATGTTTTGAAAATCGAACTGGACATTGAATTAGCTTGATGAATGGATCACAGTTGGATCATGTCAACTTGGTTTAACCGGATATTTTAATTTTTAATTTTTTTTACAATAACTTGTAAAAAATTAATATTCTCATTAAGAATTTTATTAATGGAAAAGTAATAATATAATTATAAATGTATAATTATTTTTCAAACCATTTATCATCTAATATTAACATATGACTACTAATTTCATTGCCATTCATTATCCAAACCAAATATTATATATTCAATATAATAATATAGTCATCAAAATATAAGTTATTCAAATGTTATAATAATCATTCATAAATCACACAAAATATAAAAATATTTATGTGCTAATTAGATTATATTTTTATCATTTTTAAGTAAATAAATAAATAATTATGAGTTATAATATAATAACTTCTAAAAAATTAGGTAAACTATATTGAAGTTTGTGGATTCCAAGGTTTGAATTCACGACCTCTTTTAAAAAGTCTTTCGTGTCTTAGAACAATTTAGTTTATAGTGAAAAATTTAACAATTCTTTTGCTCAGAATTAAAGCTGCCCTGTTGTAGAAAAAACCAGACCATATCGAACCAGACCAGAAACCAGTTCGCAGAGTTAAACCGTCTGACCAGCTGGTCCAGTTTTCAAAACACTGCTGTGCAGCGTAAACCTTTTGCCATCACACTAGGATTCTTGAACTGATCAGTTTGTGTTGGTTGGAATGATATTTCAAGAAAAACTTCGTTGATGTTTTGTAGGCTTTTTATGCAATTCTCACTTCAGAAATCTTGGCGTAATGGCAAAGTGTTCACAATACAAAGATTAAATAGAGAGAGGAAGTAGAGAGAGAGAGAGAGAGAACATAATCTTAAAAAAAGAAATTGTTATAATAGGTTTCAAACTTCCTTGTTCCAAATTCCAATGTATACGTTATCGAGACAGAAAATAACTAAAATAGACCTCTTACAGGTTTGTATTTTTAAACCGGACCAACATGCTTGGTTTGTGCAGTCAACTTGCTCCAGGAAGGCGTCGTGAAGTGCATTATTCAGGACTAAATGTCTCCTGTAAAGCAAGGAACTGGTGGATTTTACATAAGCCACCTGCAAAAACCATACTACAAAAGATGCAATTCAGCTTGCGAAACATTAATCCCATACTTATTGAGACTGCTGCAAGAATCAGTTTCAGTATTCAACTATACATATCATGGAATGGAACACAGGAAAATTTAGAAACAAAATGGGTAGTTCGCCTAACCACCAACATTTTACGTACTAACCTTCAAACTTCAACTATTTACAAGAACAATTTAGACATTTATCCTTTGCTGTTTCCCACAGTTCATCTTCAACTCAAATGATAGACACAATCGGTAGTAAATTAATTTGATGTTGCTGAAAAGGAAAGTAAAGAGAGGAAATGAGGGCATTAGTGTTGAATTTGAAAGTTAATAAATTTAATGGAAATTAATTAATTAAAAAGCAAAACAGATTAGCAAATCATTGTTGGGTAATTAAAGTATTTAGTAAATGAAAACACACAAGTCAAGTGCATAAGTTATGTTCAGACTCAGAGAAGGCTGTAATATTGACTACCAACAGGATGCAGCAAAAACAGTGACCACAAATTGATGCACACAACTGTATCCACGTGCCATCTTATCCTTAACTAAGAGATACATACATGAATTGAATATTGGGCTTCAGTGATGAAGATAGCATTTTTAGTTCATTGGTTATTCAGAGAATTATAAAATTTCTTCCTTTTGATTAAATTTATAATCTGCATTAGCAGTTCGGTTCCATTTTCTGCAATCATGACATTTATAGATCCTACTAAATATTCCAGTTATGCTAAACTTGTAAAATTTGTGAATAAAGAATAGTCTATGTGTGGCATGGAATGTGTAGGATTCCTAGAGGCATACCATCAGGAATGCTTACTTGAATGATTGATTCACAGAAAAAAACCCGTAGCAGACCATATACATCTGAAAATGCAACAGGAATCCAAGAGTGCTAAAACCATGTCAGTACCTTCAGCAACTTGACTGGCCAGCTGAAGTCGAGAATAATTGGCAGTAAGTCCATGAGTTCAACTGATATTTGGTTTGAAATTATAGTTCTGATAACTTGATTGAGTTTGTCTTGTGTCCGCCAAACAAATCAGTTCTCCAGAACATTAGCATAGCAGAATGTCAAGCAGACAGGTTCTAGCTATGCACATAGTTTTGTTTTTTATCCACCAGCCCGATGAAAGTATCCTCTGCAAAATTAATATAGGATCTTGAGCTAAGGAGAACTTTCCAAACTCTAACTCCAGGTGCAACATTCTTCAAAGCCATTTTCTCAAGTAATTCCAGTGCTTTAGAGATTGAGCCAATTTGGCATAATCCACAAATTATCTCATCAAAAATCAAACTTTCAGCACATAAACCCTTATCCAATACTTCATCCAACAAAGCACAAGCTTCAATAATTTTTCCACTACAAGTCGAACCATCAATCATAACCTTGTATGTCTGCATACTAGGCCCAATGCCTTTTTTACCCATCTCCTTCATCAGGTCCCTTGCTCTGCTAATTTCTCCGCTCTTGCATAATGCCTCCAATAATAAATTATAAGTAATCAAATTAGGTTTGCATCCTAACTCCTCCATAGAAGCTATCATTTTAATTCCTGCGTGTAAATTTTCTTGTTTACACAAGCCATCTACATATGCATTGTAAGTGTACACATCAGGGACCAAACCAAATACAAGCAATTCATCAAACAGATCATCTGCCTTTGAATAAAACCCATTCGCAATAACCCCTTTCAAGACCATAGTATAGCAAACAACATCAGGTTTAATTCCATCAATCTTCATCTGATTCAAAACATCCAAAGCATCCATACCCATTCCGCCTCTCACTAAAAACCTAATTACGTTACTATAATCAACCATTCCTGGACAAAAACCCAATTTCCTTAATTGCCCTAAAAATCCCATAACATCAACCCTAGACACATCTGCCTGTTCACAAACTGACGACAATAGCAAAGAACATATTTTTGTGTCAACATCAAACCCGTCATTTATCATACAATTAAATATCTCAACAGCATAGCCTACCTTCTTAATTTTACAAATGGCAGCAGTCAGCAATCGAAAGCTCGAATCTTCTAATCGAATACCCATAACCCGACTCCTCAACAAAATTTCAGGTACCCTTTCGAGACCTTGACTGGATCTACAAAGAACTGAGAGCAGAGTATTAAGCGAGTAAACAGAAGGCAAGCACCTGAACTTGGGTATTCTATAAAAAAGCTCAATAGCTTTTTGAATTTCATTAGCGTTGCCATAAAATTTAATAAGATGGGCTAAAATGAATTCGGGTGTCTCGAAATTTTCAATCTTTTCAAGATGGTCAAGAACCAAGGGGATGTAGTGGAGCTGGGTAGTTTCGGTTAGGGTTTTGATGAGAAAGTGAAAAGCTTGAGGAGTGGGTTCGGAATTATAGACACTAAAGGAGTGGATAAGAGAGGACAGAAGATTAGAGCTTTTAGAATTTTGTTGGAGGTTTTGTAGTGAAGTGGCTTCTTGTTTGAGGTTTTGCATAGCTTGTTGTTGATTGAAAATATGGTGCCATTTGGCTTTGTAAGGTGAGTGTGGCCATCTCCTGTGTTTTCTCAAGAAAAGCCTACCTGCTTTGAAAGAAGAGGATCTAACCATGTTGAACAAAGGGGAAGACCAGAAAAGAGGAAATTATATTGACATGTTGGGTTTCATGTTTGTTACAATGCTTCAGTTGGAAACTTGGAATGTCAATTAGCCCAAACGAGAACGTCAATGCCTCATCAAATAAATATATATGCATAAAAATTGAAGTAAACATATATGTATAAAAATTGGAAAATATTTTGTGTACATAAAAATAAATGCTAACAATTCGAACAAATATCATTATTTTGTATTAAATCAACATGGGAAAAAAAAAAAAAACACTGATATCGAAGCATTTGCAATTTAAAAAAACTACATATACAATGGTAAATATTTGCGATTTGCTTCAATGTGGATGATCTATTTTTAATCAAAACCTAAAATGCAAACTAATATGATACTAGCAAGCTAACTCTTTCACGGTATTACCTCATCTAAAAACAATTTCTTTTTAACACTCAGTTAGTGGTGCCAAGCAAAAGTAATGAAAAAAATTTTCACAATATAAGGGTGCTAAAATTGAAAAAAAATTCACTATTTTATTAATAAAATTAAAGTTTTCTATATTTTAGGGTATAACTGTTTTTAAAAAATTTTGTGTTAGGGGGCAGGGGCAACAGCTGGGGCCGCCGCTGGGTTTGAGGCTGTGGCTGCGGCTGCGGCTGGGCCTACGGCTGCGGCTGAGGCTGGCCCTGGCGCCCCGCTCCCTCCGTCATTGTTGCCAGTTAACAAGCTTTGAAATGGTGGTTGACTGTAAGTTCCATTAAGAAACATGTTAGCAAGCACCTTATTCATGGCTTCAGTGAGATGAACTCCATCCCAATTAATATATTCATTAGGATTTGCACATGCACTAGTTGTGTTAGCTGTGCCACAAGAAGCAGGCAGAGTAAAGTTGAGAGGTGGATTTCCTGATCCACAACATGCCATGAACTTTTCTTTGAACCCATAACTTTCTGCATTCTTTACAGTATCTATATAAGCCTTATAGTAATCAAGATAAACAATGATAGCATTTGGAAATTGCTTCCTGAGTTCTTCCAATTTTTCTTGATAAAGAACATTATGAGTGTTGCTTTGGTTATTTCCGTTCTTTCCACAACCAATATCATCTTTATCATTTGGCGGAGCCACAAACAGATTTGCTGTTAAGCATCCAATTGGAGGTAAACCTTGAACAGCAATTGATTTCAAACCTTTGCTCAATAGCGCCTGCAATTTAAATATCATATACATCATTAAGAATATCTTGAAATAGAAACAGAAAGACAAGGCAATTTTAAATTCAATCACCTGTATGGCTGTGATTGCGCTGCTAACTGCATGCTCTCGAATAGTATCTTTTGAGAATGAAGATGGAAAAGAAATTGCATAATCATTAGCTCCCGTTTCTCCAAACCAAATCAACGAATCTTCAAGCAGCCCACTACATTCAGAACTGGATGAAACCGACCCTTTACATCCTTTCTTTTCCAAGAACTCGTTGAAGCAATTGATCTGATTTTGAATGGACGTTAAATTAAAAGCAGAACTAATATTGTTCTTAACAAAGAATTCATGTTCTATAGCCGTAGAGCCGGAGACAGCAAAATTCAACCCCTGATCGGTTTTATTGCCTTCAAGATAAAGGTAAGGAGGCAAAGGCGGTAATGACAATGCTTCCGCCACAAAGTCAATTACAATCCGCCCGTCACAATATCGGCCACTAGGTTTGAGAAAGAAAGTGCTGCCGTATGGAGGACTAGAGACATGGTTAAAACCACCAGGACCCGACGATGGAGGTCTAGTGTTCCCGGTGTCTGTGAACGAATCCCCGAAAGCATAGATTTTTTTTATGGAAGAATTTGGATTTGTTTGAGTATCGGCGGCCAAACCAAAATTTGAATTGAGAAAGATTTGTGCTAGAACGAGTGTGATTTTGAAAGGTCTAAATGTAAGAGAAGCCATTGAAATGAAGAAGGTTTATTTCCTCTTCTGCATATAACTTACTTATTCTTTCTCGTCAAATTTTAGTTAGCACGCATTTCGTAAATGCATCGCGCTCCGGTTGTTACTATCAACAAGGTTATTACTATAATAAGATATGTGGTGCAGCTATTGGCAAAACAAGTATAGCTATCGATTGACATTTTCTATTTGACATTTCATCGAACAAGGTTGTAACAGTTTAACCTTTACATCAAAATTGATATAAGAGAAAAGGAGTAATCAAGTTTGAAATTCGAATCTCTTATATTACACATAAATATTTCACCACAAAATTATTATTGCAATAATATAGGTCAGTAAGCCAAAAAGTTTCCTGATTGAATTATCGTATGAAAAATTATCTTACGCAGAAAAGTGAAATTTTATGATTTTAATTTTCAACCGTCCATTCATTTTAGTTAGATTTCAATTAAAAAAAAAAAAATACTTACATCCAATAAGTTTTTATATATAAAGTGATGAACTTTTTTTAAAAAAAAAATTTACATTAAAAATGATTGATTCACTAAATTGACAGTTTCAGATCAATTAATATCAAAATCAAAATCAAAATCAGTTCTTTCAGTCGTGAATTGATTTTGATCTCTGCGTAGGTCTCACAAACCAAAGATTTATAAACAAAAAGCAATGTCTGTTGTTTCAAAAACATAATGTATCAAAAGTACTTCAATATTGTACTCTTCTTGACCTGGTCCTCCTATATATATATATATATATATAAGGCCCTTGTTGCGTATATAAGATCAGAATCCGTTTTCTTAGAAGACAGACACACTTAATAACCAAGAATTAAACAATGGTTTTCTTAATTTATCCCTTAAGACACTAGTTTTATTTATCTTGCTATATATTTATTTTCATTTCTTCTCTCTAATGGCCGAAAAATTAAGTGGGACACCGTTATCTAACCCTAATGCAATTATTAACAACCAGTACTGCGTTCCTTACGCGATTGACCTTGCTGTTGTTAGAAAAGTTTTGACCTTAGACGATGGCAATTTCGTTATTCTTGACGTTACTGGCCACATGATTTTTAAGGTTAAAGAAATCCTCCCGACCTTTGTCCATGACCGGAAGCATATCATTGATGTCACCGGAAAAACCATCGTCACCTTACGCCGAAAGGTAACATATTCGTAAATCAAACAAATAAATTCTTCAGATTTTTTCCTTTGATTGCAATAAAAAGGGTTTCTTACTTCTTTTTATACATATTATTACGTAATTTGATACATTGCGGATTAAATATCCTCTTAGCAAGTTCGAGAAACCCTTGTACAAATTTTTAAATTGTGGATAAATCGTGAAATATCAATTGAATTATCTGGATATTCATTTTTTTATTACAATTTGATTTGATTCAATTTGTGCATGAATAAATAAATAGGCAATGACAGCACACAGCCGATGGCAAGTTTTTAGAGGAGAAAGCATAGACACAAATGATTTAATTTTCAATGCAAAAACACATTCCATAGTTCATTTCAAGACAAATTTAGACGTTTTCTTAGCAAATAACTCAGAGGAAAAGGAATGCAATTTTAAGGTGAGAGGAAGCTATTTAGAACGATCATGTACAATTTTTGCAGGAGCAGGAGACGAAAACTCCACCGCAATTGTCGCACAGGTAATTCATTACAAAATTGACAATTTCCATTGTCTATGAATTCTATGACAACTTATATTATATATATATATATATATATATATATCTCACAGAAAAAAAAAAAAAAAGAAAAAAAAAAAAAGAAAAAAAAAAAGGAAAAAAAAAAAAAAAAAAAAAAAAAAAAGAAAAAAAAAAAAAAAAGAAAAAAAAAAAAAAAAAAAAAAGAAAAAAAAAAAAAAAAAAAAAAAGAAAAAAAAAAAAAAAGAAAAAAAAAAAAAAAAAAAAAAAAAAAAAAAAAAAAAAAAAAAAAAAAAAAAAAAAAAAAAAAAAAAAAAAAAAAAAAGCAGGAGACGAAAACTCCAGCCGCAAATTGTCGCACAGGTAATTCATTACAAAATTGACAATTCCATTGTTATTGAATTCCTATGACAACTTATATTATATAGTATATATATATAATAATATATATCTCATGTGATGCTGATATATATATCTCATGTGATGCTGTTGCAGATGCATAAAAAGCACACGAGTCAAAGTATATTGCTAGGGAAGGACAACTTCATGGTCACAGTGCAACCTAACGTGGATTTTGCATTCATAGTGGCTCTTATTGTCATTCTTGACGATATCAATCATAAGGGTTGAGGCACCTCCAGATTAATTCACAGAGGCCATTAACACTTTAACATTAGGGTTTGGCCCATTAATTCTGAAAATGTATCAGATTTTTGTTCGATTTCTTCATTTCTTGTAATAATGAATGATATCAAAGTTTACTCTTGCAACCATTGCATCTTTATTTCCAGTTTCTTATTCCCTATTTTACCTTGCAAGACAACAAGTGTAAGTAAAGATCCATTTGATTTAGTTATTGATACTTGACACCAGTTAGTTGATAATTAATATTGGTATTTAATATAATTTTAATATTTTTTAACGATGAAGGAGGATATTAATCCTAAGAAATAACACGAAGCCAAACAGCTCCTACAACACCAGAGTCTAAAAACTCTTCTTGCCTGAATCGAAGGTAGCTCTAATAACTTCAAGCCATAATCACCAGGCATTGCCTCATTCGCTAAACAATCAGTAAATGAATTCGCCTCTATATAAACAATCATCAAGCCTGCCAATGCCTTTGCATAAGCTCCTTAGGCGAAAAGGTCCAGCAGACTGACCCATCACCATATCCTTTGCTACCTGGTCAGTTTGAACAATTACACGTCTCAACCATATCCATTCCTTGTTGTTAAATGTTAAATAAAAATAACGTATGACGTCTTTTTTTTTTTTTTTTATTTTTTTTTTTTTTTTTTTTTTTTTAATTTTTAAGCTGAATATCTAATTTTTTATTTTAATTATATATAAAAAATAAAATAATATTTAATATAAATTTACTACTTCTAATAACTAATAAATAAAATAAAACACGTTAATTTGAAAAGAATTATTTATTATAAATTATTTTTATGAAGTTAATAAAATTTAAATATAAATAAATATAAATGAACTAATAGTTAATACGAAAAAAAAACTTCAAATGTGTCTGATAAAATCAAATTTATGGAGACTTCTATAATCTATTAGCTATTGGCCAATTTAACGGGAATTTGCTTAAGAAATCTAAGTTTTTTTTCGACTCAGATCGATGTCTAATTTTATTCATACTAAATAGTTTTATTGAATTGGTACGATATACACCCACATAAGAGGCATAGGTAAATGTTTCTCATGGATGGATGTAATAAATTTAAAATGACAATTGGTGCAAAAAAAATTTACAGTAAAATGCCGCGTATTTGAACGTGTCCTTACATTGCAAATTAAGCAAAGGTAGATTTTCAACGCGCTAGACCTGTCTTGAGCTTCACGCCGAAATCATCATATATATGATGTACCCAAACTAACCCAGTCCAGTCCAATCCATCACAGTAATATCACCGATTCAAGACCAGAAAAATCTTTTTCACCTCGCTTTATACCCAGTTTCTAATAAATTTGTGGTTGTTTGATATGGCTTCGCAACCGATTCCGGCGATGACTTCGTACCAGCAAGTACAGTCTCCGGTGGTGGTAATCGGACCGCAATTCTTGGCGCCGTATCCAGTGGACCTTAAAGTGGCCACCAAGCTATTGTCTCTTGGAGAGTGTAATCTCGGAGTTACTGACGCTAACGGTGCCCTTATTTTCAAGGTTAAAAGTAAACTCTTGAGCATCCGTGACCGCCGTTATTTGCTTGACGCTGCCGGTAATATCCTTGCCACTTTCCGACAGAAGGTCAATTTTCTACTTCTTTTACTTGTCTCTTTATTTTTTGGAATTTCTAATTTAATTTGTTGCCAATTAGCAGATAATTAGTGATATTGAACTGATAATTGGTTTTGTAGTTATTTAACTGATAGAGATGAGATTTGAAATTTTTGAATTTATTTAACTAACAAAAATGAAATTCGAAATTCTTTAATTTATTTAAAAAGTAATTGGATACTGTTCATTTATATTCAAAATTAAGTAAAATCAAATTTCTTTAGCCCATATTTATATGTAAATACAATCAAAATTCACATAATTTATATTGATAATGTAAAAATTAATTTCTTTTATTACCAAACAAGTAGCTAAGCCCTAGGTTCGAAATGCCTATTTTCTGAAAAGTATACTTCTTGAAAGTACACTTCCAAGAAAAAAATTATTACAAATGTATAATGTCAATGTGTTGTATGTAAATTAATTTCATAGGAGCTAATTGCTCTCAAATTATTAGTCAAGACTGTCTATAATATAAAGTTAAGATATTTTTCCATAAAAAAAAAAAAAAAAAAAAAAAAAAAAAAAAAAAAAAAAAAAAAAAAAAAAAAAAAAAAAAAAAAAAAAAAGTAAAGATATTTAGATGGTAGGATAAATTTGTAAATTTTCACTTATCTAAGAAATTGCAACTTCCCTGGCATCCTTAAGGAAGTTATTTCCATCTATTTACCCTTAACCAGCCAAACATCACCTAAGATGCTTCTAAGAGCAATGGGTAAACCAATTAACACTTACTAATTACGCATCATAGTTTAAATAAATTTTAGAAATGTTAAAATTAATAAGGCAAAACACATTTTAAGTCCTTAAACTTATCAAGTTTTGCCTTATTAAATCCTTAAACCTTTATTTGTCAACATTGAGCCATTCAACTCGTATTTTTGTTAAAATTAAGTTCTTGTATAACTGAAATCATGAAATTTTTATTCGTTGCTCAATGAAATCGCATCTTCTTCAGTTGGTAGAAGGAATAAAATGGTAATGGAATGATTAGAGTTCTTTTGGCTTTGAGAATGAAGAATTTGACATCATTCTTTTCATTTACCATTATTTTAGTCTCCATATGAGAGTTGAGATTTTTCCGTGCCATGTTAGATCTATATCTTTATTGTGGGCGACTTCAATTCCCATTTGTTCTTAGTTTAAATAAGGGCTTAATTTTTAAGAAAAATAAAAGTTGTAAGGCTCAATATTGACAAATAAAAATTCAGGAACTTAATGGATAAAACTCGATAAATTTAGGGCTTTGAATATGTGTTTTGCTCTTTAAATTGTATGATATTATATTATATATATTATATTATTTTATAATTATATTATATTATATATATATATATATATTATTTTCTCCTTGTTGTTTGAAGGAAGAAACTAGGATCTAAAAGTAAGAGGGCAAAATAGTATAAAATTTAATTAAATGAAAATCTTATAAAGGAGAAAGGAGGTAAGGCAGTTGAAAGATGGTTGAAATCTCTCATTGGGTAAGGTTTGAACCTCAGCATTGTTAAGGGAATTTTTTTTAAAAAAAAATTGTCCCCTTTCTCTACAAGGTAGTTTCGTCCCTGGTTGTTTGTAAACATTATTGTTGAGGCCCTGAGGTTTTGTCCTGTTAAACTAAGAGTTTCAACTAAAAATTCTATTTTTATCATTAAGTATGGAAATAAATAGTAATTCAATAATAAATATAAGGGGCTACATAGTCAAACATTAACCGCGGAGGACGAAATAGTCAAATTGAGGATATTTCACAACAACAATAATATTTCTTGGATGAAAGGATTAGATAGTTAACAGAACTAAACCTCATGAATTTCATAATAATTTCTCTAATCGGTAGAGACGAAGTAATAGCTTTAGCGAAACCTCAAGGACTTCATAGTAATTTGCCCCTATTTGTATTAGCATTATGCTATTGAACACTGTAAATATAAACCAACTAATTCACAAATATATTGTCGTTGTAGGAAAAAAAAGGTAGGAAGGCTGATTTGTAATCAATGAGACGCAATTCTGTCAAATTCATCAACTAAAACTATTTCTATTTTTCTGTGGTGAAATTTTTTTATTTTTGATTTTTCCTTTATTGATTCTATTTAATTTCCTTTCAGATAATGACTGCACATAGGAGATGGCAGGTTTTCAGAGGAGACAGTACAGACAGCCAAGATTTAATTTTCAGCGTTAAGAAGTCATCTCTAATTCAATTTAAAACTGAATTAGATGTATTTTTAGCTGCTAACACAAGGGAAGATGTCCCTGATTTCAAGGTCAAAGGAAGCTGGTTTGAGAGGTCCTGCACCATATATCTTGGTCAATCCAATACCATCATTGCACAAGTAAGCTCTCTTAAGTCTTCCCATTTTTAATTTTGTTTTCAATACAAAAAACTTTTGCTATGAGAATGGCACTATGTCTGATTTGCTCTTAAGTTGAAAATGGACTAGAATTTTGGAGTAGGATTTTATTTTTTTTGATTTATTTCATTAGAAAACCTTTTTTTTTTATGTAACTGTTTACATTGAAATAATTGTAATTTTTAATCAAACAAATAATTTCTGTTTAATTATTTAAAGACAAATTTAGAATGAGAGTTTTTTGAAATTAGACGTTCATTTTCAAGGCAAACTAAACAAACCTCAAGAATATGTTTATCATTCAAAATGATTTTTTTTTTTTTTTCCTGAATAGTGCGATATTCTCGAAACAATATTTGAAATAGTTATTTAGTGCTTGTTTAGCATTATGATCTTCGTTTTAGCAAACCACTGTTTGGGAAAAGCTAGAAACGGTTTCAGAAAAATATTTAGCTCCACACTCAAACCCAAATGGAGTTTTAATGGTTTTAGAAATTTTAGTTTTAAAAATATATCTAATTCACCTTAAATAAATTTTATTTTTCTCACCGTCAATATTTTTTCAATATAGAATTTTTTTTTTCCAACATTAACTCAAATAATAATATAAAATAGACTAGGATTATTGGCTTCAAATGTCACCAACAATAAATATTTATGCCAAATAGGCAAATACTAAACCAAAATAATAATAATGGCCAAATTCTTCTTTGCTTAATATCATGTTAATGTAATGTAAATGCAGATGCACAGAAAGCACACTCTTTCAACCATAGTGTTTGACGCAGACAATTTTGGTGTGACTGTGTATCCCAATATTGATTATGCCTTCATAGTATCTCTTGTTGTGATTCTTGATGAGATCAACGAGGATCGTCGTGGCGATGATTAGATAGTACTTCTATTTAATCTTATGCTTCCAGTAAAACGGAAGCTAAAAGAAATAAAAATAGAAGAAAGCGAATTGTATTTTGTTGCTTTCTTTATGGAAGATCATGGGTTGGAGTGAACAAGGAATGACTTTGCTTTCCTCATGAAAGAATGTACTATGTTTTAACGTTTGATGCTGACATGAATTTGTAGTTTGTTCTTTTTATGTATATAAGTTGGAGAATATGTACAATTTCATATAATCCAGGGAATTTTGTGGGCGTTAGAAAAATGGTATTCTTTTGAGTAAGCTTGACACAGTAACAGAATCCCCTGAAGGGAAGGCTAAAATGCAAACCAATATATTATACAGAACAGAAGCATTACATCCCTGGCCCATCCTCTGTCCTTGATAATTTTAAGGAGGCAGGGGATAGGGTTTTAATACTGATGGACATGAATGTACCCTTTCTTATAATGTTTAGTTTTGTGTGTATGAAAAGCAGTCTAATAGGCCAATATGTGCGATATGTTTGGTCTTGTCACTTATGGGAGGAGTGGGAAGTCTCTTAAATTCGAATTCTTTCGATCATAAGTGTTTTCACAAATTCGGGGAGTTCAATAGAAGGCTACCTTTGTTGCGTGGTTCATAATATTATTTTAACTTACTGGGCCTTCCAAAGAAAAAAAAAGAAAAGCATTTTATAGGACTCTCATCTAATGAAATGGGATGACAATGTTTTTGTTTAAGGTCTCCATTTCGAATCCTTGAGCATTTTTAAAACTTGCACACTATCACTTTCCCTTTGTGGGTCTATCTAGACTAAACTTGTAGGCTTTCCTGTTGTATGTGTCAATGGTCCCTACAGCGTGGGCCAGGTGCAATCACGCATCGACAACATTGATTGGTTTTTAAAAAGAAAACCTTAAATAATAATATTGAAAATAATTGAAGAATAAAAAGAAGAAATATTAATAAAGAAGATCCACTCAAAAGGAATTGAATTGCTTTTGCAATTGGTAGTGAAAATGAGAATGATTGTATTTCCATGACATATGCCTTAATAGCTTTGGTTGTTTTAGGAATGATGATGGGTGAGTGTATGAATTGCTTTTAACTATTTGTGATCTGAGTCTCCAAAATTATCTGTAAAATGGGAAAAACCATCTTTGAACATCATTCAATAATTCAGTGGCTTGTCTAATAATACAAAAACATGATTAATTAGTGGTTACAGTGATGATATTGCAAAGAAGCCAAGTGTAGACTCTTCTGACCACTCTTTTAAGTTTCCATCCCTTTCAATCTTCGAGTGGTGGAATATTAACAGCAAACAGAGCAATTGTCACTTATCACTTTTAATTCTTATTTCAATCAAATTCTCCCTAGAAAACTGATATTTTTAAGCATATGTCTCCATATTCAGATTTGAAGTGATATTCAAATAAAGTTTTTTTTTTTTTTAATAATCGCAATTCGAAGAAATTACTAGTTTTTTTGTATTAAACAAAGAACAGTATTTGTTACTTGTATTATTATCTATATTACCTATTAATCAGATAAAATAACAAATAATTAGCAATTAAGGAAATGCCATTTAGCTTGTACTTGAAACAACAAAATTGAGACATAGGCAAATTTTACTTAATGAGAACACAGCGAGGCATATTACTAAACCTAATCTTAATTTATTATTATTTATATAATGAAGAATTGTCAATGAATGATGACAAAGTTGAGGGAGGCGGAAGAAATTCACCAAAATTTTAAATTTTTTGTGATATGTTGAAAAGTATAAGAAGAATGATTATTCCTCAATTTGGAATCAAGATGAGATCATGACTATAATTCAAAGCTAGCATACTATTTTATAAAATAAATATATTTATACAAAAGCAAATAACTAACATTAATCTCTAAAAATGGTATTCATTTCCTTAACTATAAGCATATTCAGATTTAGAATGAAAGTACTTTAAAAATAATATTTTCAAATGCGTTATTACAATAACATTCACTAAATTGGCCTCATATTACCCATATTATCTTCTAATAAAGTTAATTAGATTCCAACTGATCGGTAATTACTTAAAAGAATTTAGAAGTACATAGCTATAAAAAATTTATCACCCTAAAAAAAATAATTCATGAAATTATTCACAATTATAATCTTAGTCATAATTAAATAAAAAGGGAGATACATTTAAAATTGTTAATTTAATGATTAAATATATATTTTTTTTTATATTAAAAACATAGCCTCACAAAGATTCCTTAAGTATTAAAATTCGAACCGCTTGCACTTCCAATCAAACAAATGAATCCGATGCAAGTGCTCACCACATCAATTTGCATCACACATACAGAGGACAGAACAATACTACTAATTATTCAAAAATTTATCCATTATCCACAAAAATGAAACCATTTCATTTGGTCCTTGTGTCATTGTTATATGCCAAAACTGACCAATTTGAATATTTTAATATTATATATTTCTTTTAGTAACAGACAAAGCCGACCCAGATTTTGACACATAATTATCTTTTTCTCTTCCCAATCCTTTCTACGACTTTTCTCTGTCTCTATAGTTTTACTCGCATAAAAGGAGTAACAAAAGCTGGCCCTTGAAGTAACGTGCTCTGCTCCACACTCGCAACTGTACTCGCTGTCACTCGCCGGTAGTGCTTCTAATCTTCCCACGTGTTAGCATCACAATTAGCGCGTGTTTTTAAACCGAAATTATAGCGAATTGGATAGATTGATTTTGGAAAAGGATTCTAAGCCGGGAAGGTTATTAGAGAGCAAGAAAGGGAAAGACAAGAAAAAACGGATTTTCCGGGTGAAGGTTAGAAACCAGAAAGAAAGAAAATTTAATTCTGTGTAGAGATTTTTTAGGGTTTCTTAATTTTTTTTGGTTTGTTCAGAGGATTGAATTTGGTTTTGTGGTTTCCTGGAAATTGAATTCTGCAGAGACTTTGGACCTTGAGTCTCTTTTTCTTCTTCTTTTTGGTTTTGTAAATTTCGCAAATAGGTTCGCTTTTTGCAGAGAGAAGGAGAGATATGGCTATGGCTATGGCTTCTTCTTCGTCGTCTTCAGCAAGTGTCGCGGTGGAGAAGGCAACCAGTGATCTTTTAATTGGTCCTGATTGGACTATGAATATTGATATATGCGATTCTGTTAATTCTAATCATTGGTAAAGTTTTTCCTTTTTCTTTTTAATTCTCTGAACTTGTAAATTTGAAAGGTATTTTGGTGTTTTTGTCTGGAGTTGACTTTTGTTACGGTTGTGTGTTTTTTTTTTTAAGAATTTCGTTTATTGCTGTGGTGTTATCATGTTGTACGTACAGATAAACACATGTGCGTTTTTTTATGCATATATTTGTTTTTTAGTCAGCGTTTATGTGTTTGTTTGATCAATTTAATGTGAATTTTAATTGTTTAATTTGATTTCTTTCCTTATCCTGTCTCAAAGTTTAGGGGGAAAATGGATTTTTTTTTTTTTTTTGGGCTGCAAAGGTTTAAAACTTTTGAGATGGGAAGAGATGATAGATACTTTGCTATTGTTTGGAAGAAGATGATAAAATTAAACCAATAAGAGAGAAAAGTGAGTGGGGAAGAAAGGAGGATATTTGAACAGAGACAGATCATTGGATGATCGGATCCCTTGTTTGTGCTGTTGGTGTTGGATTTCAATTAAATCTTTTATTTTAATTATCATTAATGTTTTAATTAAGGTGGCTTTTTGAGAAGAGTCATTGAGTTCACACTGGTCGACTGATGAGTATGTTTTTTGATTTTCTTCAGGTTGGCAAAAGATGTTGTTAAAGCTGTTAAAAAAAGGTTGCAGCACAAGAACCCTAAAGTGCAACTACTGGCTTTGACGGTAATCTTATTTGGGTATCTTTCAATTATTGATTTGTGTTGAACTCAAATCCTATGGCTTGCGTTTGTGTGCACAAGAACCTTAGTTTTTTGCATTCATATGTGCCACAATTTGCAATCTTGCTCAGCCTGGGATATTAAAGTTCCCATATTGACAATTTTCTCATTTTGTTTAATGGTTGTAATTGCTTGCTAATATGCTTTGTAGCTTTTAGAAACAATGGTGAAGAATTGTGGTGACTTTGTACATTTCCAAATTGCTGAAAAGAACATATTAGGGGAGATGGTCAGAATCGTAAAAAAGAAGGTACTCTTTTCAATTTCTCTGCAAATTCTATTTCGATGTGCATCATTCTTTTGATTATCGCATGCGAAGCTGTTAGAAATTCCAGGAATTTGTTTTTGCCTTTTTAGCCATCAGATGCCACTGGTCCTTGCCTAAGAAATTGTTTGTGTATCTAGCAACTAACATCATTGGTGATTTGTTCAACAAGCCATGTGTTCTGGGAAGTTAAATTATTTAACTGTAGCAAAGAAATGAGTGAAGTTATCACAAGAGAATTCTGAGGATGGAGGTTATGTGTAGTGATGTCATTCAATCATTTGTTTTATACTGTCCGAATTTAATGCTTTATCAAGCTGCAATACAAGTAATATTATGCTTTTCAGCAGCAGTCCACTAGCCTGCAGTAATCATGTTTCAGCAAGGTTCGCAATTTAATTTGAATAACTATAGTCACTGCAATTTTATTAAAAATTAATAGGGATTAACGAGTCTGACCAGTCAATTGTGGCTTTTTAGGCCCCTACAAATTTTATACCAAATTAAAATAACTGACTGAAATTTTTGAGATGCAAGCTGCATGCTATTGTGGTCCTTTTTTCAGCTTTCACTTGCTTTTTAAAAATGTATCCATGCTTTCTTAGTGTTTCTTCTTTGGAGCTTCAATTTTGTCCTAAAGCTATTATATGATTGGTTTGCAGTCTGATATGCATGTAAGAGATAAAATTCTGGTTTTGTTGGACTCTTGGCAAGAGGCATTTGGTGGGCCTGGGGGTAAACATCCTCAGTACTATTGGGCATATGAGGAACTAAGGGTAAGCATTTCACTTCAGTATTTAATATTTCAAGTATTTGCTTTTGTACAGCTCTCTTGCCATCACTTTAAGTGTTTCTTATAGTATTTTCAGTTGCTTTCTATTCCATTGACGTATTATGTTGTATGACAATTACTGTTTGTCATAATTCAAGGCTCTTGTGGCTGGTAAATATTTGACTGTGGTCCTGTGGATTCTTCTTTGGGTCTTAGTGTGCTTCAAGGTCACCTTGATCATGTAATCCTAGTCAATAACAGTAAAATGAATTAGATAAAGGGAAAATACATTGTACCTAATATCACTGCTGCTTTGTTACTCCCCACCATCGCATCTAAGATAATCAGAACAGTCTCAACTTTTTAACAAACAACTTTGACCATTAATCTGTAGAGAAAGTATGAGCTTCTAACATGAATTATACAGATGGCACATAATTGCCCTATATTCCTTACTCAGCTCTAATATCCACACCTCTCTATTGCATCTAAGATTATGAGAATCCTCTTTAACTTATTTATGAATGATGTATGCCATTAATATATTTGTGATCATTACTTTCACATATAACAGCGTTCTGGAGTAGAATTCCCCCAGCGTTCCTTAGATGCTGCTCCTATATTTACACCCCCTGTCACCCATTCAACATTGAGGCATTCTCAAGCTGGATATGGAATGCCTATCAATTCTTCTAGAAGACTTGATGAAACAATGGCAACAGAGAGTGAAGGCTTAAGGTGAGAGTTGACTTTGGTTTGCACATTGTACTAGCATTTGCTTTCTTTTTTTCTGAATTTTATTTTCTTTATTATGTTCAGCCTATCAAGCATGGATTCCATTCGGAATGTTATGGAGCTGTTGAGTGACATGCTGCAAGCTGTGAACCCTGATGATCGTGGGGTGCGTGTGCTGATGACTTTTTTTATTTCCTTGCTGAAACATTGGGTTTGAGATGTGCTTTTCTTTTTGTAGGCTGTAAAAGATGAACTTATAGTTGACCTTGTAGATCGGTGTCGGTCCAATCAGAAAATATTGATGCAGATGCTAACTACAACTGGGTTAGTTTTCCTTAAATGTCTTCTCCAGAAATGCTTTGGTGGGCTTTTGGCATGTTCTTGATATGATGGGAGGCACTAGTCACCAAGTTGTGTTTTTGCCCAAGCAAGCTACTCTTTGCTAGCCTGAAAATATCTTTGTTTATGTGGCAGGGATGAGGAACTTCTCGGTCAGGGTCTTGAATTAAATGATGGCCTGCAAATCTTGCTTGTGAAACATGATGCTATAGCTTCTGGTTCTCCCATGCCAACTACTAATTTGGCCCCTAAGCCAGGACAATTATCAAATACCAAACCAAATGAAGTAAAAGACTCTAGCACAAGTTCTAGCTCTAATGCCACTGTTCCTGTTGCTAGTGTAGTGAGGAGCCATATTGATGAAGAGGATGAGGAGGAGGATGATTTTGCTCAACTAGCTCGGAGGTATCACCAAAGCTCTATCTTATATGTTGTTTAGAGCTGATAGAAAATTTGCATTCTAACCACATATGCTATAAATTGGGGAATGCAGTTCCATTGCTATGGAACCTTCTAATTGATGATCATTCTATAGGAATACCCAGTTACCCTAATTACCGGCTGGTATTTAGTGGCACTTAGTTCTTGAGTAGAAATTGCAAAATATAAACCTTCAATTTTCAGCTTCTTAGTGGTTCCATTTTGAAACTCTTAATTTCTCTTCCTTTTTTGAATGAATTATAACTTATGGATGTATTCTATTTGGTTTATGTTCTGCCTGATAGATTTGACTAAGTTGCAAGTTTAGTTCATTTTCACTTCTTTTACTTGCCCTTGTAAATATAGGCATTCCAAAGCACGGTCAAGTCTGCCTCAGAGCGGAAGTGGAACCAGCAAGGCACTTGTGTCAGTGGACACCAGCACTGCAACTTCCTCTACTCCCATTGCTTCAAGCCCTGCTCTGAGCAATGCGCTGACTCTTACAGATCCACCCGCACCAGTTAAAACTACAAAAGAGCAAGATATAATTGACCTCTTGAGTATTTCCTTATCAACGTCACATGTTACACCCACCCCTCATACTCCAACAGCCTCTAACCAGAGTATGCCTCAAGCAGCGGCCTCAAGCACACAAGGGAATCCTTATAGTTCCCAGATATATTCTGAAAACCAAGGGCAGGCAACATACAACAGTTATGTTGTTCCATGGGCCCAACCTCAACCTCAGCACCAGTTACAACATCCATCTCAGCCCCAGCATCAATTGCAACCTCAGTCTCAACCTCAGCCTCAGCAGCAATTTCATCCTCAATCTCATTTGCAACCGCATTCTCCAACTCAGCATCAGCAGCAATTTCAACCTCAATCTCAATTTCAGACACAATTCCAGCCTCGAACTCAGCATCAGTTTCAATCTCAATCTCAATCTCAACCAGCAAATGTTCAGCCTCAGCCTCAGCAGCAATTTCAACCTCAGTCTCAACCGCAACTACATCCTCAGCCTGGGCATCAACCTCAACAGCAATTTCAACCTCACTCTCAATCACAACTACACATGCAGCCTCAGCTTCAGACTCATCAGCAATTTCAGCCTCAATCTCAGCCGAACCAACAATTCCAAGCTCAATCTCAACGCCAATTTCAGCCACAATTGCATTCGCAATATCATCAATACCCATCTGGTTACCCCCCTCCGCCCTGGGCAGGCACACCTGGTTATGCCAACGGGCAAAGTCATATGTCTACCACAAGCAATGTGAACTCAACACTACAAGCCAACACGAGTGCTGTTTATACACCTGCACAAGCATCAAGGCCTATGCTGAACAATAATGCCTTTTCAAGGCAAAGCAATGGATTAGCCGCGAACGAAGATCCTCGAGTGAGTTCTGGTCCTCGGAACCCTACACCTCCAGGTCAAAAGCCCTTTATTCCGACTTACAGGTTGTTTGAAGATCTAAATGTTCTTACCAATACAGATGGAAGATTTAAGATGACTGGTAGCACATCACCCAGCTTGTCAGGACCTTCAACCCAAGGGATGGTAGGCGGAAGGAAATGAAATGCTGGTAGTAGAACAGAAGAAACTGGATATATATCCTTGTGAATATGGTTAATATTGGCTCGCCTTACAGTTTGGAATGTATCTAAAAGGAGTATGTGAGGTTTGTCATTGCTTCGATGTCTCTAGTTATTGCAGTTGCTACGGTATTTGTCTACCATTCTTCTCAATCCATGAAATTGAATTGTTTTCTCGAGATTTCTAAGCATTGTGTCAAAAAATGGCTCGTTGGTAGGAAGCTTATTTCCAGAATATGATCATTCTGTGGTCTATTCATATGGGGCGTCCTGTTAAGATTTTGTTTCGGTGTAACCTGCTCTGGTTGACTAATTACTGTGGATATAATTGCCTTGGCTCGGTGATGCAGATAAAGTTCGCTATCAAATAAGGCAACTCTGCTTCTCTAGTATAGTGAAAGTTATTAGATTGGACTGGTTACTGAAATTTCACAAATATTTGGGTTCTATATAAGTCTCCAATAACATGTTTGGCAGATATTTATGCCTACAAATTGTATGGTTTGGCCAGTGCGGTTGCAGTTTTAATGCATTTGATTCCTCTGCCACCAATTGATGTTTGTGCTAATTTTTGTTCCTGATGCAATATGAGAAAGAAAATTACCCCATAATAAACGGTAATTCTGTCATATAATTATATATGTTATGTGAAAATAATTTAGTTCAAATTATTAAAAGAAAGAGGAAAATATACCTGAAGAACACTTTAATTTGAATAAATACAAACATTAACAGCCATAACTTATAATTCCTTTAAAACTTTAGTTCTTTCACCAGCGATCTGTTAGCTGTTGGCAAAATGGTGTTGCATGAAGGTGTTGACAACAAGAGAAAGAAAAAAAAAAAAAAAAGAAAGGAAAAGGAAGTTGACCTACGTTGATGAACTATGTTGATTTCACCTAGAATTTCTGAATATTGCTAAGGATCACTATATCTTCCAAGCATTTTTACTGTAGATGAAAAGGAATTTGACTTTCACGATTACATATGCCCTATAAACTGGAACTTTTAGACAGTTCTCTCAAGGACTACGACGTAATAACACCATCGCAAGGATCCATGATAGGCTCTCACAGTAAAAGATGAAAACCAAATTAATTAATTGAATCTTACAAGTTTCATTAATAATTTTCTGACACCTGTTTCTACCCTTAAATTTGTTAATAATGTTTTTAAGTTTGTGGCTTACAAGGTCAAATTGCGGTGATCAAACTATTAATGACGTAAAAAAATAAATAAATAACCGAGAAAAGAACCTCTTTTCTACCCCTCACCCCCCCCTTTTTTTTTTCTGGGTTATGGAGAGCGATTGCCACCCAACACACGACAAGGATACAAAGTCAGAGAGATGAACATGTTAATTTCCCCAGATTTCAGGCGGGGCGGATCCATATCAACATCTGTCTGTAACACTTGAATTATAATTTTACAATGAACAAAGGGATGGACAGATCAATAAACACACGCTGAAAAGAGGGGGAAAAGATTTGCAAGGGAGAAAATAAGCTATTTACACATTTACCCATATAATAATTATTTGCTTAAGCCCCCACCCACAAATGTTGCAGGATTTCTTCCCAACTTGATTCACCCTCTATGCTGGAGGCTAATGAATATGTAGCATACAATTTCAGATGACAGCCAAACCAAAGCAGGATTTGGCTCAACGAAGTGTCACATCTGATGAGCAAATTGCATTCCGAAAACAGCATCGCTGACCTTAACTTGAAATCTGTATCTGCTCCCTTGAGCTGCCGCCGTACAAGGTCACTTGATCAAATAACACCAGTAAAGAATATGCATTTATCTTGCCTGGGAATTGTCATCTGTATATATAGAAACACAAGCATCTGCAGCACCAGCAGCAAGAAGTACATTGTATGGATGGAAGGTGAGACAGCTCACTGGACCGATTTTCTGGGCCATGAAAGTTGAGTAATACCGAATAGTACCCAGTACTTCACCCTCCAGGCTGAATACTTTAATAATTTGTTTTGCTGAGCCACTAGCAATGATAGGGGCATGCCTATGAACAGCTAAAGCAGTAAGTGAGCCCCTGTGTGCATTAATTGTAAGGTAGGTATCCCTGGGATTTCTGATATCGAGGAACTCAATATCACCAGCCTGAGATGCACTGACAAACTGAAAGAATACAGTTCAACGAACATGTTATAAAATAATCAAAGACAAGATTCATGCTTGGCAAGCCATTCAAACATAGCCAGTATCACCAGTTATGCTTACCTTCCCAGGATCAAGACCAGGTTGGAAGCCAATTCCGACAACTTTTTCTACTCTTGTATGTGGACGCTTAGTACAAACAAGCCTGAGAATTATTGAGGAATGAGGATAAGACAATATTAAACATAAAGGTAAACCTGAAGGATCGCATCTATCAAGTCTTTTTTGGAGCATAGGTAGACTATTTAATTTGTATCTATGAGAAATGTAATGTGCCGAAGCTTAGCAAAACATCATTATTGCAATAACGTTTGCACTATGCCAGAGGAAAACCTTATGAGGATTGCTTACATTTCAGGTGCTCGGACATCATACAGTCTGACGGAGCCATCTATGAAACCCGCAGCAAACTGACCCACATGAACTTGAGAAGCAGACTGCATAGAGCAGTTTTGGAGAGGCCATCAGCAAAAAGTATGAATTACTAATGATAAGATTACATGTATTTTATTTATATAAGAAAACAAACAAATTGAAAACAAATCTCAAAATACTAAATAACAGCAGCACAAATTTGATGACAAATTAAAGATCCAAAACAAAATAGTGATTGTTTGCTAGCGACAATATAATGGAGTTATGGAGGCAGTCAATCAATATGAATTGATCCTAAGTCAGATTCAAATCCGATATTCCACATTGAAATTAGAAACTAAGCTGCCATTAGGGCATCCAAAAACCTGCCATTGCAAATCCTCAATGTCTTCCTGGAACCAATTTTAGTTAAGGGATAGATGTAGACCACATAAAGACAACAAAAAATGGGCTATAGCAATCATTTGAAGCAGATACCAAAAAATATCTAGCTTCAAGATATCAAAGTTCTATATATTGTCTAAAAAACAACAAAATAGACACATCCACATGGTGCGAGTGCAATCTTGAGTAAATATGAAATTCCTGAGATGATATTTTAAGTGATCAGATGATTTGTTAGGCTTCAAACTTCGCCTAGTAATAAATCATTCAAAGCTTCGACTTAAATAGATTAAACGAGCCCTAAAAGTACTAAGAGTGGCGGTTTTTAGCTCTATTCCAAACCTAATCCTAGGTTGGCAACCCTCTTCACTTGTTTGATGTTTACACAAATTTCTTCACTTGGTATATTTTAAAGGAAATCACATGAGGAGAATCATTAAATCATCACAAAACATTTATAAAGCAGCATTAATAAATGGTGCACATTTGCAAATTCTCATTGTACTCGGATATGTTGGACACAGTAAAAGATAGACGCAACTTCTAAAAAACATCCCCAAACAAGATAAAACTCACCAATGCTGAGACACTGCAATCTGATGAGGATGGAATAGAATGAAGCAGTTGCTCTTTGTCCAGGTCCCAAAGCATAATGGAAGATATTTCACCAGAAGCATACTGGAATGAAATGCATCAGAGTGTTTCAACATGGAAATATGAGCATAGGAGAACTTATAAATACTACATTATAAACTCAGCACATACCAGATATCCAGATTGCTGTTGCCAATCCACAACAGCATTCAAACTCCGCACACCTGGTTTATGACCCTGGATTGAAGAGAATCCCGTAACAAGCTTCTGTTTACCCTTAATCGTATAATCTTTCCAAATCCGAATATTTCCATCACCTAGCAAAAGATTGATTTGGAAATCAAATCATCCAACAATCAAGCACACAACATTGGAATTAACAACACAGAGAAATCATTATTACATGAAGCAACAAGAAGCAAACTGTCATCAAGCTCATTTACGAGGCAGAGCCTAGAGATTCCTTTCTCAGGAAAATCATGATTATCAAATCCATTGAGAAGGGCAGCATCCTCATAATTCCATATCCTGAGAAGAAAGAAACAACAATAGTTAAAAAAGGGCTAAAAGGAAAGATGAACCCATTGCAACCAAATGTTCTGAACTGAATTATATGCGCAAGATGCAACTACTGCATCAATTTAATGATGGAAGAAATTTAATGAATTATGTGCCTATGTTTGTTCACATTATCCACATAAATTTCAAGCAAAACCATAAAAAACTATTGATTTCAAACATTCCTGCTCAATGAAATGTCACTATGTCAAGGCTTCATTGGGTAAAATTGTTCTCACTACATCTACAAGACAAATGTGTGAAACATGATTATATAATTAACATGCTAAAAGTCAGAAGCAATGACAATTATTGGAGATTATTATCTGGTTGAATCATATCAAAAACATGATGACAATAGGAAATTTACATTTCTGTGGCACACAGCATGTTAAAACAATTGTCACTGGGTCAAAAGAAAAGCATAAGGAACTTACTGATCTAAAAATTGCATACCTTATCCGCTCATTTTCATCAGCAGCAATGACAATAGGAGAGAAAGGCTGCAACAAGGCTGCTTTGGTGCCTGTTTCAAACTTTGTGTCCCAACCAGCAATTTGATTATTTAACCTGCTAATGGCTAGCCCAAAAAAAAAACAATAGAGAGAGAAACAAGCTTCATCAGAACAATCCAAAAATTAGCACTACTTGAACAAAATAATAATTAGATGAAACTTAGACAAACTTACATGAATGTTGACACTTGGCAATGTGTTCCAGTGCAAACTTTTCCCTTTCTTCTCTTTTAACCAACATTTCATCGATATCATCTGCTGTGGTGAGAAGCGGCTTTGAGAAATGACCGCAACTCCAGTTATAAATAGTTGATTGAGGAAGCAAACTGCGCTCTGAACCGCCAGAAGGTCCAGCAGAACCTAAGAGAGGATCTGCTAATCCTGAATCTGGAAAGGTCATTAAGTGAGGTCTGAACTCTAAAGAACAAACTCTACGCATCCCTGTTAAGTAACTTGGTCGAGGAGGGCTGACAGGAGGAGTTCTGAATGTTAAAGGCAGATGACCTGGCAATAGCAGCCAAGATAAGATTACAGAGGATAATATAAAAGAAAATCATATGTTAACAGGCAACATTTGGAAGGTGAAACATTAAATGTAAAGAATGTGAAGCCAAAAGAGTAGTACATGCATTCTTTAAAGAAACAAATAGAAATAACATGATACAAGAAAAGAACTTGGGTTACCTGCATTCATGTCGAACCATGATGATGAACGAGCTAACCCTGCAAGACTTGTAGTTGGAGATGACGTTGTAGGTTCACCAGGCCGACCACTACCACCAGTGGAGTTTACGGGTTTTGTCACCACTTGCTCAATCCCAATAATGGACAGAACCCTTTGACCAAGGCTTGCAATCCGCGGAGAAGGATCTTTGGCTAATGTACACATGGCGAGGACACACTGTGAATACATAGCGTTATCTAGTGGTTTTGGCCTTGAATGATGGACTACTCCATTGCTGACAATATCATTTATCCCAGAATCAGAATGTTGAGATGAATCATCAGATAAAGGTGATCCATGCATAATCCCAGATGTAGTAAGAGGACTGCTAGTGGAGACCCTTCCATCTCGAACCAGTGACTGGTTGTCATTGCCAACTCTTGTCAAAGGACCAATTTGAGAAGAAAGGATATTCGTATGTGACATATACTGGTTCAGGTTAGCATATCCACTACCTGAACCTTTTATATGAGCCAAAGAAGGCAAGGAACTAAGTAAAGAATTTGATTGAGGTTTCCAATATGATGCTGCAATTGACTTGAGGTGCTGCTTGTGGCCAAATGCAAAACGTGCTAGAGCTGTCATGATACAAAAAAAATTAACAAGCATGAGATTCACAGTTGTACTCATGATCGAGTAAAGCTCAACGAGCTGGAAAAAGTTTCTGACTGCTTCCACGCCCACTGGCCATCTCCCTATATTGATGTAGTTTAAGAAACATAGCAAACTAGAAGGGATTACGAGATGCCCATAAAGAATTAAGTTTCAACAAAAACGTGTCTTCATGGGTAGAGCACATCTCATGTCCATGTAACTTGACACGCTTTTAGAAGTCCAGAAACTTAAAACAAGAATTACTTCATCACAAACATTAAGTTGTGAAGTTATTCAATTGTCCCGAAATTCAGAAATGATACTAACTCGCAAAGTGAAAGAATTTCAAACAACTTTGACAAGCTAGTAGAAGCTTGAACTCTAAGATTCTTTGTAGAGGAAAATAACAATTTGGGCTTTTAATGCAGGAAAGTCTCTCTCTCAATACTCGGATGGGTGATGAAAATAGTTAATAAACTGATTGTCCACTAAATAATTTCCCTATTGCATTCTGGATGATGCCTCTTATGCCATTTAATATTAGTTCATTCTCTGTGCTTACCCCGGAAAAATACATGATGGGCTGCTCAAAAATTGAAATGTGTAGCAGGCCACATAACAAACGGAAGACCAGGAAATAAAGAAACCAAGTGGAGGAAAACAGATTTCAATAAACTTAACTCATACCTACAGCAACCTCTGCCCTGACAAGTGGGCTTCCATCTGAAACAACACTTAGTAGGCTTCTAACAATGCTGATTTCAGCTCTACATTTTTCATCATCATCACATTCATCATCAACTGCAACACCATCTCTGCACGCATTACCTCCAACATCAAGCAGAGTGCCCAATGCAAAGACAGCAGAAGCCCTAACCTGGAATAAAAAGGGAGTTCTAATAAGAAGTGATGTAACTATGACAATAAACATGGTCGCTAGTGTGGCAACAGAATTGTAGAAAATGCAAACCTCTGGTTGCGGCTCAGAGACTAGAGGAGCACATATAGCAGGTGCATCTGCCTGCAGGCCTATCATTTGAGCCTCTGTAAAATCCTCCCACAACTTTCCCAGGCATAGACAAAGCCACTGAAGGAATAGGGGCTCAGTTTGACCATCGTTCGGGATTGAACCACGAAGGTGCTTTAAGCACACATGAACCAAACCAGCTTCAATACAAGCTTCTTGGCCTCTTCTGTGCCCATCAACAATAACGGCCAAAACAAATGCAGCCATGGCTCGCTGCTCTGGATATGCTTCCATGCTATCAAGAAATCTGATAAAATATGTATGCCCTCCATCCTTAACAAGATCAACTTGGCATGACTGTTAACCACAGGATAGAGATTCATAAGTAATATTGTAGCAGAGGTTATATGATAGAAAAAACAGTTCTTGCAAGAGAATTAGCACCAAGATGCAAACAAGGGAGAAACATATACACAAATTTGCTCGATAACAACACTCATCACAATGAGCTTATATAAGTCATCTTCCTCCACAGAAACCCTCTCTCTTTCTCACATGTAGAGAAACAAATTCAGCACTGTAGGCTCAATTTACTTGTTATGTTGTCAATAATCAAGCAGAAATACGAGTTTGTGCAATCATAACATATATAATAAAAGGTCACAGAAGACTATGCATGTCTGAAATTGTAGTGAAGCTTTATGTATGGGTTAAAAGATAAAAGGATGTAACCAAGATTAACTGAAGCAGAATGGGAATTTGTAACCAAGATTAACTAGGAAGCAAAAATAGCACAACGAAAACCAATTAAGCACACGCAGTAGAACACATGAAAGCATAGCCAAACATTAACATTAAAATATACCTTATCAAGTGCCAGAATCTTTGTCCATATGAATACAAGAATTTGCCTCAGTTCTGGAGTTGTTGTTTGCAACAGCTTCAGAACATATGGAAATATTCCAACAGATAAGGCCTACAAGTTCCGAAGCAACTTAATTATAAATCAAGACATCACAAACCACAAACAAGTAGCTTAAATTTCCAGAAAGAAAAGTTTAACGGGAATGACGAAAAGAATAATGAACAAGTACCAGGTCCACAGCCCAAGATCCCATATCAAGGAATCTCCCAAGGAGCACAAGTGCTTTAAACCGATGGCATTGACTAAGCAGAACCTGTAGTATAATACTTAACAGAATAAATAATGGAAATAACCAAAAACAAAAGGTAGGTTACAGACAAGGATACAGATTAAGGTAAAGATCACTTAACAGTGCCTCCAATTATTATTTGCCTATGACTATAAAGAACAAAAACACAAGCTCCAATGAAATGCACGTTCTTTACAGATTTTATTTTGAGAAAATAAAAAGTACAGATAAAAGTTCCCAGAACAAGTAGAATCAAAGGGAAATAGAACAGATGACAGAATGACAGACCAGATAGTAACATGTAAAAAGAAAAGCAACACACCTGAAGAACAATAGGCAACTGCTCTGGTGGCTTCTTATCTTCAGATCCATGATCCAACCAAACCTCAAAAGCCATCAGCTGTTCAGTGAAAAAGGGACTTGGCTGAAACAGAAAAAAGAAGAATTACAGACAATAAACTAGGTAAATATGGGTATTATTTCGGTTATTTCCTTTGTCCAAGACAACAATTCTATGTAAGCGTGTGGTTTTTGTGGCAATCTGTTTTTCTCTTTTGAAATACCAAATATATATGCATTTTAACAATAGTTATTTTTTGACAAACGAGGAACAAGAACCAATAAAACCAAATCACACAGGCCCCGGAACAGAACCTTCAATGATCCAGAAACAGTGGCTTGTCATAATTATGTCCAAATTCATTACACACCTGGAACTCTGCATTAGGATCCTCAACCAAAGATGGAAGCTGAAAGAGGCAAATTTCAGCAGCCATATCCCATGCATCCCTGCAATGAACAATGATAAGATAGTAACAAAGAATTACTCGCGTAACCTATTTTATTTCTTATAACTTTCAAATATATTTTCTCCCACTTCATCTGTCATTTTAAAAAATTTGGCAAGCACCATTTTTTTTTTCCAAATTCACTTTTCTCTCCGTATCTCCACTAAACAAGCATTAAATATTTAGAGAATTGATAAAACGGTATTCTTGTCATCACAATCATTTTTTTCTATATTTGAGGTTATTTAATGGTTTTCTTAATCCTTGTGCAATTTGAAATTGTGGCCTGTAAAATAGAATGAAGGGAGTGATAAAATATAGTGGTATTTTATACAAATTTAAGAACATAACAGAGTTTTCTTTAGTACCACATATGATGCTGATGAGTTGGTGGCAGCATTGGATGAGAAATTGGAGAACAATTGGCAGAACGCATAATCCTCTCAGCCAGTAAAAAATTTCTGAAGAGACTGGCAACTAATAAATCTTGTCTGAACAATCTCTGAAAAAGATCTGCACAGGAAAGACCAAGTGTTGGTGACATGCACTGCCAAAATGATTTTCAAAAGTCTCAATGTCAAAGAAAGTGCATGTGAAAGACCAAAACTAGTGTTATTTGTTTAAAAGCAACTTACCATGAGGAAGAACATTCCAGGCAATTGTGTCTGTCACTGCTGTAAAAATCCAATTCAATTCTCCCAGCAGTGTTTTGCGGTCATTTTGTCGACCAGGAATTTTATCTATTAGTGAATAATCAAGGGATTCATGAAGTAATGAACGTTTGCAGAACCTGGGAAACAAAGAACAAATAACCAAAAAATTAGCAAACATGACAAATGCATTGGCAGGTGAACATAATTTGGAAGATATAAACATAAATGAAAAGCATACACTGTCAAGGCAACTTAAATACAGTAAAAATCAATAAAGAAAGCTGCAGGAGGAAAATCATTGACATGGCAAGTGTTCGCCAACTCACCAAGAATTAACATAACTATTTTCAGGAAATCCAAAATTAGCATGAACAGTTATCAATTAAACAGCAGAACAAGAGCAAGAGTCAAATTATCTTGTAACAGAGACCAGATCAGTAATCCATACCCGCATTCCAGAAGATTCAACATCTCATGGTAAAAAAAGTGATAATACATTTAGGTGTAAACTTACAGTTGCAATATTCACACCATCTGAAAACAACCAACTCAGCAACTCCAAGAAACTATAGATGGATCTGTTTATAGGCAACAACAATGCAAGGAGAAAATTACTTCTCCTGAAATAATGTGCTTGCACTTTTTCTGTTAGAAACAGATGAACGATATAGACTTGCAATAAATTAATGTCTTAAAGGGATCAACACTCAGGCATAAAATTGGGAACAAACTGACCAAAGTTAGCCACAGCAAAGACAAGGTATAAGCCTTCATTTTTTGTCCCAACATAACTACAAACAGAAATTCCTTGAGTTTGAATAAATAGGCACCATTTTATGTAGTTTTTGAAGTAAACCTCATTACACGATCTTCAAATAAGCATGACAAGTACACTGAGGAAAATCACCACAAAACTCTCAAAATGGGGAGAATGGTATAGGGCTCCAAGTTACATCAAAAATTTGCCGCTCTTCTATAAAACTCCATGGCATTCAAGCAAAGGTTAGAATTTCTTTTAACAGAGCGCTTCAAGTGGTGGGAGGGGAGAGGAAATGAATAAGAAAGGTATTAGGCAAAAGTAGAATATTTTAACATGTCATGTCCATGAGCAGCCTAAATGAATCAGAAGATGGAGATAAGCACCTCAGTTAAGACAAAAATATAAGGACAGAACTAAAAAAAATCTATAACTCAAAAATAAACCAAAGAAAAGAATAGTAATTGGAAGGATGTTAGACAGCCCTTAATACATCCAATGAACCAAGACATTGTTTAAGCAGAGTAGAACAGCAGAAACATGGGAAACCGATCTATTAAAACTTTGTGTCTCATGCCAAACTCACAAGAATATGAATGAAGCTTACATGCCATGCCAATCAGCATGTATTAAGCTTAGTTTCTGTTATATTCCTTCCAAAATATAAATCATTAATCAAAAACCCTGTTGCAAATTAGCATAACTTTCTATTCATAGATTCCAATATATTTAATTATGTTCATACAGTCCGGTAAATGCATACAACGAAAAAAAAAATACTATATAAATAATGAACAATATTAAGGACAAAATAATTCACTTCATGTGGCATTCTGATGATTAAATTGAAATAAAACCTTATGTCAAACCACATCTCCCACTTTGTCAACATAGCTAATGCTAGAGGAAAGATCCCTTCCCATCAATGTATAAAGGGTACACATTAATGAATCAGCAAGACATGGGTTTAAACAAGGCCTATGAACCAAGGCCCCCCATAGATGCCACATGTGCTCATCAGCACAATGGCTTCCAAAATATGAAACAATAACTACAAGTGCACAACTGGTGTTCCAAGACAACAAAAATACCAACTCCTTTGAATACATAATCCAAAAATAAGCCAATAAAATAGTTTAGTCCTGTCATAAGAAAGAAATACCATGAAAATAAACAGAAAACAAACACACAAAATCAATATACTAAATGCAAGACCTGCATTATGCATTAACAGCCAGATCACTCATGCCAAAAATTACTATCTGAAAAGAAAGACCAAGGCTAGAATATTATCAAAATTAAGATCATAAAAAGAGACAAGTTTCACCATCGCAATGCCATCTTGATTGGTGTGGTAAGGCATGAAGTAAACACATCAGCGGGAAATTCTGCACTCTGGGGAAGAGTCTCGTGTGCTTCACAGGCTGCAAGCAATATACAGTCCTTCACAGATCCAGTAGAGCTAGTAGAATTCCAGTCATGAAGCTATCAGAAGAATAATCCAACAATCATAACAAAAAGTCAGACCAATAAAATAGTAGCATAAAATACAACATTGTAGTAACCAGTGATAACAATAACAAGAAACTGATAGCAAGACAATTGATGAATACCTCTAAAAAGGCATTAACAATCATTCCAGCAGCAGAGCAGTCAAAAACATAGATCGATGGTGTCTTCAACCAGGAATCAAGATCACTAATTGGCAAGGGGATATACTGTGTATAGCTCTGAAACAATCAAAACAAGAAAAGAAAAAAGTTATAGCATGTGAAAAATATTACTGCAGTAAGAATATTTGAGAAGTAAAAGAAATATAAACCTTGTTGAACAGCCAGATTTCACCGTTAGCAGTTGGCTTTGGAACACCATGTCCATTATAATGGAACAAAACTCTCTCAGACTTGGCATATCTTCGGCATGTATTACAAAGTTTCTTAACTTCGTCCACAGTAGGATCAAGTTGAACTTTGTAACGAGCCTACTCATGATAACAGATATTAGATAAGTGGAAGCCAAAACATATTTGAAATAGAAGCACATGATGAAAATATGCTCACCTTTGGTTGCCACCTTTCATACTGCATACTCAAGGTTTTCCCAATTGTTTCAAGAGCCTTTGGAGGTGCCATTGAAAATGGGTCTGCCAAAAAAGACGATATCCAAACATCCAAAAAAACAAAAAAAAAGATCAAATTCTACTTGTAAAAAGGAGTGTTTTTCTAACTTTATCACTGATGAGATAAAAGGAAAAGTAGAATATCTTAAAAACTGTTAGGTGCAAAAATTGAAGTAAATTGAAGAAATGACCAAGAATCGTTAGATGCAAAATATATAATATCTCAAATGCTAACTATTTTCCTCTCTCTTCACATGTTACATAAATTTCCAATACAATAAAAACAGAGTTAAAGAGTTCAACATCATTAACATATCCTAAAACACCTTCAGTTAAAAATTGACATGAATTGGAAGCAACTGGGACTGAATGAGGTCAGACTGGGAGACAAGAGACATGGAGAGGAAAGGAAATTATATAAAATGTAGAAGGAGAGAATCAGCATTCAAACAAGCACCTATCCAGC
The DNA here is from genome assembly GCF_014843425.1 of Jatropha curcas. The sequence goes on along the minus strand of NW_023590607.1, from coordinate 4,420 downwards.
ACTCCATTCTGGCACAAGGTGAAATCTTTATTACATCAGGAGGATCAACGCTAATATTTAAACATAACACTAGAGCCACATATCCTGTCTTCATCTGCACAAAAAGTTCACAGTTAAAGTCCACCATTTATACATGTACATATTTCAAGGATATATACACACACACATATAAAGCACCAAGCACTGATAATCTCTATTAAACAAAACAGGCATTTCCTAGTCCAAGCCCTTATCAACTAATGAAAACGCTGCCATGTAAAGAAACAAAGTTCCTTTGGTGATGTGAGATAATAGATGCATTTCCATGTAAGAACCCCAAGCATAAATAGCTGCCTCATCCCCCAACCAAAGCACTTAATTCCCAATATAAAGTGGTAAATCAAGGCACTCTAAAAAGTGTCAAAACCAAACAAGCCATCAACTACACCCTATTACCCTACCCCCATTACATTGTTAAGCTCAGATCGTGCGATTGTCAGCCAACAATCTAGTATCATCTAAATTTTTCCAGATTCATTGATGCACCGCAAGCTTCAATGAAGCACATCCATGGAGTAGAATTTTTAAGAAATTCTATAAAGTTGGGCATCTTGACAAAATAAGCCTTAATTTCATTTATCCTTTATGAAATTTTTTTACAAAAGCTAAAAAAAAGCCATGAGACAACTAAATCGCAAAGATGGCAGTCCTTTAACGCCCTACCTCAGTATGTCCAATAACTTCGGAAAGCTCACAAATCCTTTAATGCTTATCGTATTTTTTTCTCCTCTTCTATTTTCTACTATTCTAGTACAACTCCAATCTAACTCTCTTGTTTTACTTTGCATAAGATCTAGCACAACCACTTCCAAGCTCACACTGAAATGGACCGATGTTGTAGCTTGATGATCAACTGAAAAGTAATCACATCTTATTCATGAAAGGAATCTCATAACAGATCTTAAATGCATTCTCTATAAACAATGAGGTAGATAAAGTCCAAGCAAAATGAAATATGTAAGAAGCACACCAAAACGAGATGCAAAATATTGGTGCCAAGAAATTGACAAGCGTTTCCATACTTAAGTGGAAGAATGGGACAAAAAAATACATGTCCAAGATAATTGAGTCCACCAGGAACTTCAGAACGTTGAAATTTTGATAGGAAACGCAATGGCATTGGTAGATAACAAAAAATAGGAGCTAGTGTAAGCCATGGTTAGTAATAGAAGATGATAGAAGAAAGATGCAATAGAACAGATGGATAAATGGTATAAACCTCAGTAAGTAAACATTACCAGAAAGAGAAATGAGGATGGCATCGTTGTCGATAAGAGCCTAAAAGATAAAAGCATTGTGCTATAATTGAACATGGTATTCAGAGAGAAGAAAGTGAACATCACTAGCTCTTATACCACAACAAGGATTGGATGAAAGCATTCCATAGTTTTATTTTTAAAATAAGATGTGAGCTTAAGGGACACCTAATCAGGGATATTTTTCTTGATTACATGTGCAAAGCCAGGAAAAAATGATTTCAAAAGGACAAAAACGGCAACTGGCTCCAGAACAGAAATGAGGAATGGAAGGCTGTTTTATAGCCTCATGCAATGATTGTTAAGCTAACCAATTAATAAAGATATGTAATTTTGGACATGATAGGGAATACAGGGATGAGAAAGAATAAAGTTATTCACTATGAGTTTATGACAGCAACCAAGTACCAGATGAACAATATAATAATTCCATCACATATCAGCATTACTCTAATGTTTTGGCCAGTGATATCTACAGACCACTAAAACTTTCTTCTAGAGATTACATGGTTATTCCATCGAACTCAGAAAAGCAATGACTTCCATTCAGCCTCTAATATCTAATAACTTGATAAAACGCCCAAAGTTCAAAACTATCTTATTGTAACAACCGGATTGTTAATCCAAATAGCTGTTCTATCTACCAATCACCTAATTGAACTAAATCTATCACTTGATGTGATACATTTATTCAGTATAATATCAACTAGCAAGAAAAACCTAAAAGGATAACACACGCTTATTACCATCCGATTAATAACAAAATTTATAGTGAAACTGAAGGCTTACTCGGTCCTTAGGCCTCCATTTGGATACAAGGCCACTGTCGGATGGACCAGTAGGCACAGAAGCTTCAAATGCGTCATGCCGAAGCTCACAGAGCACAACAGTCTGGGGAAAATAGGCCATGCTCGTAGTAGTAACAGCAGCATTGCCATAACTACTGCTAGCAGTCTCTGAATCTCTCCTTTGCGAGACCAAATCTCCAGCATCCTCGACATGACTGGAAGCATAGTCGTCGTAGTGATTGGACACAACAGCCACAGAAGATTGCGAAAACCGAGACGCCATCAAATCCCCCAATGCCATCCAAATCCCCAAAATCCCTCAAAAATGTAAAATAAATAAATAAACAAATAATATACAAAACTCCAATCAAACCAAAGCAAGCAAAGAAGCAATCAAGGTTGCCCTAATCTCGAAACCATATCAAACGAAATGGAGCTCCAAACCCTAGGCTTGGGAATGATGCGTGACGCGTTCAGGGATCAAAGTGAAAGAGATGGTTTAGTGGGGAAAAAGTGAGGCCCTATAAACCCAATTCTAATCAACAAAACCGCTGAACCAGCGGCGCATGGAGATTCGCCAGATAAAACAGAGAGAATCCAGCTCGTAAGGTGACAAAAAACCCTCGAAACCCTAACTTTTGGCGAGTATATGGAGGAGGACGAGGAGGCGGAGGATGGTGATGATGATGGAGGCGCATAGAACAGTGGCGGCAGAACAAAAAGAGAAAAAGAGGGGGGCGATGAAAATAGGATTTTGTCAAGTAAGAGAGAGAAGATGAAATGTAAGTGTGTGTGTATTTTGGTGTATGTTTAATTTTTGTGCTCCTGCCTCCTGTGACCTGTCTCTCATTTTCTTTTCCCTTTTTCTTAATTAATTTTCTTTTTAGAAAATAAATAAATTTATTTTTCCTAATTACTTTGTCTTTTTATGTCAAAATTCGAAATTACTGTCTTTGATTACATTTTTCACTTGCTTGTATACGTCTTTAAGGCGGTTTTTTTTTTTTTTTTTTTTTTTGATGTCAAAATTCGAAAATTACTGTCTTTGATTACATTTTTTCACTTGCTTTTTGGTAATACGTCCTTTTAAGGCGGGTTTGTTTTTTTTTTTTTTTTTTTTGAAAATCAGTGGTACGTTTAAAATAAACTTGATGAATCAAAGTTTATATACAAAATCCAGAAAAAGAGAATCACTCGTGTGTTTAATTAACGTCTATTCCATAATAGTTTTTAAACATTAACTTTTAATATGTTTGACTATAATCAAAATATTAATGTCCTTAGTTATTGAATTCTATGATGTTATTGTACTTTATATTAATGAAATGCTAGAACTAACTGATAGTTACCTGAAATATTTTAATATTTGACATGGAACGCTAGGGAGCTAGCTGATAGTTTATTAAATGAGCTTAATTTTGTCAAAAATAGTATTAGGTTTACTTGTATCAATAAAGGGTTATTGATAGTTGATAGCTTGCTGTTCAACAATTAGGTTTAAAAGAATGAATATTTGTGTTTTTGATATATTATTTAATAATGGTTGGCTACTAAAAAAATGGAAATGACTATTAAAATATAATTAGTTTATATATTTATGACCTATAGTGGGTATATTTGTTTAACTTTTTAAAGTTAAACTAAATATTTTTATTTTAAACGTATTTGTATACTGAAAACAGGTTAATTAAGTTGTTGGAAATAATGATTTTAAAAAATTATTAATTTTTAAATAATGGATAAATAAATAATCCACAAAAATACTAATTTGTAAAAAATATTATTAAATTATTTTTTGAACCCAAACTTAAAAGTTAAAATGGAAGTCGAATATAATATAAAATGTAATCAGGCTATTAGTCTAAATAAAAAGTTCAGAAGAATATAAGGGATGGAATTTAGAATTGAGACTTGTGTTTAGCTTCATAGAATCATTAAACCTCAAGACAATCTTAAAATCTTGAAAAAACAATTGTAAACCAAAAAAAATATTATCAAAAATTTGCTAATTTTTTTGGGAGAATAAAAAACTTGGAAGCCATATCAAAATTGGAGATGTTGGATTGGGTATAAAATAATTATTGAAATTGCACCACATTTCATTGTGCAAATTATTTTTTTATTTTAATGAAAAAATCATTGAAATCGAATTATTTTTACAATTAATGTGACTTTACTTAATACACACAACTCAATCTTAAAAAAAAAAAAAAACTTAAAAAAACGAAAAGCAAAAGAGATTAGATTAAGGTGGTGGGTTAAAAATTATTGTGTAATTTGTATTATGTTATTTTGAATCTATTAAGTTTCCCGCTAATAATGAAAAAATAATTATTT